>CM045763.1:110229186-110629186 GCA_025200525.1 Camellia lanceoleosa | reverse complement strand
AGTGGAAGCATTTCTCCAAAAAAAAAAAAAAAAAACCGCACTCGAGTTTGCCTTAATGTATGTATGTATGTGGGTGTGGGTGTGTGGATTAAACATGCTTAGAAGTGTCAAATGTGTATAGTAGTGCTGGGATGGGGAGCCACATAATTGTTTTCCATTAACCATTCATATGTCGGCATGCTTTTAACATGAATCCATACCTGCTTGTGTTTTACTAATTTGAATTTGTGGAAGAATAGTGTATTGTGCACATTTTTTTTTCTCCTGCAATTGCAGAACCTCCTCATTTTTATATACTCTCTGGATGGATATTGGTTCAATGTTGGAATTCATTAATAAACATATGGAACTTAGTGCTCATGTCAATGTATCATATATTCCCTTGTATAAACGGAACATTTGTGTCATAAAAGATTACAACTTTTTTTTTGATAAATAAATTAACTTTATTGATGAAGCATCAAGATGATGCAAGGAATACAAAACTGCAAAGGAAACTACCAATTCCTAACCAATGATATCATCTAAAAAATCTAACAAATCAAACAAATCAGGATCAACTTTCTCCTCCATCCAACTATACAAGACTGTAAGAAGATGACTCTCAAGCCACGAAACACTGTGGTGGACCTCTTGAAAAGTTAGCCTGTTGCGCTCCAACCAAACTAACCACATCAAATAGAAAGGCACCAATGACCACACACGCCGCCGACGTCGACCAACTCGAGCTCCACGCCAACTCCACAACATATCCACTACTCTTCGCGGCTGAACCCCAAGCCATCCCAAAAAGAGAGCACATGAGTCCCCACAGACGGCTAGCCACTGGACAATGCAAAAACAAATGATCCACCGACTCAGCGTTAGCGCAACACATATAGCACCGATTGACTAAAAAATGATTGCGTCGCACCAGATTATCAATCGTAAGATTCCGTCCTAAAACCGCCGTCCACATGAAGAAAACTACCTTAGAAGGAACCCCAAGTATCCAAATACTCCGCCAAGGAAAATTCCGCCTCACCTCCCCCACCAAGCTCCGGTAGTAAGACGAAACAGAGAAGCACCTCTTAGTCCCCATAATATTCCACCCCAGAACATCTTCCCCCACTCCAGTCTCCTTCAACCCATACAAGAAACCCCATAAATCCAACAATTGATTCACCTCCCAATCCTGGACGGACCGTCGCAGACGAATATCCCAAACCACCACATTCCCACCCCGCAAATATGATGCCACTTGAGCTTCTGGCTCCCCTGCAATTTCGAAAATCAAAGGAAACGGATCCTCCAGCAAAGCCTCACCACACCAACTATCATTCCTGTTAGTTTGAGTGTGTTAGGTGAGTATGAGTGTGTTAGGTGAGTATTAGTGTGTTAGGTGAGTATAGTGTGGTAGGTGAGTGTGTTAGTATATTTCTCTTCCTCTCCTATATATAGGAGAGTCATTGTATACATTCTATATCAATCAATAATACGTCAATATATACAAATTATTCTCTTTCTCTATACATTAAATTTCTACATGGTATCAGAACGGGTTTAGAACCTAGTATTTTCGCTGCACCGGCGGGCGGCAACCTTGCCTTGGCCGCCCGCCGGACCTCAACCTATTCTGCTGGAATTTTCAACACATACCACAAACACATACCAGAAACTTCTTTCTTTGTTTCCTCATCTTCATCGTCACTAATTTCTTTCTCTGTGGTCTTCTCTGTCCAGAGGTAGATTGGGCTGCTAATAAACTCAGAGTGCTTCTTCTCAAGTTCCTTCAACTTGGACATACTCCCTGCATTGGAGTTGGCGGATGCATGTTCATCCCCATCAAAATCATCAACCATTGAATGCGTGTGTCTCCTTCTAAAGCTCTAAGATATGCTCTTGATATTGCAAGGGGCATGAATTATCTTCATGAATGTAAACCAGACGCAATTATCCACTGTGATTTAAAGCCCAAAAATATTTTGCTGGACACTAGGCGAAGTGATCCACGGAAATATCATTATAGCTGTGTGCCATGTCCCGAGTTCCGAAAGGGGACGTGCAGGCAGGGGGATACTTGTGAATACGCACATGGAATTTTTGAGTGCTGGCTTCACCCTGCGCAGTATCAAACCCGTCTCTGCAAAGATGAGACGGGTTGCTCTAGAAGGGTGTGCTTCTTTGCTCACAAACCTGAAGAGCTTCGCCCCTTGTATGCGTCAAGAAGGTTGCCTTCTCCTAGATCATTCTCAAACGGTGCTCCTTCGTTGGATATGACATCAATGAGCATGCTTGGTCATGGTTCTCCTCTTTTGATGCCGCCCACTTTAACACCACCTATGACTCCTTCAGGAGCTTCTTCTTCTATGGGTGGGTCGATGTCTATGTGGCAGCACCAGCACAACATCGTGCCTCCCACACCGCAGCCTTCACGGTAGTAGGTTGAAATCTTCGTGGAGTGCTAGAGACATGGATTTAGATGTCAATTACTTGGGCTTGAAAGTCATCGTCAAGAGTAAAGAATAGCTTGATGGATGAGATGTCAAGTCTCTCCTCCTCAACCAGTTGGAATGGTAACTTGGCTATCTAGCTTTTGCGGCTTCGCCTTTTTGATCGAAGTGGGGATTTCAATAGGCTCGGAGGTGTGAAACCTACTAACCTTGATGATGTTTTCGGATCTATTGATCCCGCAATTTTGCCTCGCCTGTGGACTTTCTAGATGCCTCTGCATCCCAAGTGCGATTCCAACCGAATGCAGATGCGCTTGAACATGAACCGCCAGCCCGGCCGACCTATCCTACAAGCCTTTCATCCTCAAGGCCCGTGGATCGTCATTCATCAATGGGGATTGACCCATCTGGGCTTCAAAGAATGCTGCGGTTCGAAGTTCAAGGGCAACCGCTTTTGCACAATGGAGCGAGCTTCATCGATAGAAGCACTGTGAACCGCCTCTTCGGGCTTTTTTGCTCGCTTTTCGCAGAAATGTAATGCCTTCTAACCTTTCGGATTGGGGATCTCCAGATGGGAAATTGGATTGGGACATCCGAAAGATGAATTTGCCGAACAAATTGAGGAAGTCCGCTTTTTGGGTCTGTATAATAGTAACAAGTCTTTGGTGAACGATGCCCCAATGGTAAAATCTGGGCCCTCCGATTTTGAGGAGCAAGACAAGAAGATCATTTGACCAAATGATGGTTCGAGATTCTCCTCTTGGAGAAAGCTGTACATGGTTCAAGGGAATGAATCGGGTCACACTTCCACTTTCATTATTCTCTCCACATGCACTCTCTTTTTCAAAATAATTGTCCACCACCTTTTACCCACTCTTTTCTTTTATTTAAATTAAACATAACCAATTTGGTCTGTCCACTTTCCTCCACCAGCACACATGCTTTCCATTAATACATTATTATTATTATTATTATTCTTATTATTATTATTATTATTATTACAAAAAAAAAAAAAAAAAAAAAAACCATGTGAACCACTCTCCACCTTTCGTTTTGATTTCAAATATATTCTTCTTATTTCTTTATTTATTTTTCTTTCATATTATTTTTAATCTTTTTCAAATCAAATTCATACCATCCGCATTTGCACAACAAACTCATTTTATTCATGTTGGGGATCAAACCCGATCACCATTTTACAAAAAAAAAAAAAAAAAAACAAAAAAAAAAACAAACAAACACAAACAACCGGTCTTATTTTTTCGCCTCTTCAGCTGTTCTCTTCTTTTTACCTTTGTCTTGGGCGTCCCTTGCCGGTGCTGCCTCTGTGTTTCCCACGCCACCGAGCACGTTGCCTCCCTGCTGCTCCTCCCACGCCACATATGGTGGCCTTCCAAATCTGAGCATCACGGTGGCCTTCCGCTTCAGTTCCTTGTTTTCTTTTCAAAGACACATATCTTTGCTTTCGCATCCAGATACATGCTCGAGCAGAGCGATTGGCTTTTACTGCACAGACTCATTTGTTCTACTCTGAAGCTGGTGCGACAGGTTGTTGACCGCCGTCATTGTCTCAACACATGACTTCAGAGTATAATGATTGGCCTCAATATCAGATTGAGCAGCCATTATCTGCTCCACTGAGAACATTGGAAAGTTCAAAGGCGCAAAACCAGGGGGGCTTGGTTGAGGTTCAAGGGCTATATTCTGGGTTGTGGCCTCGTTGAGGTCGGGAAAGAGAGTAAGACCACGGGACGAAGAGGCTATGTTCTGGGTAGCTGAACGGGAAGAAGAGGCCATATTCAGGGTTGGTTGTAGAGTGTTTCAGAGATAACAGCTCTCAGAGAACGAAGAGTCTTTTTTCAGAAGTTTTTTCAGCTGGTTTGTTCTGCATTAGTGGCAGCCTCGCCTTGGTTAAATAGGCAAGGCAGACCCGCGCCTCTCGGCGCCAGACGCCAAATCGGCGCGCCTTTTGATGGCTGTCTGGCACACCTTTTGATGGCACGCCTTTTGATGGCACGCCTTTTGAGGGTACGACTTCTATATGGGTCCGACAAGACTCTGTAAACTGTCCCGACAATGATTCCGGTTAGCTCCTACATGGGTCCGACAAGACTCTGTAAACTGTCCCGACATTGATTCCGGTTAGCTTCTATATGGGTCCGACAAGACTTTGTAAACTGTCCCGACATTGATTCCGGTTAGCTCCTATATGGGTCCGACAAGACTCGTAAATCGTCTCCGACTTTTGATTCGGTTAGCTTTATATGGGTCCGATAAGACTTGTAAATCGTCCGACTTTTGATTCGGTTAGCTTTATATGGGTCTCGATAAGACCAGAATCGTTTTCTACAATGGTCCGACATGACCCCATAAACTGTCTTCTACATCGGTCTGCCATACCCATACGGTCTTCTACAATGGTGTGACACAACCATACAGTGTCTCCTATCCACTTTTATTTTATTTGTCAGATTATTTTTTTTCTGTTTTGTTACTCTCTCCAAACTCAAGTTGGTTCGTTTCTAACCCCCTTGAGTTTGAGGGGGGCTGTTAGTTTGAGTGTGTTAGGTGAGTATGAGTGTGTTAGGTGAGTATTAGTGTGTTAGGTGAGTATAGTGTGGTAGTATATTTCTCTTCCTCTCTGTTGAATGTAACAATTCCTACACCTACTCCACCTGCCCCATATAGTTAGTGATTTAGTTTAGTGCTCCATTTAGTTGAGTGAGTGCTCCATTTAGTTTAGTGCTCCATTTAGTTTAGTGAGTGCTCCATTTAGTTTAGTGCTCCATTTTGTTCTTATTGCTCAATTAATTATGGCTCCATTGTATCCCATTTCTCTCTATAAAAGAGAGCTCTTGTAAACACATTGTAAATCAATCAATCAATAATATCAATACATTAATTTCCTACATGGTATCAGAGCTATAGGTTAAGCTCTTGGTGATCTTCGCCTTTTGACCTGCCTCACGGACCTCACCAATTGAAGCCTCCATCAATCCCAAATTTCTATTCCACTGATTTGCAAGTAGTGGTAGCAGCAAATAGCAGCTTCTATTCCACTATTCCATTGTCTAGTCCCAAAACTAGAAAATAGCAGCAGTGTCTCCATGGCAGATCTGTCTAATGTGTCAGAACCCAATCACACACCTGTCCTTGCTTACCTTGTTCAGGCCAATTCACAATCCCTTGTACAACAAACCTTATACTCCATTACTTTAAAGTTTCAAGAGGTGATTTACAAAGTTAGATTGGAGCAGACAGGATTATGTTGTGGTGGGATATCAAGCTCTGTGGAGAAGCCGATACTAAACGGGGTGACGGGTATGGTTTTTCCAGGGGAGATACTAGCGATGCTTGGCCCCTCAGGCAGTGGAAAAACCACTCTCCTTACAGCCCTTGGAGGTCGTCTTACCGGTAAGCTATCGGGCAAGATCACATACAACGGTAAGCCTTTTTTTCTGGTTCCATCAAACGCAGAACAGGGTTTGTCGCACAATATGATGTCTTATACCCTCATCTCACTATAACCGAAACTCTCCTATTCACTGCACTGCTAAGGCTACCCAGTACCTTCACCAGAGAGGACAAAGTTCTAGTTTTTCATTCTCTACAAACCCATTTGGGACAACATCTTCCCAACCTATTTTTGGAACAGCCTCAGCCCCTCTATTTGGAGCTAGTATCTCTCCATCGCTTTTTGGTGTTCCCAGCTCATCTATCTCATCTACATTTGAATCAGTACCTACAAATACCATGTCAACCCCATTATTGTCTCAGTCAGTTGCACCATCCTCTGCAGCACTACTCGTTAAATCCTTCAGATTTTGGGGCTCAAGAGACTTGAGATATTCCAACAATTCATTCTGTCCATTTGCAGATTTTTATTCCACCTAATAACTTCACCAGATACTTTTTTTTTGAGTTCCTGGGGCATAATCTGGCACATCCTTCTTATCTTGCACCTCAGGAAGAGCAACTTGTTCCAAACTTTGTTGCAGTTCCAACCGATATTGTGCATTCCTAAACATATAACCAGTCATCAAAACACTGTACATGAGTTGTGCAAAATTTTCAGCCACAGTGGTTACTGTAACTGCAAAAAACTGAGGGGGTAGTGTTCCAATCATATTTGTTACAGTTTGGCGCATAGCCTCAACTACCTGCTGAGGTGCCCTTTTTAACAAACAACTCCATGAACTATCAGCAGCATGGTGATAATGATGTCCCCCCTGTGACTTCCATAGCTTTCTCCATATCAGGCCGGCTTCTCTTTGTCGGGTACTCCAATGGCGATTGCTATGTATGGGACACTTTACTGGCAAAGGTGTTTTTGAACTTGGGATCTCTTCAAAACTCACATGAAGGTAGGATCAGCTGCTTGGGTTTGTCAGCTGATGGGAGTGCCTTATGCACAGGAAGTTGGGATACAAATCTAAAGATTTGGGCTTTTGGTGGGCATAGGCGAGTGCTGTGAGTGGTTGTGGTCTAAAGAAGGTTGCCTTGGCATTACAGATCCATGGTGGTTCTTGTCTTCCTTTTTTCTTTTTCTATTTTATTATTATTATTAAACACACCAAACCACCACCACAAACATTCCACATATCACAACCTCTTTTTTTTTTTATTTCTGTCGGGATCAAACCCGATCACCATTTTACACGAGAAAAAAAAAAAAAAAAAAAAAAAAACCACAAACAAATTCTCCAACCACCACAAAAATCGGCCTTACTTTTTCGCCTCTTCAGCTGTTCTCTTCTTTTTGCCTTTGTCTAGTGCCTCCCTTGCCGGTGCTGCCTCTGTGTTTCCCACGCCGCCGAGCACGTTAACTTCCCGTTGCTCCTCAACCGTCACATATGGCGGACCTCCAAATCTGAGCATCACGGTGGCCTTCCGCTTCAGTTCCTTATTTTCTGCCTTCAACATACATCTCGCCGCATCCGTAGATACATGCGCTTGGAGCAGTTAGCTTTTTACCGCACCTCATTTGTTCTACTCAAGGCGGCTGACAGTTGTTGACCGCAATCATGGTTTCAACACATGACCTTAATGTATAATAATTGTTCTCAATATCGATTGAGCAGCCATTATCCGCTCAATCGCCACCATCGGATAGTTCAACGCGCAAGAAACCGGGGGCTTGGTCTAGGGCGCTTGGTTATGCTCTGTGGCAATCGCCTTGCTATCTCTCTTGTGCACTCATTAAGGTTGGGAAAGAGAGTGAGCAGACACCGAGACGAAGAGGCTATGTTCTGGGTAGCTGAACGGGAAGAAGAGGCCATTTTCTAAGCAACAGCGTGTTACAGAGTATCTCTTAGAAGTGTTACAGAGTATCTCTCTCAGCAAAAACGAAGAGGTTTTCAGAGGTTTTCAGCAGGTGTTTTGTTCTGTCACAGCCTCAGCCTCCGTCTTCGTTAAATAGCCACAACAGCCACGCGTATCGCGCGCCGCTCGGCGCTAGACGACAAATCGGCGCGTTTTTTGATGGCTCGACTTTTGATGGCTGTCGGGCACGTCTTTTGATGGCACGCCTTTTTTGATGGCACGCCTTTTTTGATAAGATTGGGCACGCCTTTTGAGGGTGCGACTTATAAGGGTCCGACAAGACTCTGTAAACTGTCCCGACTTTGATTCCGGTTAGCTCCTATATGGGTCCGACAAGACTCTGTAAACTGTCCCAACATTGATTCCGGTTAGCTCCTATATGGGTCCGACAAGACTCGGTAAACTGTCCCGACTTTGATTTCGGTTAGCTTCTATATGGGTCCGACAAGACTCGGTAAACTGTCCCGACTTTGCTTCCGGTTAGCTCCTATATGGGTCCTACAAGACTCTGTAAACTGTTCCGACATTGATTTCGGTTATCTTCTACAACGGTCCGACATGACCCAGTAAACTGTTTTCTACAACGGTCCGACATGACCCAGTAAACTGTTTTCTACATCGGTCCGATATGACCCCATAAACTATCTTCTACAACGGTCCGACATGATCCCATAAACTGTCTTCTACAACGGTCTGACACGACCATACAGTGTCTCCTATCTACTTTTATTTGTCAGATTATTTTTCCTGTTTTGTTACTCTCTCCAAACTCAAGTTGGTTAGTTCCTAACCCCCTTGAGTTTGAGGGGGGCTGTTGAATGTAACAATTCCTACACTTACTCCACCTGCCCCATATAGTTAGTGATTTAGTTTAGTGCTCCATTTAGTTGAGTGAGTGCTCCATTTAGTTTAGTACTCCATTTAGTTTAGTGAGTGCTCCATTTAGTTTAGTGCTCCATTTTGTTCTTATTGCTCAATTAATTATGGCTCCATTGTATCCTATTTCTTTCTATAAAAGAGAGCTCTTGTAAACACATTGTAAATCAATCAATCAATAATATCAATACATTAATTTCCTACACTCTCCTATATATAGGAGAGTCATTGTATACATTCTATATCAATCAATAATACATCAATATATACAAATTATTCTCTTTCTCTATACATTAAATTTCTACAATTCCAGAAACGCACCCTTCGCCCATCACCTACCTGGAACCTCACCCTATCCCAGAACTCCACTTGACTCAAACCAATATCTTTCCATAAACCACACCCATAAGAACTAACCACCTCCCCTGACCCCCATTCCTCCTCTACCCAAACCATACTTACCAGCCACCACTCGTCTCTATACCTGGTCCGGCTCCAACGCAAAACGCCACAGCCACTTACCTAACAAACCTTTGTTGAACGTAACCAGACTCTGAACCCCCAATCCTCCTACCTCTTTTGGTTGGCAAATCCGTCCCTAATCTACCAAATGATAATGGAAAGCATCTCCCCCACTGCCTCACAGAAAATCTCACTGGAGCTTCTCGATCCACCGCGTCACCGACACCGAAATAACATGCATGGACGTAAAGTACGTCGGAATGCTACTTAGCACACTCTTAATCAAAGTCAGCCTACCCCCTTTTGAAAGATATTACGGTTTCCAACCTGCCAGCCGGCGTTGAATCCGCTCCAGCACTCCATTCCATACCCTTTTGGCCTTAAACATTGCCCCCAAAGGCAAACCCAAATAAGTAGATGATAAAGCCGATTCCTTACAACCCAACCCCGCCGCTAAAACTGATAATTTGTCCACAGTTTCCACCGGGATCATCTTCGACTTCCTCAAATTCACCTGAAGGCCTGAAATTGCCTCAAAATACAATAGGACATATCTCAAATAACCTACCTACTCTGTCACCGCTCCACAAAAGATTAAAGCATTATCAGCATACAGTAAGTGTGAAACACAAATAGGCGTCCCCGTAATAGGACCCACCATAAAACTGTCCAACAAACCTTCATGTATTGCCTTGTCCAACAATCAACTCAACACCTCCATCACTAAAATGAACAGTAGTGGAGACAGAGGATCCCCTTGACGAAGACCCCTAAAGGTCGGGGAAAAACCCAACGGAGTACCATTTACCAGAACAGACATCTGCACAGTAGAAATACATAACTAAATCCATTGACACCAAGTCTCTTCAAAGCCCATATGCTCCAAAACATATAACAGGAACTCCCACCGGACATTATCATAAGCCTTCTTAGTGTTTAGTTTACAAATCAAACCTGGTTGCCCCTGTCGAATCCGAGAGTCCACACACTCATTAGCCACCAACACTACATTTAGAATCTTGTGAACCCCCACAAAAGCATTCTGGGACTCAGGCCTTGTTTGGCAACTGACTATTTTAGCCAAAAAGGCACTAAAAAAATCAAAAAGCCAACAACTCATACTAAAAAGTCAAAGATTTTATTTTTTCTCTACTTTTTGCACATTTTTTCGTAAAAAGTTAAAAAGTCATCCTAAACATACTAGTTTTTTTTATATCACATTTTAGCCAAAAAGTCAAAAAGTTACTAAAAAAGCCTGTTCCCAAACGACACAGACACCACTGTCTGCAGAACCTGCTGGAGCCTATTCTGCAACCTATTGGCCAAAACTTTAGCAAGAAGCTTGTACACATTACCAAGTAGACTAATAGGCCGAAAATCACAAATATCCTCTGCCCCCTTCTTTGGAATCAGAGCTAAGAACGTCAGATTCAAGCTCCTCTCAAAGTGCCCTGACACAAAGAAATGCTGAAAGAAGGCCATAGTAAAGCCATCCGGGCCGGGCGCTTTATCTCCACACATTATCTGCAAAGCCCCCAACACCTCTTCTTTTGTAACAGGATGCTCCAAAGCCTCCCTATCTGCCACTGAGCTCATATCAAATTGAACCCTGGCCATCCTTGGCTGCTAGCCCCCTACTTGCGGCCAAAATAGGTATTGATGAAAAGCCACAATCCCCTCCCTAATTTTCTCATCCGTGCCCAAATCTCGACCATCCACCCACAATTTGTTGATTTGATTCACTCGACGATGTGCATTAGCCATCCGATGGAAGAACTTTGTATTCCGATCCCTATCCTTTAACCACAAACACTAAGACTTCTGCTTGAAACTCACCTCCTCCATATGAGAAGTACGAACAAAATCGTATCTAGCGGCCATCCTTTGAGCAGTATCATCAGGCAACAAGCCCCCCATTAGCCTCTAGCTCATCCAAAGACTAGAGCAAGGATACCACCTCTACCTTTTGGCCCTCTAACCGACCAAACACCTCCTTATTCCAACCTTCCAGATCCCTTTTAAGCAATTTCAATTTTTGAGCCAATACACTACTAGGTGGACCTGTAACCATATAGCTAGTCCACCAATCTCGGACCCTCTCCAAAAAACCATCTAAGTGCATCCACATATTCTCAAAACGAAAAGGAGTTGGACTCCTCCAAAACCCTCCATTGTCAAGTAAAACGGGCCAATGATCCGACACTAGGTGAGGTAACCGAAGCTAAATAGCATCCGAAAAATGCTCCTCCCAACCGGTAGAAATCAAAAAGCGATCAATCCGAGATAGGCTCTGTCCGTTTGACCAAGTAAAGCTCCCCCCTGGAGAGACAAATCAACCAGCTGGATCTCGTCAATAAAGGAACAGAAAGCCTGCATCCACCTCGAGGCCCTAGTGCTCCCCATTCTCTCTGCTGGCCATCGCACCATATTAAAATCTCCCCCCACACACGAAGGCTCCGACCATCGACCTGCCACATTTTACAATTCTAAGAGAAACTCACCCCGATTTGCATCTTGCACCGGACCATACACCCCAGTAAACACCCACCGAAACTGGTCCTCCACTCACCAAAACAGACGACACAGAGAAACTGCCCACCTCCTCTTCCTCCTTCACCACTACCCGAGAGTCCCAACATAGAAGAATCCCACCGGCTGTACCCTCGGCCAGCAAGTGTAGCCACTCCACCAATCGCCCTCCCCAAATATCACGCACCACCTCCTCCTCTAATTCTTCCATCCTTGTCTCTTGTAGGCAAACTGCATCAGCCCTTGCACTACGCAACATTGCTTTTACTGCGAACCGTTTATCCCTATCATTTAGGCCCGCACATTCCAAGATAAAATTTTTGTCCTCATTTCAACATAAGCAGTCCTCCACGATTCCTACGAGAAACATGCCCTGCCATGTTCTTAATTAATGGAACATGCCAGATTCTTAAGCTCTCGTATCCCTTTACGACCACTTGCTGCTGGATTGATCACCTTTGCACTAGGAGCCCCTTTTTGCCACGACGACTCCACGGCTGAGAAAAGATGCATGGCTTCCTCCTTATGCCCTTTGAAAGACAATCCCAATAAGCGGCTAGCATCACTAATCCGTTCTAGCACCCAATCCTAAACCTCCTCAGCCAAAGGTATTCCATTCCTGCCCAAATCTTCAACACTGTGGGACAGCTGTGGATTCTGATCTGTGAAGATCCCCGCCACCCACTTCCACACCCAAAGGTTGCACCGCCATTGACAAGTCGCGTCCCGACCTTCCTCAGACAGCCCATCAAATTGCCCCCATCCAGGTCGCACCTCTACTTCATCGCAAACTGGAGATTCATGCCGGAAACAACACCTGTCGGGCTCCAAAGGGCACCCCGAGTCATCCATTGTGTCACTAGGCTCACTGTGCACCACCATCTCTAACCCCGATAACACGCCCAGCAGCTCCAGTTGCTCCACCATCTCTATAGCAGTATCGACATTACCTGAGATCGCTGACAAACTAGAACCAGGTTTCGCCGACCAACCATCAGGCCTGATCATTGAGGTACAACTTAATTATGTGTTTGACTTTTTACCAAGTGCAAGGCACACATACACATTGAAAGAAATATTAAACTTGAATTTTAATGATTATCTTAATTTTTAGGTGAACAACATGAGGAAGTTTAAGAGCATGAACTAGTCTATTTAGTGCCATGTCTTGTATTGGTGCATAATATCTACCTTTCTGTAAATGTGTGCAGTTTGTGCATGAGTGCAATCCTGTGGCATATGTTCAATGATGTCTTTATTAATTCTTGATTAAGCCTCGTGAGAATGTCATGGCATCCTATTGTTTACGGGTTATGCATGTTTAGGAGTGCAGATTATACTACCTAACGCTCCGTTTGTTACGGCAAAAAACATTTTCCTGCAGAATTTGTTTTCTTCCAGAAAACATTTTCTTCTATATTTGGTTGCAACTTTAAAACTAATGTACTAGTGGTTGTATTAGTGGAGGTGGAGGTGGTGATCGGGGGTTGGTGAGGTGGTCGCGAGTGGCTGAGGTGGTGGAGGTAGAGGTGGAGGTGGAGGTGGATGTGGAGGTGGAGGTGGTGATGGCAGTGTTGAGTGGCGAAGGTGGTGGTAGGGTGGCAGTGGCATTGGAAGACTTCAGTTCGAAAAATGTTTTTCACATTTCAGAAGTTAAAAAAACACTTTTTTGCCCAAATAAACTTGTTTTATATTAACTGCAAAAAACATTTTTCATCATACCAAACACTAGAAAATGCAGAAAATGTTTTTCGCCAAAGCAAACTAAGCGTTAGTTTGAATTACTACTAATTGTCTAATGTTGTTTTGATGCTGCAGGAGTCTAAGCTTTATGGGGCTCATTTTAAGGAGAATGCTGCTAATGCTCCAAAAGCTACAAAAATAATATTTGACAGTTCTGATGATGAAACTTGACTCTAAAGCTCACTCTCAAGTTGATTGTCTTGGGCCAACGGCGAACATGTTTATTGGATACTGTTTACCAAATTATGGTAAATATATATATTTTTCCAGTGCAGATGACATAACCCTTTATCTTTTGTGGGTTGGTATATGCTAACGTGACAAGCAGAGAGGCAAATGTGATCTTGAATATCGAGCAAGGTGATTGAGGTTATGCCCTATATTTTGTGGTGTTAAATTTTGTATTTGCTCTCTCCCTACCTCTCGCACAGATTATCCCATTATGATGGCCGCTAAACATATGCAAAACCTCATATTCATTTTACTTTGTATTTTTGATGAGGTCCCAGAATGTGAAGTGTGTCACTAAATTATTGAGGTAAAAGTTCAACACAATGTTTCTTTTTAGTGGAATATATAAAGCTTTGATTATTTGAAGTGCATGTTTTACTACTGGGTGATACCAGCTTGTCAGCCATGATTCATGGTGGTGCTTTTGCTTACAACTTGGATAGATTGTAATGTGCTGTGTGTTCTTATTTTACCACACTTGGTCTTTAATGTTCTGAAACAGCTTGCAAATTTTTGTACAAGTCTTGATGTTTGATTTTTTTAGACTGATAAATATTAACCAAATCCAGGTGTTACCAAATGTAATTTACCCCCGTGATCACGTTGTGGCAGGAGTTTGTGAACTAACATAACTAGCCGGGGATCCTATTGTCCGTTTTAAACCCTAGCTGCTGACCTCACCACCTTTTGGAACCCTAGCTGCCACCTTGAATCCTTAGATTTGGTTGAGAGAGTAGGAAGAAAGAGAGAGATAGGGTAGGTGTAAGGAGGAGATGAGAAGTTAGGGATGGGATTTTAAGGTTGGAATATTGAGGGGTGTATTGCAATAAAATATAAAATTTTAAATTGTTTTAAAAAGTAGAAGCTCAGCTCCTCTCTCACTAGGGTTGCAAAACAAACCAAGATATTTCGAGCTTGGCGCCTAGGTTTAGTATATTTTAATTTTTGTTACATACTCAAACTAAATTTGAACAATTTAGTATTCAACTTGGTATATATATATGTATTGTAAAAAAAATTAAATTATTTGTGTTTGACTTGTAAAAGCTTGTTCAAGATTGGTTTATGTAAATATGTATATGCTTGAACATGTTTTGAAATTTGTTAAGTTTTAAGTTAAACAACTTATTTGCAGTCACATCTGTCACTTGCTGTGGCAGGATTTTCTGAACCAACTAAACTAAGGTAATTGGTTACTATTTGATAAAAATTTAAGCGTTAAATTAAAATAAGTTTAATATGCATTAGATTGAAAATTGAAATTTATTATCTTTAACATTCATTTTCTCATTTTTGTATTAGGGTGATTGAGGTGGGGGTAGAGGGATAGTGGTTTGTGGTGATGATGGAGGGGTGGTGGTGGTGGTGGTAGTTGTGGTGGCTATAATAACGGTGGCAATGGTGATGCAAATGAAAAGTTGTGATAGTGTTGGTCAAGAGGTGAAAGTAGTGGCAACAGGTGGTAGTTGCAGATGTGGTGTTGGTTGAGGTGGGGTGTAGTTTAGTATTAAAATTTAGTGTTTGCCGTGGTGAAGTCCTAACAGTCTTCATCGATGAAGTCCTAACAGTCTTCATCGATGAAGTAGTGGCAACAGGTGGTAGTTGCCGTGGTGGTAGGGGTGTAGTTTAGTGTTTGCCGTGGTGATGAAGTCCTAACAGTCTTCATCGATGTTTATATACTGATAATTATAAATTTAGTTTAGTATTAAAATTTCTTGTTACTTGATATTTTGATAATTTTTAAGAGGAAATATTATTTTATCTTCAAATTATCACCCAAAAATCAATTTAATTTCTATTTTTAATAATATCAATTTTGTACTTAAATTATTTGATTTTAGATCAGTGTGTTTGGTTTGAGTTTTCTGAATTAAGTTTTTTAAAAATTGAATTTTTTGATTTTCGTGTTTTTTTGTTTTTAGTGAATATTTTAAAAATTTTAAACATTTTTTTTTTTACTTTTTTAGATGCACTTTAATTAGATGTATCTAAAAAATAAAAAAATTGTGAAAAAATATTTTAAAAAATTAATAAATACATAAAAATAAAAAAATGTACTGAATTCTTATATATTTTTTTTTTATATTTTTGGTATTTAGTGATTTTTTTTAATTTTTTTTTTTACAATTTTTTTACTTTTTACGTGTATTTATGTTAGGTGTGCCTAAAAAATAAAAAATTTGCTGAAAATATTAAAAAAATTTAGTAAAAACAAAAAAACATGAAAAATAAGAAAGTAGAATTTTTTGAAAAGTGTTTTTGGAAAAATGGAACAAATCAAGCTTAATTAAACGAAAGTTATTGACGTGACACCAAAATTTCATTTGAAATTTTATTTTATCCCAAAACAATCTCTAAAATATCATTTAGATTTTCAAACTTCATTTTATTCAAGGGTCTTATTGATAATTTGGGGATAGTTTGCGGGATAAAATAAAATTTCATTGGTTCCACATCAACAACTTTTGTTGATTATAGACAGTAATTGACTGTGAAAGTACAATTGATGCAAAATCGAATATAAAATTGATATTATGGAAAAAATAGAGGTTAAATTGGTTTTTAAATAATAATTTGGTGGGTAAAATAATTTTTTTTTTTTCATTTTTTAATCTATATCTTAATATGGGAAGTGTTTGGGTGTGCAAAGTACATACCATATGCACTTGTATAAATTCATACAAACATATATAAGTTATTTCATAAAATTGTATAAATTTTTACAAATATCTCAAATTTTTATGAGTTAACATAAATATGTAAAAATTTGTGTAATTTTATACAATAACTTACATATTTTTTGTGAAGTAACTTTATGTAAGTATATATAATATACACCTATACACTTGAGAATGGCCCCGATTGGTATATCCAGTTGTGTGTGGATGGAATATGCCTGATTTGTTATATTTTATTTTTGATTTGTCTTTTTTGATTTGTCATTAACTTGTTGGAGTGATGCATTTACTGACATTGAAATTGCTGCATAAACTAAAAGTTTTATAATTTTTTTTAAAATATTAACTGATATAACATGTAATAATAAAATTAAAAATGAGAAGCTGTATTTATTTCATAATATAATAGTTTCACGTGAGTAAGAAAAATTTATATAATATGAAATTGAACATTATCTATTTCATAATATGATAGTTTCACGTCACCATTTATGTAAAAAGTTTATATAATATATTAATTTATTGAATATTTCACTTAACCTTATCTATTTCATAATATAATAGTTTCATGTCATCGGTTAAGTAAGAAAAATTTATATAATATTTCACTTACGAATCTCATAAGAAGGAATTATAAAAAATCACTTAAACCAGATGGGCTTAATATTGGCTAGCCTAAAACAAAATGTTATTAGGAGACTTTTAATATATATATATATATAAATATAAATCCAAATAATATTATTAATTTTGATTTTTTTTTTATAATTTTTTTTGGTTAGGGTTATAAAACAAAAATAAATGAAAATTGCTATAAGTTATCCAATAATTAGAGCTTATACATTTAAAATGAAGTCCATGTTAAGGAGAAAAAAAATAAAATTGAAGACTAACCTCAACGTATTCTAAATTGGTGAATTTTTTTTTAAATATTAAAGTGAGTCTTTTTATAATTATTGACGATATATTTTCAAAATATGTAGAGTATTTTTTTATTCTTTATTTTATTTAATAAAGTGAACGTTTTAAGATGAAATAGATACTTTTCATTTATAAACAAATCGACAGATGCATTTTCTAAAGGGGAACTTATTGATAAGTCCCATGTAACAAGTTCAAAATCCAGCTAATCCCAAAACAAAATACTTGCACCAATTAGTCCAACACATTTTTAATTGTTACCAAAAAATTATTATTATTTTTTTTTTAATTTACAGACACTGTTCACATCTTACTACCGTCGGACTTCCGTCAAACGGTCGCCGGAGACTCGTCGGAATGTTCAACATCACCGGGAAGTCGTCGGATTGTTTAAAACATGTTATGAAACTGTAAAATTTTACAGTTCTAAAGCATGTTATAAAACTGTAAAATTTTACAGTTTTAAACCATGATTCATTCCAACACCAAAAAAAAAATTTCAAACTGCAAAATTTTACAGTTTTCACCGCCTGTAACTAAAATTCGAAAATTACTTGTTCAGAATTCGAAAATTTTCTCATTACAAATCTGAGTCATTACAGATCTGTTTCAATGATATTATAAATCCATTTTATCATCATCAACAACAACCATAGATCAACAACTATCCCAAAAAAAATCTGTAAATAGAGAGAGAAAGAGAGACAAATTGACAAAACCATATTCATGGCAGATTCTTACAAATACACAAAGAAGCTTCAGAGATCTGCAGAGGTACTTCATGCACGGCCTCATCTAGCTTCTGGTTGATTTCTTCTATCAGAGTCATCCAATAGGTTCGAAGATCGAATTTCGTCGACACTGACGATGATGGTGTCGATGATGAAGAAGAAGAAACAGAGCATCGAATTTTGGGATGCGAAATTGATCTGAAGAACGCATTATTGATGATAATGAAAATCCTGTAGAAAAATCTGTAGAAAATTTTCAGATCTGAAGATTTTTTTTTTGTCAATGTTGACGAACCCATTGTTGATGATGAACACGTAATAAAAGAGGCAAAAACCAGAGAGATAAAGGAAAGGACTTTTTGATGCACTCAAAAAATTTTGGGATTAAATGGTCTCCACATGTCCCACATGGGACCTTTGGGTAATTTTCCCTTTTCTAAATCTGTGGATATTATGCTTATGCGTAGATACATTATTTATTTATTGTGTGGAGGCCTTTTTCAAAGTAGGCCTTGTAAAAAATAAAAACAATCTTGTTAATGAGTGTCTTAATAATATTAGTTAAGAAAATTTAAAAGAAGACTGCCATATATCACTACTGGGTATATGGGAAGATATTATTGTTTTTATTAATTCCTTAATAATTATATCTCTAAATAAGAAATTAAATCATAAATGTCCATATAAGTGGTAATCTATGAAGCATGGGTACTTCAAAAAACATGCCGTATCCGTATCGGGTACTTACTGGCATACCGTAACTCGTATGGTACTTTTATATACGTACCGGGTATACGAAACACGTACCCAAGTTTTTTCTTTTTAATTTTTGGCGTATCCAAACGTACCTAGCATATATCCAAGTCATACCGTACCTCAGTTAAAACAATATTTTCCTTTTACTACACAAATAAAACTCATTTCACTAGACGACTTCTTTATTTTTTGTTTTATGCTTAGCATGATTTTAAAATTAAATTATGATTTGTAAGTTATTTAATATATTGACATTTAATTTTGATTTATACTTTTACTTTTGGTATTAAATGTTAATTATAGGTTGGACCTTAACAAATTAAACTATTTAATTAATTTTTGCATTGCTCTAAATTAAAAATAAATATTTTTTTACAAGCGTACCAAGCCGTATCCGTACCCTATTTTTTTTTGAATTTTACCGTATCGATGTTCAGATCGCATATCGTGCGATTACTGCGCATACGTGCTTCATAGGTGGTAATACAATCCAGTGAAAAGAATCCAATAACAGATAATCTTTCTCAATTTAAAATAATTGTAAATTTTTTATGGCAAACACTTGTTAAGAAAATAGACAGCCATTTCAAAAGAGTTAATAAATAAATTTAGAGCACTCTTTAATAAAATTAAAAATAAATCTATCTTATAACTTTTCAATGGGGCCTTCAGAAATTTTGAGAAAATGGGGTCCTTTATCAAGTGGGACCCTAAAGTGCAAGTTTCACTCGCTTCGGCTTTAAGCCAGTCCTAACTTTAACACAAAAATATAATTATGAATAGATAATTTTTTATCGCCTATTGCCTATGAGAGTAAGGCCTTAATGCTGTGTTTGGTTAGGAGATTTTAGGAGAGATTTAGAGAGGAAAAGGAAAAAAATGTGTGAAACTAGATAAAATGTAAGTATATTTTATTCACATTTCACCTATCTTTTTAAATTTCTTCTTAAATCTCTCAACCAAATACAATAATAGGTGAATGCAACGAAAAGACTCAGAAATAAAATAATGAAACAATTAATATATTAACATTAAATCAAACAAAGTCTTAAATAACAAACGTCACCAAGTGGAGCATTCACACTTTAAACAAAGACTCATAGGGCATCCTACAATGACTTCCATGAAAAAAAAAATAATATTTGTATCGTGCAAACAAAGACTCATAGGACTATCAATAATTCAATATCAAAATCATCACAACATGGTGGTTGGTTACTTCCTGGAAATAGTCCTATAGTTGCCATCAAAGAAATAAACAAAAAACAATTTGCCTAATAATTGTTTTCAAATATTAAAAAAAAAAAAAAAAAAAAAATTTATAGTAAGCATATACGCTTGCATTGCCATAGATCATTGAAACCTCAGTTGACTTGGAGCATTACAAATTCTCAGTTTTAAAACTCAGTTCACCTCCCTTTAAACACAAATTCTACTACTACAAACAAGACTTTTTCAGGGGACTTAAGCCCTCCACCCTTGAAGCAAATCTCTCTTCGAATCTTAAAAATATGCAAGGGATTGCCGCTTGCAATTGTAGCGATAAGTGGTGTTTTGACTACAAAGGACAGGAGCATGAGGATAGAGGGCAATGACAAACTAGAGAGTATGAAAAAAGCAATATTCTCTCTTAGTTACAATGATCTACCTTATTATCTGAAGATTTGACATGAAATAATAAAATTTTAGAGTATGAAATACGATCTAGCTTTGGAGTATGAAATGAGACCTAATTTATTAATATGATGGAGTTTTGTAATATGAAATGTCATGTAGTTTTGGAATATAAAATAGGACCTAATTTATTAATATGACAAATGTTATGAGAAAAATTTGTAAATGAAATTTGTTTGTATAACATTTTTTAACTTTATTATTTTATTTAGCATTTTCTCCATCCTAAATATTTGTCCATATATGATTGGCCTATTTGGTGTAGTTTATCATAATTTGAAAGTTGATAATAAAAAAATAGAAGCAAAAAATAAGTATTTTTTTAGCTTTAGATAATTATTATTTTTTTAAGCATATTTAAGTTGTTATTATCTAATAAGCTGTAAGTATAAATTACATTAAATAGTCTTATATAAACTCTTGACAAATTTATTTAATATTTTTCTAATAGTAATAATTACCGTCATAACGTGGTGGTTTGTGATAGTGATGATAACACATGTGTAGTGGTTCAAATACTAAGGCCAAGTTTGGCAATCCAAAAATAATCAATCTTTTTATCTTTTTTTCATTATATTACCTCTCTACTTTTCTGCACATATTTTCGTAAAAAGATAAAAAGTGCACTTATTTAGGTCATCCCAAACAACTCCTAAATTCAAATAGTAACATTATATTATCTAAGTTAACATGGTGATATTTTACTATGTTAAATAGTGAAATTTGTCTTTTTATTTTTTTCTTTAGAATTTCATAGCGAACATGTAACAAGTAGATCTAAAAATACAAAAATGTCATGAGATATTAAAGTTGAAAACCAAAAATTGACATTTTTGGGAAGGAATTATAAACTAAAAGCGGACATTGCACACTATTAGGGATGGCACACACCTCTACCCCATATCATATCGGGGGTATGGCACATTGGGAGGTAACAGGAACAGAGTAGGGAATCTGTTTATTTTGTAATTTTAAGAATGTAAATACTAATAAAATTTATGGATAATATGATATATTATGAACAAAAATTTACAAATTATAAGAATTCTAAAATGTAAGATAAGGATAAATAAATAAAAATAAATATTAAATATAATATTTTAGTATTTAAATTTTATGACCAAAGCCTTGGCCCAAAACTGATATATTTTTCACAAGATAATTGATGACTACGGGTTCAAGGTACAATTTGATGATTCAAACAGTGTAGAGTTTGTAAAGAAGACGATTCACAAAGAAAAAAAAATCAAATTAATCATATTATATTTAACTTAAAACAATATATAATTTATTTATAAAATAATATATTATTTTCGTTCTTTAAACTAATTAGTCAATGACATTTGGTTTCTCACTTCTTTTTTACTTTCATCCTACTTTTCTCACCACTATCCCACCTTTGCATATTCACTTTTTCAGCGGATAGATATGGCATGGGTCCAACTTTTTATACTAAGGTTATTTTAGGAGATAGATTAAAAGTCACTTCTTAATTTTTAATTTATTTTTTTTTTTTCGTAAAAAGTTAAAAAAATTTAAAAAATAATTTTTAATCATTTTTTCAAAACACGCCTTACGCGTCTATTTCAAATTTATTTCCATGAAGTTTCAGATTATCTAGACCGACTTAAAATAGTCACTCGTGAATCACAAAACAAGAGGAAAATTGTCCTTTTTAGAGTTGGATTTTTCTCAAGATTAAAGGCTATATATGATTTACAAGACTAATAGTAAGGTATTAATAATCTTATCAAATTAGTGTGGTATTTATTATCCAATTGGATTAGTAGAATAAATTATCCTTTTGTTCATTGTTTGATTTACATGGGATAAGACTAATAGTGAGGTATTAATAGTCTTTTTATTTTATTTCTCAATTCAGGATTTATAATCCTACCTGTAACATGCCTGGGGGGTACTCGCGCGCGTTAAACAGTTCGGACCCTCGAGATCACTTTGATTTAGTCTCGCGAGTGTAATGTGAAACATAGATGAGAGTCCAAATTTGGCAACTTTTATGAAAATCCATTTTATTGCAAAACATTTTGCCAGAAATGGACTGCGTCATCAGATTTCAGAGTCGCCACCTAATATTTATTTTGGGAAATTAGAAAATCCATGACTCGTGCTAAGGCTACTGTTCGTCGTAACCAAGGATGCTTGGCTCGGAACTTTAGGTATGAGAGGGGAAGATCAATAATGAGCACCCCCACTCACCCGATCAAAGATCGGCCTCTACTAAACCATGATATGAATTTTATTTTCTTCATATGTTCATGTTTTGATTATTTTAGTAAATCCTAAAATTTACTATGTGAAGTATACAAGTATAAACTAGTTTGCTCAAATTGGAACAATTCGATTTCATGTTTGTTTTTTGGAAAGGGGTTGAATTTGCCACCTCAAGTGGGCTTAAAGTTTGTGAATTTGCCACCACGAAGTGGGCTTAAACGTACATTCATCGAATCATTCCAATTCAAGTAACAAGTCTTCATCCACAAGCATTCAAACAGTTTATCATTTAAGCAATTAGCCTTATGGTAGGATGCTAAACAAAATAAGAAAATTGTGTACAAGTGGGATGCTAAAGCATAACAACTCACATATTTACCGACGTCCCGCGAATAGTTACAAAACAAAGTTAGTAAAAATATGCATGATCTTATATACAGAATTCTAATGCAATTTACTCATGAGATGCAACTAAAGATTCGGCTTCTAAGATATGACATGTGAATCATCTCAAGAACACGAGGTAGCGCATAGAATCACATAAGAATTGATTAAATCCACAAATGTAAAATTAGCCGAATCTTAATGCATGAAACATGAATGTAAAGCATGGATATGCATGGCATGTCAGTTAGGGAAAGCGAGTAACGAATGGGATAGAAAGAAGCGGGGTGGGGGAGATTATTACAACACTTTAAATATTACAAATCCAAATAAAGAAGGAGGAAGAAATAATAAAACAAAATAAAGCCTCACAAAACACTCAAAATCAAAATAAAAAATAAAAGTTTTAAATCCCCGGTCATTTATCAATTTGCAAATAACCATCGGTCTTCATGCCTCGGCCCATGTATTCATCTTCAATGGAGCCCCACCATCACTTGCAGTTCCCAAATCAGGTCCATTCTCTCCATACATAATGTCAACCAAATCCTTGGCATAAGTGAGATTAGGATCTGGATGACCATGCCCAAACTCTTCAAGAGGCATTCCATTTGAAATGGATTCTGGACTGGCTCCTAGCTTGTCCACAAAGATGGGTTTTGCACAAGCACCCTTAAATTCTTTCTCAACTTCAAGTAGTTAGAAACTGGATCAGCTACTTCAACAATAAAGTTTCTAGATTGTGTAACTCCCACACAAGAGAAGTCAAAGAAGGTCTGGATTCGTTTTGGCCACTCGGGGTTATCTGGGTCGTGGCGGCCTCCATAACGCATGCATTATACAGGAGCAGAATTACAAGAAGCTGGTGTTGCTTTTGAACAACCAGAAGGATAACAGCTGCTTGCCTCTTCTCGGAAGCAGTGCTACTGCGCTGGAGGATCTCGAGCTCGACGAGGCCGAGGGAGGGAGGCAGACTAGGAGAGAGCTTCGACGGTGGTGCTGGCTCGGTGCAGAGGTGTAGGAACTACTGATAGAGATGATATTACAGTAGGTGGCATTGCCTTAGGAGCGGTGGTCGGAGCTAGAGTATTCGGCGGAGCTGGGGTGGTGAGGTTATCTGTGTGTTTTCCGAGAGGGAGAGCAGAGAGAGAGCTAGTGTATACATGTATCTGTATTGTTGGGTATATTTCCTTATTAGAGTGTGGGACCCAATTGGTTTGTTAAAAGAATTTTAATTTGGTTTGGTTTAGGTATAATATATTTTATATATTATATCTAATTTGTGGAAACCCAATTTAATTTGGATACAACTGGGATTTTGATAAAACCAGTCCAAGATTCAACTATATATAAAGATTGGTATTGTTTTGTTCTTCCGAAGAAAAAATCGGAGTGAAGGCAGTAGCAGATTCTATTCGGTGAGAGTGTTTGTGTATAATTCACGTTGGTGGGTTTTCAATTGCTGTTGATTGTAGTAGTGTATTTGACTTGGTCAAATTCAATACCTTGGTTGCTGCTTTGGTTCGGTTGATGTTTGGTGACACTGATTTGGATTATTATTTTGGGTCTTTTTCAACTCTAGTTCTGAAGATTTTGGTTCATCTATTTGGTGAGGTCTTTCCTCTTTATTTATTTGTGATTATTTGGAATTCACCTAAGGGTGGTTTGTGAGACTATTCGTGTCTCGTTTGTAATCGTTTGGAAACTTTTTTGGTTGATAGTGGAATCGGATTTCGATCCCGTGGACGCATCTCACATTGAGGGAACTACGTAAAAATTCTTATGTTGCTTTTGATTTAATTTTTCTGCATTAGTTTTTATTCCCATTGATTGATTTACTTGTGAGAATCACATATTTTTTCTAACAACTGGTATTAGAGCTTATGGTTTATTTGGATCTATTTATTTGTGTAAATCAATGGAGGGGAATGTGGGTCATATGTCTAGCTTCAATGGAGGAAGTTGGATAACTTGGAAAACTAAAATGGAGGACCTATTATTTTGTAAAGATTTGTATGGGCCTATTGAGGGTGATAGTGGCAAACTCGAAGGTATGAAAGATGATGAATGGAAGAGGCTTAATCGAAAAGCCGTTGGTATTATCCGTCAATGGATTGATGACAGTGTGTTTCATCATGTTGCTACTGAAACTTCAGCACATGATTTATGAAAAAAATTAGAAGGCCTTTATGATAGGAAATCAGTCACAAATAAAGTTTTTCTGTTTCGTAAGTTAGTTAATTTAAAATATAAAGAGGGCAGCCCTATTCCGGAATATCTGAATGAAATAAAGAGTATTGTTAACCAACTTGCTTCTATGAAAATTATTTTTGATGATGAGTTGCAGGCTTTGATACTACTTAGTTCTTTGCCCGAAAGTTGAGAGACTTTGGTTGTGACAGTTAGTAATTTGGCGTCCGATAGAGTTGTCACAATGGACCAAGTCACTAGTAGCTTGTTGAATGAAGAAACTAGAAGAAAATCAGTGGGTTCCTCTCATTCGGAAGCATTCGTTGTGAGAGGCCGAAGCAAAACAAGGGGGAGGAGTAAGACTCCTCATGGTCGTGATCAAAGCCGTAACAAATCAAAAGATGGTTCTTTTTCAAAGAAAGACATTGAGTGCTATTATTGCTATGAGAAAGGGCACATGAAGCGAGAATGCCGAAAGCTCAAGAACAAGGAGAAAAGACGTGACAAAAGTGTGGATAAGAAACAAGAAGACACAACAGCAGTTACTACCGATGATCTTATGGTTGTTTGTGAAGATGATTGTATCAATTTTGTGGGCCAAGAGAGCAATTAGGTGATTGATTCTGGTGCTTCTTTTTATGTGACTTCTCGAGTTGATTTTTTCACTACCTACACCAAAGGAGATTATGGTTCTGTTTGAATGGGTAATAAAGGTTTGTCCAAGATTATTGACACGGGTGATGTTTGCTTGGAAACAAATTTGGGCTGCAAGTTATTGCTTAAAGATGTGAGGCATGTTCCCGACATTCGCCTCAATTTGATCTCTACTGGGAAGTTAGATGATGAAGGCTTTAACAACAAATTTGGTGATGGAATATGGAAGCTCACAAAGGGTTCTTTAGTGGTGGCTAAGTGTAAAAAGACTCATACACTTTATTCGATGTAAGGAAAAATTTGTAAAGGTGTTGTCAATGCACTTGAAGATGATACTTCTACCGAATTGTGGCACAAGTGGCTTGGCCATATGAGTGAAAAGGGGCTACAAGTTTTGTTCAAGAAAGAACTTCTACCCGGTTTGAAAGGTACACATCTTAAAACCTGTGTTCATTATTTGGCAGGTAAACAACACAGAGTTTCTTTTCAGAAAAATGTTGCTTCTAGAAAAGAAAATGTTTTGGAGTTTATTCATTCGGATGTTTGTGGTCCTTTGAAAGTTAGAACACATAGTGGTGCACTTTATTTTGTTACTTTCATTGATGATTATTCAAGGAAAGTTTGGGCTTTTCTACTAAAAACTAAAGATCAAGTTCTAAAAGTATTTAAGCATTTTCAGGCCATGGTTGAAAGAGAAACATGGCAGAAATTGAAGTGCATTCGATCAGACAATGGTGGTGAATACATTGGGCCATTTGATGAGTATTGTCGCAGCTAAGGTATTCGGCACTAAAAGACAGTTAAGAAGACTCCTCAACAAAATGGGGTTGCCGAGAGGATGAACCGCACCATTGTGGAAAGAACAAGGTGTTTGCTTTCACAAGCTAAATTGCCAAGATCTTTTTGGGGTGAGGCAATGATGACAGCGGTTGATGTGATCAATTTGTCTCTGTACGAGCACGAAATATTCTTCTCGTATAATCCTGTTGATCAAGTTTGCGCTCCTCCGTACGACGTCGTTTTACTCTCTGAAAACATAAACGTGAGCTAGCCGGCGGGTGTGTGCCGGATATCTCTTCGATGCCTAAGTTAGCAAAATAGACAAATAGACAAAAGCTCTGTGTATTCGAGAATCAAAGTTGTGTTATCTCCCTCATAGGTTATGTTGTGAGCTTTTATAGGTTCCACGTGGCACAATCCTAGTAGGACTCTTACTCCTCCATGCAGAGTCCTCATAGGAATCACTTTCCAGAAAGATAATGCTTATCCTTCAACACCCTCCTCACTGCTTAAACCAAGTGGGATGGTTTTACCATGATTGGATGTCAATACGACCGAGATAACATGGCCATGCTAAAGCCGCAGAATAGACCGAGCTTTAACTAGCTCGGTTCTTCCTTTCACTGCATGTACCTTGGTTCTGGGTTGTCTGAAACCGTGCTAACCATGATGTGTTTGGACCGAGCTAACTAATAGCAAGGTCTTGTGGTAGGCTTCAACATACCTCGGCTCAAAAGGTGTGACCGAGCTAACTGTTGTCACTCTAGCTGTGGTGACCGAGTTAACTGCAAAGCCCTTTTGGGACCGGGCTAACTACAATGCTTTCTGGGATTGGGCTAACTACGAGGCTTTCTATGACCGGGCTAACTCCTGGGCCCTTTTTACCCTGCCCTTCTTACCGTGGCCCATAGAACGGCCCACTACCCAGCTCAGCCCAATTTACATATAAATTACCCTCTTAGTCTCATTTCTATCCTTTGAATGGTGATGTTCCTGAAAAAGTTTGGACCGGTAAAGATGTGTTTTATGAGCACTTGAGAATGTTTGGTTGTCGAGCCTTTGTTCACATTCCAAAGGATGAGAGGTCCAAGTTTGATAGTAAGTCATGACAATGTATTTTTCTTGGCTATGGGCGTGATGAATTCGGGTATAGATTGTGGGATCCAGTCGACAAGAAAGTCATTCGAAGTCGTGATGTTGTGTTTCTTGAAGACCAAACAATTGAAGACTTTGGCAAAGGTGATCAACTGGAGCCAAAATCTAGTGATCTCATTGACATGGATCCATCTCCTTCATCTTCAGTTGATGATGAAAATGGGGGAGATGTGCAGCTACCTATTGAAGAAGTGGAAGATGATGCTAATCCTAATGAAGTTGAGCCAGAAATTGAGCCAGAAATTGAGGAAGAGCATCCAACTCAAGAATCGCCACCACAACTTGAGTTGGGAAAATCTACAAGGGACCGGCAACCTTCAAGAAAGTATCCTCCCAATGAATTTGTTTTGATATCCAATCAAAGGGAGCCTGAGAGCTACCAAGAAGCAATTGAGGATGCAAATAAAGATGATTATTGGAAAAAGGCCATGGAAGAGGAGATGAATTCCTCACTTGAAAATCAAACTTATGATTTAGTGAAGTTGCCTAAAGGGAGGAAAATTCTGAAAAATAAGTGGGTTTTCAAATTGAAGAATGATAGTAAGAATCTGAGGTACAAAGCACGTTTTGTTGTGAAAGACTTTGGGCAAAAGAAAGATATTGACTTTGATGAGATTTTTTCGCCAGTTGTGAAGAGTCTTCTATTCGGGTTGTACTTGGCATGGCTGCAAGTATGAACCTTGAAATTGAACAACTTGATGTGAAGACCGCATTTCTTCATGGTGACCTTGAAGAAGAAATTTACATGGAGCAACCGGAAGGTTTTGTGGAGAAAGGGAAAGAGAAATTTGTTTGTAAATTGAAGAAAAGTTTGTATGGTCTCAAGCAAGCTCTGTGGCAATGGTACAAAAAATTTGATTCTTTCATGATGAATAATGGTTTTTTTTAAACCACTTCGGACCATTGTGTATTTGTGAAAAATTTTTCGGATGGTAAATTTATTATTCTTTTGCTTTATGTTGATGACATGTTAATTGTGGATCAAGATTCTACCATGATTAACAAGTTGAAGTTAGAGTTGAGTAAATCTTTTGCTATGAAATATTTGGGATCGGCAAAGCAAAAACTTGGTATGAAAATTGTTCGTGATCGCAAAGAGGGGCTGATTTGGTTGTCTCAAGAAAGCTATATTGAGAAAGTTCTTGAGAGGTTCAACATGGATAAAGCAAAACCGGTTGGTTGTCCACTTGCGGGTCACTTCAGGCTTAGTTCGAATCAATGTCCTACAAGTGAGAAAGACAAAGAAGAGATGTTGAAAATTCCTTATGCTTCAGCAGTTGGTTCTTTGATGTACGCCATGGTTTGTACAAGGCCGGATATTGCTCACGCTGTTGGTGTGGTGAGTTGTTTTCTCTCTAATCCGAGTAAAGAACATTGGGCAGCGGTAAAATGGATTCTAAGATATCTTCGAGGGACTTCGAAAGTGTGTTTGTGTTTTGGAGATGGTAAGCCGATGCTTGATGGGTTCATTGATTTTGACATAGCTAGTGATGTTGATTCTAGGAATTCTACTTCGGGTTATTTGATGACTTTTGCAGGGGGAGCTGTGGCATGGCAATCTAAATTACAAAAATGTGTTGCTCTCTCAACTACCGAAGTTGAATTTATTGCCATTACGGAAGTTTGCAAAGAAGAGTTATGGCTGAATTTTTTTTTTGCAAGAGTTGGGTTTGAAGCAAGAAAAATATGTGCTTTATTGTGATAGTCAAAGTGTTATTCACTTGAGTAAAAATTATACTTTTCATTCGAGATTGAAACACATTGATGTGAGATATCACTGGATTCGTGATGTGTTAGATTCGAAGTTGTTGTAACTCGAAAAGGTTCACACAGATGATAATATTTCAGATATGTTGACAAAGACTTTGTCGAGGGACAAACATTTGAAGTGTCGAACTTTGGCGGGTATGGTTGATATCTCCACCTAAGTCGGTAAGGGGAGAATTGTTGGGTATACCTCCTTATTGGAGTGTGGGACCCAATTGGTTTGTTAAAAGAATTTTAATTTGGTTTGGTTTAGGTATAATATATTTTATATATTATATCTAATTTGTGGAACCCAATGCAATTTGGATACAACTAGGATTTTGATAAAACGAGTCCAAGATTCAACTCTATATAAAGATTGGTATTGTTTTGTTCTTCCGAAGAAAAAATCGGAGTGAAGACAATAACAGATTCTATTCGGTGAGAGTGCTTGTGGATAATTCACTTTGGTGGGTTTTCAATTGGTGTTGATTGTAGTAGTGTATTTGACTTGGTCAAATTCAATACCTTGGTTGCTGCTTTGGTTCGGTTGATGTTTGGTGACACTGATTTGAATTATTATTTTGGGTCTTCTTCAACTCTAGTTTTAAAGATTTTGGTTCATTTATTTGGTGAGATCTTTCCTCTTTATTTATTTATGATTATTTGGAATTCACCTAAGGGTAGTTTGTGAGACCATTCATGTCTCGTTTGTAATCGTTTGGAAACTTTTTTGGTTGAGAGTGGAATCGGATTTCGATCCCGTGGACGTACCTCACATTGAGGGAACCACGTAAAAATTATTGTGTTACTTTTAATTTAATTTTTCCGCATTAGTTTTTATTCCCATTGATTGATTTACTTGTGGGAATCATCGATTTTCCCTAATATGTGTGTGATCGGGGAGAGAGAGAGAGGTGCCGAGAGGGAGCAGAGGCAGCTCTGAACAGCCACCCCGCTCCCTTTGTGTGCGTGTGTATGGTGTGTGTCTGTGTAATACTCTGTGTCTATGGCAATGTATATGAATCTCTGTGTGTATGCTCAGCCTCTCCTTCCAAAATGCAACCCGAGAGAGAGATAAGAGAGAGAGTATGGGTGTGGGTATGTGTCGTGTGTGTGTATCTGTGTGTGAATGGTGTGGGTGTGTGTGTGTGTATCCGTGTGTGAATGGTGTGGGTGTGGGTGTGGGTGTGTGTGCATGGTGTATGGGCTGTGTGTGTGTGTAGCAGTGTGAATGGTGTATAGTTCTGTGTGTGGTGTGTGTATGGTGTGTGAATGGCTTTTCTTCTCAAAATGCAACCCGAGAGGGAGAGAGATACCGCTAGAGAGAGAGCTGAGGCCGTGTGTCGTGTCCTAGAGAGAGAGAGCCTCGGAATGTCTAGAGAGAGAAGAGAGAGATGGGTTTGGTTTGTGTTGTCTATCTGTGTGGAAGGAGAGTGCTGTGTGTGCTATGTGTGATAGCCATGTGAGTGCTGGGGTATATCTGGGTGTGTATGGAGAACCAACCTGAGAGAGATCAAGTTCAGAGAGAGAGAGAGTGAGAGTTATTGGTCTCAGCCCAAGCCAGCCCTGACTTATTAGGGGCCAAAGGCGAATTTTTTAAATTGGGTTCTTCATATATCATTATCCAAAAAAAAAAAAAAAATTGTTTGGATAAAACAAAAAAGATAAAAATTTATTTCTATTGCATTACAATTTAACAAAATTTAAATAACAAATATATATATATATAAAATAGTTGAACTTCAATTAGTTGAATCGAATCTTTATTTTTTAGCTTACTAATGCTATAAGAACAAAAATTAATTGGGGGTAGGGATGAGAATTTTCGACACAACTCAAGCAATATATAAAATTAGCAAGTTAAGGTTGACTATTTTCAACATGAATCCAAGTATGACACAACTCAATAACATGAATTATTAGTTATATATTTGAATGTTCACTAAGAGATGCCATGACATTTTTTTAATCTTTTATTTAACTCTATCTAACTGAATAAAAAATTATGCAAAATAATAATTAAGGCTAATATCTTTTTTTCATTTAAGATATATATTTTTTTGTTACCTATTTTAGAGTCAATCTAATAAAAAATATATAGTAATAAGGTACAATTTTTTTAATTAGAAATATGCAATTGAATTAAAATCAAACATTCTATGAATAATTTCATTTAGTTGAAATAAATTTTATAAAATTCAACTTATGAGAAAAATTTTAATCTCTCAATACACTTGCTAAGTTATTTTTAACTAAAGTAAAAGTTTTCACATTAAACATCAATCGAACACGAATCAAAATAATACCACATGACAACATAAAAATAAATAAATTAAGCTAATATTAAAATAATTATGAAATAACATGACATGATACACTCCCCTAATTGGGGGCCCTAAATTTTGTTCAAAATTGGAGGCTCGAGACGACCGCCTCAGTCACGTCACCCCAGGGCCGGCCCTGTCTCAGCCCACCCCCAGTTTTACCTTCACCATTTTCTTGTATCAAGAAGCTGCTGCTTAATCAGAAAATCTTTTAGAGAGAGTTTGCAAGACCAAAAATTATATCAAAATGTATTGAGAGACCCCCGACAGAGAGAGTGTAGTGGTGTTTATGTGTTTTTGTTTTAGCTCTCAGGCCCCTGCGCCCTCCTCTTCTTTCTCCTTAAAAAAAACAATATGTTTTACCACCTTTTTCACACCACTCACCGCCCCTCTCATTATAATCTCTACAAAATAATATCACCCCTTCCCCACTCAGCTTTTGTTTTCTCTCTTTTTATCTCTAAATTTGATTTCAAAGATGCCCATTGTCCCCTCTGCCCATGTGTGTGTATATCTTTTAATTCACCACCCAGAGAGATTGAAGTGTTTTGAGTGGAGATATAGAATGGAGACATATAAAACTCTTCCACCACTGCCCTCTTTCTCTAAAATATTTTGCACCACCGCCCCCATGATATTTCTTTTTTTATTTTTTTTATATTATCATCATCTCATCCACAACATTCTGATCATATTTTTTTATTTTTATTTTTATTATTTTTTATTTATAAAATATCACACGCCAATTTATATAAACACACCTAAAAAGTTTGTACAAACGCACAAAATTATATAAAATTATAAAAGATTACAAATTCATAAAATAATAATAAAAATATTTTAATTTGGCCAAAATGGGTGAGGTTTGAGATTAAAATTTCAATTTGATTTTTTTTGGTAAAGGTGATTAAAATAAAGTGCCCAAGTCTTAGGGCCGGTCAAAATGGGATGTCTACACTACCTTTACCCCATTATTAATAATCCTACAAATTTGTTTGATTAATTATCCATTGGATTAATAATCCTAAACCAAAATATCAAAACAAACATAGGATAATTGGGCTCACGAATTAATAATCCCAATTCCATACTCTAATCCTTCCAATCAAATATGGCCAAAGGGAGTTGTTCATGCCCGTAAGATTCATCACTAGTTTTGTTTCAATGATTTAAATCATTCATTTTAAAGACTCTTTGTATATCATTTCTAAAAAATATTAAGTAAATTCAATAATCATAAAATTTTAATTTTATCACATTTGTCACTAAAAATTATTAAATTTATTAGTCTGTTCAATATTGCTTTTAAGACTTACATGAATCCCATTAGAAGAAGAGAGAATAGAAATTAAAAGTATTCTTTATCAACTTTTTAATAATTAGTTCTTTTAGTTTATTTAAGTTATTTTTATTTCATAAATTATATACCAACACAAATTATCAAAATTTAACAAAAAAAAAAAAATACAATTGACACTCATGAATTACACCAAACAAGACCAAAGAACCACTTAAACCACAAACATCCCCTCATGTAACATTCACACTCCAAACAAAGACAAGCATCCTCCAGTGACTTCCACCAAAAACAACAAAGGTTACGCTCAAACGAATACTTTAGGACTATCAATATTATCACATCAGAACAGTGGTTACTTCCTAGAAAGAGTGCTGAAGTTGCCATCAAAGTTTCAAATAAAAAAAAAGAAGCAGATTTCATAGCAACCATAAATACTCCTGCATTGCTATACATATCACTCAAACCTCAGTTGAGTTTTGAGCATTTCACGAATTCCCAGTTTTGAAACTCAATTCAGATCACCATTTCCTCCTAATTATCCTTTGAAACACAAAGCCTACTACTGCTAACAAACACTTAAAACAAGAAAATGGCTGAATCTGCAGTGCTCCGTCTACTAGCCAACCTTGCACCCTTCCTGCAGGGAGAGGTGAATTTGTTGTGCGGAGTTCGGGAAGCAATGGAAGACATCAGAGATGAATTCGAGAGCATGTCAGCTTTCCTTACAGTTGCTGATGCTAAGGAAGAAAGTGACCCTGAACTCAAAGTTTGGGTCAAACAAGTTCGAGATGCTGCTTATGACACTGAAGATGTTCTTGATAAATTCAAGCTTCACCTTGCACAACATCACGGCGATGGATTCGGTGGTTTTCTTCGAAAGGTTTTCTACTTTGCCAAGACTTTAGTAGCTCGCCACCAAATTGCTTCTGAAATACAAAGAATCAAGTCCAGGGTCATCAATATTTCTGAGGGACATAAAAGATACCATGAGAAATATGGCATACTAGAGCAAGGCTCAAGGTCCAATGTTGTTAACAATTCATGGTATGATTATCGTGGCGATGCACTTCTACTCGAAGAAACAAAGCTAGTTGGCATCGAAAACCCCAAAAGACAACTGATAGAGTGGCTAGTCGAGGGAGGTTCTGGGTTGAAAACGGTTTCTGTGGTGGGAATGGGGGGCTTAGGCAAAACCACCCTGGTTAAAAAAGTCTACGATGATGCAACGGTGAAGAAACATTTTGACAGCCATGCTTGGCTCACTGTTTCCGAGTCATTCATGGCTGAGGATCTCCTAAAGGACATGATTCAACAACTCTTTAAAGAAATCAAGCAACCAGTCCCTGTCGGAGTTGAAACTATGAGCATCAATGGGTTGAAATATCTGGTTAATAATTTTCTGCAACAAAAGAGGTACGTGGTTGTTTTCGATGATGTTTGGAATGTTAAAGATTGGGAGGCTATCAAATACATGCTACCTGACAAAAATTGTGGTAGCCGTGTCATTCTCACAACTCGTTTGGACAATATAGCTTCTACCTGTCGTGAGGAAACTGATGGTCATGTTTATACCTTGATGCCGTTGTCCCAAGAGGACTCTTGGACGCTGTTTTGCAACATGACTTTTCGGGGGAACTTATGCCCTCCAAACTTGAAGAAAATTTCTCTTCGAATCTTAAAAAGATGCGAGGGATGGCCACTTGCAATTGTAGCGATAAGTGGTGTTTTGGCTACGAAGGATAGAAGCAGAATGGAGGAATGGGAAATGCTTTATCGCAGCCTTGGTGCTGAATTAGAGGGCAATGACAAATTAAAGAGTATAAAAAAAGTGCTCTCTCTTAGTTACAATGATTTGCCTTATTATCTGAAGATTTGTTTCTTGTACTTGAGCATTTTCCCGGTGGATCACCAGATATTGTGCAGACTCGTAATTCAACTTTGGACAGCAGAAGGATTTGTGAATACTATTGAGGGGAAGACAATAGAAGAAGTTGCAAATGGCTACCTCAATGAGCTATTCAATAGGAGCTTGATTCAAGTGACAAAGAGATGTCCAGATGGAAGGCCTTCTGATTTCCACATTCACGACCTGATGCGTGAAATTATTGTTTCAAAGGCGAGAGAGCAAAACATTGTAACAACAATTTGCAGACAGGGCTCAAGGAGGCCGGAGAAGGTCCGCCGGCTAGTGATCCGAAGCACCTCGGATAATGTGGAATATAGCGAGCGTTCTTCTCGACTTCGTTCTCTGTTTGTGTGGGGGCCAAAGGATTCATTGCCTAATGCATCCTTGCGTGAGTTGTTTAGACGTGGTTCGAGGCTGCTAAATGTGTTAGATTTGTCAGGTACTCCATTAGATACTATACCAGATGAAGTTTTTAAACTGATCCATCTCAGGTACCTTGGCTTGAGGCATACAAAAGTGAAGATGGTCCCAAAGTTGATTGGGAAGCTTGAGAACTTGGAGACCTTAGATCTAGGAGGAACCTATGTGACTGAGTTGCCTGATGAAGTCCTACACCTTCAGAAATTGCGCAATCTCATATCATTTCATTTAAAATCGACAACTGCTTATGTGAAATTTGGAGATCTTAGTGGCTTCAAAGCTCCATCTCAGATAGGAAGGTTGCAATATCTACAAATGCTGTGGAAGATAGAGGCAGACCAAAGCAGTGAAGGTGGGATTAGTATAGTGAAAGAGCTGGGGAGGCTAATCGAACTAAGGGAGTTAGGCATTGGGAATTTAAGAAGAGAAGATGGGGTGATTCTATGCTCTTCCATTGAGAAGCTCAGCAATCTTCGCATATTAAATGTAATGTCAACAAAAGAGGATGAGATCCTTGATCTGCAATCTCTATCTGCAGTTCCTCGATTTCTTCATCAGTTATGCTTGATTGGACGCTTGGAAAAGTTTCCGCACTGGATACCTTCTCTCCATGGCCTTGTCACCTTAAATTTATGGTGGAGCAAGTTAAGGGATGATCCTTTACAATTCATACAAGAATTACCCAATTTGGCTCAGCTTGCACTTTCAGGGACATATGAAGGTGAGGTATTGTGTTTCAAGGCAGGAGGGTTTCAGAGGCTTAAATGTTTACGTCTTGGTAACTTAAAAGGATTGAGATGGGTGAGAGTGGAGGAGGGAGCAATGCCCCACCTTGAAGAGCTAGCGATCCACTGTTGTGAATTGATGGAGGAGGTCCCCTCAGGCATCCAACATCTAACCCACCTCCAAATGTTTGAGCTTAGTTATATGTCTGAGAAGTTGATTTCTAAGTTAAATCGAGAAATACAAGATGAGAATTATAGAAAAATAGCGCACATTCCTAAAGTTAGAAATTGGTACTGGGAACGTGATCAATTGAAAGTAAAGTTTCTATAAAGAGAGAGGAAGAGGAGGAGAAGAGCTCTCTCTAGATTGGATCAGTATCATAGTAAATAACCATTTTTTTCATTTTTTTACATATTCTAACGATGATTTATTTTCTTCTTGATGTAGATGATAATTGGTAAGAGTGATTGATTGCACTTTATTTTTACTTATTTAGCTACCATTTGTTTGCAGTGGTGATTTTAAGAATTTTTTTTTAAGGTAGACATTCAAAAATTTAAATTTTATAAATCTATTAATTTAGACTTTTCAAATCACACAAAAAAAATCTAACTAATTGATATAATTGTTTCAAAAATTAATGTGGATACAAAAAATTTAATATAAATATATTTTGTGTTTATCACTAGTATGATAAAATGAGACATTTTTTTTCTTGTAAAGTTGAATTTTTATTTTTTTTATAGTTAATTTGTGCAGTAAGTTATAAAATAAAATCTTGATTGTTTAATGAATTGGGAACAAAAATAGGCATATTTGAGATAAGAAATAAAATACATATAATGAAACAAAGGATTAATTACAATTTTCACGTCTCTATAGCTTGATCCAAATTTCAATTTAGTCTTTATAATTTTAATTTGAACAATTTAGTTTTTATACTTTAAGTCTAGTTTAATTTGGTTCTTTTATCTATATTTTTGTTAATTTTGTCTATGTGTACACTTTAGAAAATTGACAAGTGTATAAAAATTGTTACTTTTAACATTCAATTTAGACGAAAAATCCAAGTTGAAACCTTAGAAAATTAACAAGTGTCTAAAATTTTTAATTTATTTTGTCTATGTGTATACCTTAAAAACTTAACAAGTGTCTTAAAATTGTTATTTTAAACTCCAATTTAGACGAAAGAACCAAAGCAAAACCTTAAAAAATTGACAAATGCCCCCAAATTATTAATTTCAACCTCCAATTTAGATGAAAGAATCAAATTTAAACTAAACTTAAAGTAGCAAATTAAAATTATAGGTATTAAAGTAAAATTTAAGTCAAATTAGAGAGGTGAAAAGTGTAATTAACCCTATATTTTATATTGAATTATTGTCTAAAAATTTATACATACTAGAAAGAATAAACAAAAATAAAGAAAAATATGTATATATAAACTTAAACCATACATATATATCAGGATAAATTACACTTTGCCCTTTTATGTTTAGTCATTTTCTTACTTTAGCCCTTGAAGTTTGATTTTTCCCACCTTGGTCCTTCATATTTCAAATTTTCTCAATTTACTCCTAAAACTAATTTATGTTCAAAACTAGATAGAAAATGTTATGTTAATTGCCACATATTATAAAAAAAAAATTATATTATTATATTAATATTTGAATATTGCTGCTATTAGCACCTATCTAATTTCTTTGGACCCCCCAATTCTTACTTTTTTTTTTATTATAATTATACCCTGAAGTAAAATTACATTAAATGACAACTTTTAATGAAATACCTACCCACCAAATAAAAACAATTAGAATGACACTTTACAATATTGTACACCCACCTCCATCATCATCTATACATATTCCTTACCAACCTAAACCCTAACCGTATTCTTCTTCATCACCATCCTAAAAACCCATGTATTCATGTTCAATGAAAAACATTTGAAACCACCTAATTAGTTAACATTTTGTTCGGTAGTTTCAAATGTGTTCGGTGTTTTAAATCAGTAAACGTTGTAAACAATTCTATTATAGACTCTGAGTTTCTATATTTGTGGTCGTTTTCAAAATTCGTTGATACTTACAAAGCAATGAAGGATGATGACAATAACTCTGATGAGATTGGCATTACATTGGTAAGTTTATCTATCTCGCATTTACGATTCTGGATCATTTTCGGTTCTGTACTGGTTTGCCGACTATTAAGGTTCTGTTCAGTAATATAGTGTTGAATAGAAACATTTAGTTCAATAACACAGTACTGAACATAAACATTCTTGTGGGCACTGGAATGCCAAACGGTTCCATTTTGTAAGATTTTTCTCCTATTTCTATTTTTTCTGAGGGTTTTTCCCTCTAAAACCCCCCTGTATCGAGGGTTTTACCCCGAAATAAACCCCAAAAAAAAAAAAAACATATGTGATGAAGAGTTGGAGGTTAGCTGAGAGAAGAAGAAAGAGATCGTCAAAGAGATTTCTGACTGAGATACTATCGTTCATGGTGACAAGGAGAAACAGACCATCGTTTATGAGAGATGGAGAAGAGAGGGATAGTCGACTTGTCTCTTAATCGTTTGTTGTTCTCAATCGTTCATAGTTGAGAGAAGAAGAAGAGATGGTATGCAAAATTAGGTGGGTGTGCACTTGGGTGTGATGATATTATGAATATGGGTAAAATTAGTATTAAGTGGAGTGTTCAAAGAAATATTTAAAATTTAGGATTTAGGATAGGATTCAAAAAAATGAAAGGTCCAAAGAAATTAGATAGATGCTAATAACAACCTTCTATTTGAATTTGTGTTAGAGCTAAATTATATACAATAAAATATTTTTATATTACGTGACTATCAATATATCATTTTTTGACTAATTTCGAACATAAGTTAGCTTTTAAAGTAAATTAGAAAAAATTTAAAACTTAAAGAGCCAAAGTGGAAAAAAATAAATTTTAAGGGCCAAAATGAAAAATGACTAAACATAAAAAGGGCAAAGTATAATTTACCCTATATATTAAGAGCATTAATTACCATATTTTCTTACCAAATTTTATTTATCTTTTCATATGTCAACACTATATTAGTAAAAAAAATGATTTATTTTCCTAATTTTGCCCTCCAATTTCGCCCCAATGACGTGAAATTAGGGAGGCTAAAAATGAGAGAGAGTGTGAAACCATTTCACATGAATTTTAGCCACGTTATTGAAGGTGGAATTAGTGGACCTCAATTGGAGGATGTATCACCGCTCATATTTGTAACAAGCATGAGTAGTGATACTCATTAAATTAATATGATATTTACAAATAAGGTAATAAACAAATTATAGGAAAAAAAAATGGTACCCATAATAATTCTTGAGTTATGGATTGAGTATTCAATGGAGTGGAGTGCTGTGGGTGTTCAACAGAGATAGCTTTAGCCGAAAGCTGATAAAGCCGCCGTTTTAGGACTCCAAAAAATGATTAAACAAAGGGCCTCAAAAATTAATTTATTTAGTATAATCTCAAATTTGTTAGTTTTTCTAGTTTTTATAAGTGATTAAAGTTGATTTTTTTGATGAAAAATCACTAATTCCAAATAACCGCCATTTTTTTTTTTCCAAGAAAATAGCCTTATAAGCAAATTTATAAGGGATTTTTTTTAGGGTCTCGGATATTAAGGTTTTATAGCATAAAGGACATTTAATATTTTCATGATATTTAAGGTTCCTTAACATTGATCAAGAGAAATTTCAATCCAGAGAAATTGTTACTTTTAACATTCAATTTAGACGAAAAATCCAAATTGAAACCTTAGAAAATTAACAAGTGTCTAAAATTTTTAATTTATTTTGTCTATGTGTATACCTTAAAAACTTAATAAGTGTCTTAAAATTGTTATTTTAAACTCCAATTTAGAAGGAAGAACCAAAGCAAAACCTTAAAAAATTGACAAATGTCCCAAATTGTTAATTTCAACCTCCAATTTAGATGAAAGAATCAAATTTAAACTAAACTTAAAGTAGCAAATTAAAATTATAGGTATTAAAGTAAAATTTAAGTCAAATTAGAGAGGTGAAAAGTGTAATTAATCCTATATTTTATATTGAATTATTGTCTAAAAATTTATACATACTAGAGAGAATAAACAAAAATAAAGAAAAATATCTATATATAAACTTAAACCATACATATATATTAGGATAAATTACACTTTGCCCTTTTATGTTTAGTCATTTTCTTACTTTAGCCCTTGAAGTTTGATTTTTCCCACCTTGGTCCTTCATATTTCAAATTTTTCTCAATTTACTCCTAAAACTAATTTTTGTTCAAAACTAGATATAAAATGTTATGTTAACTGTCATATAATATAAAAAAAATATATTATTATATTAATATTTGAATATTGCTGTTCTTAGCACCTACCTAATTTCTTTGGACCCCCCAATTCTTAATTTTTTTTATTACAATTATACCTTGAAGCAAAATTACATTAAATGACAGCTTTTAATAGAATACCTACCCACCAAATGAAAACAATTAGAATGACACTTTACAATATTATACACCCACCTTCATCCTCATCTATACATATTCCTTACCAGCCTAAACCCTAACTACATTCTTCTTCATCACCATCCTAAACCCATGTATTCATCTTCAATGAAAAACATTTGAAGCCACCTAATTAGTTAACATTTTGTTCAATAGTTTCAAATGTGTTCGGTGTTTTAAATCAGTCAACATTGCAAACAATTCTATTATAGACTCTGAGTTTCTACATTTGTGGTCGTTTTCACCATTCGTTGATACTTACAAAGCAATGGAGGATGATGACAATAACTCTAATGAGATTGGCGTTACATTGGTAAGTTTATCTATCTCGCATTTACGATTCTGGGTCATTTTCGGTTCGGTACTGGTTTGCCGATTGTTAAGGTTCTGTTCACTAATACAGTGCTGAATAGAAACATTTAGTTCAATAATACAGTACTGAACATATACATTCTTGTGGGCACTGGAATGCCAAACGGTTCCATTTTGTAAGATTTTTCTCCTATTTCTATTTTTTCTGATGGTGTTTCCCTCTAAAACCCCATGTATTGAGGGTTTTACCCTGAAATAAAAAAAAAAAAAAAATGTGATGAAGAGTTGGAGGTTAGCTGAGAGAAGAAGAAAGAGACCGTCAAAGAGATTTCCGATTGAGATACCGTCGTTCATGGTGACAAGGAGAAAGAGACCATTGTTTATGAGAGATGGAGAAGAAAGGGACAATCGACTTGTCTCTTAATCGTTTGTTGTTTTCAATCGTTCATAGTTGAGAGAAGAAGAAGAGATGGTATGCAAAATTAGGTGGGTGTGCACTTGGGTGTGATGATATTATGAATATGGGTAAAATTAGTATTAAGTGGAGTGTTCAAAGAAATATTTAAAATTTAGGATTTAGGATAGGATTCAAAAAAATGAAAGGTCCAAAGAAATTAGATAGATACTAATAACAACCTTCTATTTGAATTTGTGTTAGAGCTAAATTATATACAATAAAATATTTTTATATTACGTGACTATCAATATATCATTTTTTGACTAATTTCGAACATAAGTTAGCTTTTAAAGTAAATTAGAAAAAATTTAAAACTTAAAGAGCCAAAGTGGAAAAAAATAAATTTTAAGGGCCAAAATGAAAAATGACTAAACATAAAAAGGGCAAAGTATAATTTACCCTATATATTAAGAGCATTAATTACCATATTTTCTTATCAAATTTTATTCATCTTTTCATATGTCCACACTATATTAGTAAAAAAAATGATTCATTTTCCTAATTTTGCCCTCCAATTTCGCCCCAATGACGTGAAATTAGAGAGGTTAAAAATGAGAGAGAGTGTGGAACCATTTCACATGAGTTTTAGCCACGTTATTGAAGGTGGAATTAGTGGACCTCAATTGGAGGATGTATCACCGCTCATATTTGTAACAAGCATGAGTAGTGATACTCATTAAATTAATATGATATTTACACGTAAAGGTAATAAACAAATTATAGGGAAAAAAAAAATGGTAACCATAATAATTCTTGAGTTATGGATTGAGTATTCAATGGAGTGGAGTGCTGTGGGTGTTCAACAGAGATAGCTTTAGCCGAAAGCTGATAAAGCCGCCGTTTTAGGACTCCAAAAAATGATTAAAACAAAGGGCCTCAAAAATTAATTTATTTAGTATATTCTTAAATTTGTTAGTTTTTCTAGTTTTTATAAGTGATTAAAGTTAATTTTTTGACAAAAAATCACTAATTCCAAGTAACCTCCATTTTTTTTTTCTTTAAGAAAATAGCCTTATAAGCAAATTTATAAGGAATTTTTTTTTTAGGGTCTCTGATATTAAGATTTTATAGCATAAAGAACATTCAATATTTTCATGATGTTTAAGGTTCCTCAACATTGATCCAGAGAAATTCTGGACATCCCAAAGAATTTCTCTGGGTTCAAACCAAAGAAAATTCAAAGTATTCAATTTTCTTCGAATTTCTCTAGTTTGAACTCAGATCAATTTCTCTGGATAATTTTCTCTGTGTTATTGTGAAGAAGTAATGAGCTCAGCGAAAATTGACTAATTTTCTCTGATTTGCCTATAATTTTCTCTCTATTTTAACCAAACCAGAGAAAATTGTGTCTGTTAATTTTCTATACTAATTTTCTCTGTGTGATGGCCAGAGAAATTTGTTCATTTTCTTTGACCAAATCACATAGTCCCCTATGATTTTCTCTGGTCAGACTACGTACTCATTCCTTATCTCTGTGTTAAACAACAATCAACAGCTAATACTAAAGAGAGATTGAATAAGAAAATGAATAGATAGCTCATCAGCCTGAGTTGAAGGGAGAGGCTTGGAGGGTAGCTTTGTAGGCTTAGGCTGCTGAGCTTGGGGGGCTTGGGTAGTCGAAGCGATAGCCTTCTTAGGAACGATCTTCTACTGCTGAGCAGCGGTCAGATGCGACGGGTCATCGTTATCGTCTTCACCTAGCAAATCAAAAGGGTTCGCAGTAGCCATTTCCAATCCCAACAAGAAAAACCCCCAAAAAAACTTTAAGTGACAGAACTTCAAAAAAGGCGACCGGGAAACCCTAGTTCCACTTTAAAGCCATTGAAATTGATATACAGATCTGAGACCACTCAACACCACCACCACCACAACAAGAGAAAGATCTAGGGTTTTGAACTGGTAGATGGAAATAAATCTAGTAGAGGTCGACGGGAAGGCGAAGGCGATCTTATCGTTGAGATCGATGAAAGAGTGAAGAGTAGCGATGAGAGAGAAGAGAGGAGGCGTGAATTTGACAGAGAGAGAGAGAGAGAGGTGAGGGTTTGAAGCCGTGAGATTTATCAAATTTCTCTGTGATACATGGGTGTGGGGTTGAGGGATCTTAGACATCATAAAATAATATTGTGGATTTCTTCCATTACTAAAAATGGGAGAGAGACCTTAGACCAATGTTCTCAATTAATAAAGGTGCCAAAAAACTTAAGTCAAATTTTCTTATTCTAAACAGCTATTAAAAAATAAAAATATATCAAATAAATCAATTTTTTGAAAGCTTATTTTTAACCAATAAACTAACTTTTTTGGGGCTAACTCCCAAAGATGTCTTATATCAAAAGAAAAAATATTTTGATCTTAAATTTTTTTGTGCCAACATGAAGTATCAATTTTAGAAAGAAGAAACAAAATATTGAGAATAACATTCGTACCATCTTACATGAATAATAAAGGGAAATTTGGCTATAAACCCCTTTTGCCTTCCTTTCATTGTTAAAAGGACTAAGAAAAAAATTATACTTGCTAAACCCCCTCATAATTATAAAGTGTTGCATAAAGGACAAATTTATTATTTAAATATTTTATATGACTATTATACCCACTCTCTTCCCCACTCTCTTCCTTTCCACAGATGGCCTCTTCAAGAAGACCGTGAGCTCAAGAACTTGTGCACATTGCCGATTATCACCTTCTCCAACGCCGGCAACACCTTCGCCTTCGGCAACCCCTCCGTCGACTCCGTCCTCGACTGTTACCTCTCCATGACTTCATCATCCTCCAAAGCCTCCGCAAGTTTCTCTTAGGGTTTCAACTCAAATCTATGCACAGTTCCTGCAAAATCGCACTGATATATATATATATCTATATATATGTGTGTGTTTGTGTGTTTTGAGATTTGAATTCGAATATATGTGTGTTTTGAGATTTGAATTCGAATATATATATATATCTACATATTCCAATCTCTAATATATATATATATATATCTATATATATGTGTGTTTTGAGCCTTTAAAATCTGAAAAATCTGTGTGTATGAAAAATCTCAAGATTTTTGAAAGCTCAAAATTTCAAAAATCTGAAAAATCTGTAAAATCTGAAGAACCGGGGTATGAAAAATTGAGATTTTGTTGAAATTTTCAGATTATAGGCCTGATTCAAGGATTATTGGCCTGATTCAATATTTTTCAGAGTAAACATCGATTGATTCAAGGATTATAGGCCTGATTCAAAGCTCAAAGCTCAAAGTTCCATCGATTTTTCAGAGTAAACATCAAATTTCATTTGATAGAACCAGAGTAAAATTATTGCTCTGTTTTTTCATTTGACAGAATCAGAGTAAAATTTTACTTTTATACAAAGTAAAATTTTACTTTTAGCTTCAGAGTCTCACAGTTTACTTGTTTTTCAGAGTAAAATTTTACTTTTATACAGAGTAAAATTTTACTTTTAGTTTCAGAGTGTAAAATTTTACTCTCATTAAGAGTAAAATTTTACTTTTATACAGAGTAAAAATTTATTTTAGTTTCAGAGTGTAACATTTTACTCTTATTCAGAGTAAAATTTTACTTTTAAACAGAGTAAAATTTTACTTTTATAGAGAGTAAAATTTTACTCTGAAATATATAGTGAAGATGGCTTAATAGGAGAGCTGATAGATATGAGGGTAATATAGTAAAAGAAATAATTTTTAAAATATCAGGGGGTTTTGAAAGTACTTATATAATTCTTGTCCTTTTGAAAGACAAATTAGATAGTGAGGGAGCTATCACCAAATGCCCAAATAATAAATGGAATTATGACTATTATATTCAATATTTACTAAAATTTTAGAACAACTTGGTCTTAAATTATTATCTCCAAGGTAAATTCGATTTTAGCATTTAGTTGTGTTAATTTGAAGAGACAAAAGAAAGAAAAGAAAAATAAATGAAATAAAAGCTTCTTTTTTTCTCCATTTTTCACTTCTCTTTTCCTTCATCTCCACAAATTTCTTTCAAATTCTTAATTTAAACACAACCTTAAATATCAACAATTAAAGCATTACAATTGTTTCAGTGGACAAAGACTTAGATGATCAGAATCATGAGCCAAGTTCAAACCCAACAACCTGTTGGAAAATTTGAATTAAAATTTACTCCAATGGTTGTGTCTCTTGAGATGAAAGGGTGTGTCCTTTTAAAGGATCACAACCTTTCTGAAGAATCACATAGAAGTCTATATATTCCATCTCCCTCACTTCATTTTATATAGTGAATTGCCATTCTTCGTCACTTTGCATTTATTTTTCATATTTCCTGAGTCTAATTTTCCTATAAAGAGAGTACATCACAGCAAAGTTCGCTAGGCTTGCAATAGTAGTGCTGCTAGTGCCAGACATTGATCATTGTATCCTGGTGTAACAGCGCCCGTGGGGCCTCTCGCTACAGTTCGGACTCCCTTTTTGTGTCGGTTTTAAATCTGAACCAAAGAGTCCAAATCTGGCAAATCGTTTGAGAAAACAGATTTTTGAAAAGTAGTGCCAAACATGGACTGCTTTGCCAGATTACAGAGTCGCCACCTAAATATTTAAAATGGGAAATTTAGGAAACCCTGACTCGGTGCCGAAGGCCACATGTCCGTCATCACCAAAGGGACTTGGCTCGGGAGCTTGGGTACGATTGGGGAAGGTCATCTATGAGCACCCCCTCTCGCCCGGTCCGAAGACCGGCCTCTACTAACCGTGATATCCGTTTTTGAAAACTTTATGCGTTCTTATTCCGGTTATTAACCTAGAATTACTATGCGATACGCACAACACAAAAGTATAGACTAGATTGCCTAACTTGGAAATAAACATTGCATATCCGTTTTGTCTCGAAAAACGTGTTAGATTTTGCTACTCGCAAGTAGGCTAAAATACGGATTTTAATGAGTTGTTCCAACTCAGGCAATCCAACCTCCACCCACAGGCATTCAAACAGTTTATAACACATAAGCATTTAGCCGCATGGCAATCATACTGTCATGGCAAACATTCACACGCATGTGATATGCTAAAGCGTAAAAACTTACATCGTACTCCGTGCCAAAAACAATAACCCGGTTAGCAAACATGCATGGCCTAGTTCATGTTAAGTGGCTAATGCAACACAGGCATAGATGCAATCTAGAGTAGGCTCGGCTAACCCTAAACATGGCATGTGAAATGCGCGAGTAGCACGTATTCAATTCGAAATTGAAAATTGCAATGCAGTTTGTATGATGTACCGAGCCCAATGCATGTAAACAAATGCATGAATGCACGCATGCATTGCATAAGGTATGCTAAAATAAGTATGCCCTAATCTACCATCGAAAGCGGGTAAATAAAAGGGATAGAAAGAAATGGGGGTTTGGAAGACATACACCCACTCACACACACTTATTACAATTTTGCCCTCACTCAGAGGGACCAAAAGAATATACAAAACCGAATAACTAATTAACTACGCAAGCTAATTAATTATTACAAATTAACTAAATTAACCAAATAAATTAATTAATCTAATTAAACAATAAACCGCCTCGGGATGAGGGCCAAATGCAGCGCGCGCTCGGAACTGGCTCGGAACCGCACTGCCATGCACGGATTGCCTCTGTTTTCCCTGCCCTGCATCTCAGAAGACTGCCACAGTCCTAGGAATACTTCCTTAGGTACTGAAGATCACTACCGGCTGCACAAAACTTCCACCGGTAGTGGATTGAGCTCATCGGCACTGAATTGATCCATCGGCTGCAAATTGACTGCCGGTCGGCACTAAACACTGCCGGTCGGCACTGAATTCCTGCAGAACCTGCAACTCACAGCAGCAGAGGGCAAAAATTGCATGGCAGCTCAATTCAAACAATGTATGCACTAAACACATTCCTTATCATGTTTGTGACTCAAGGGAGGGTGTGCCTCGATTCTCGGGCCACCAATCGCGCATTTCCATGCATGATGGCCAAAGAGTCAAGTGTGCATTTTAATGTCAAATGTAATGCACACCAAACATACAAGGGACCCAACCTCAATCATGGTTGATCAAGAGGCAAGGCAATGCACAACAATGCACATGCAACCTAAGCATGCAAGCTAACATACAAACATGCAATGCGACTACATGGCATACACAACGCTAACAACATAACATGCACAACACATTGAAACATGGCATACACAATGCAACATGGACTTACACCAACACAAGTGGGCCTCTACCACACTCACATAGGAGGCCATCGGATAAAAGTGAAGTGCCTCGAAATGCGTGCACACGGGCACGCAAACCGAGGCAATGGCATACGGAATGCAATGATGCTAAATGACATAAACAATACAATATGGGCTTACACTAACATGAGAGAGCCTCAGCCACACTCACATAAGAGGCCGAGAGATGAAAAGTGAGATGCCTCGAAATGCGTGCACACGGGCACGCAAACCGAGGCAATGGCATACGCGATGAAATGGCATGGAAATATGATATGCAAACATGCAAATGAATTTCAGCACTGAAATGTGGGGCAAAACAGTCCCGAAACATGGCCAAAGTGTACCCGATGCATGGAATGATCCCGAAACATGAATTTTGGCACCCGAAATGGCCTATAGCTACACCAAACATGCATAATTGATACATGACATGAAAATGCAGAAGCGAGGCAGCCCCATAACTCACATTTTTACAGTACAAAACATGGGCAAACAGCAATCACAAATGGGGCTAACATGGCCTACAAAAATGGCTCTACAAGGGAGGCTATGAAGCAAGTGGTATATGCAAAGCCCAAATGGAAAAACACCCTTCTACAACACTGAATAGGGACCAAAAATATGACTACTCACAGTAGATGACAGCCCTCAAATCAATATGCAAACATGCCCGAAATGCCATGCAAGATTGAAGTCAACAAAGGCTATAATATGAGGTATACAAAACATGCATCAAACAGCAAAAGACCTTTAATGAGATATTCCAATAAGGTCAAAATATGGCCATTTTCAGTTCTGATGATGGCCTAAAAACAGAAGCAAGACAGGCCAACAAAGCATGCAAAAATGGGGGCCAAAGAGGGGTATAATTGTAAGCACAACATGGAGACCCCCAACAAGGTTGATCCCTTCTACAATGTTGTAGAGGGACTCAAAATAAGTCTACTCACAGTTCATGATACACTCCAAAACAATTTCCATATAGGCCAAACAAATCATGCAAATTTACGGTAAATAGGAGGGATTATGAAGTAAGTGCAAGATAGGGGTCCCAAACAGGGTTAATCCCTTCTTAAATTTTGAATAAGGGATCAAAATGAGCCTACTTTCAGTTTACATTATGCTCAAAAACAGATCACACATAGGCTAGAAATTTCATGCAAAAATGAGGCATACCAAGGAGTATTGAAGCAAGTGCACTATGGAGGGCTCAAACAGGGTTGAGCCCTTAAACAAATATGAAGAATGGCTCAAAATAATGCCCCTTTCAGTTAGGGTCGGAGCCCAAAACAGTAAGAAAATAGGCCTAAGCAATGGTGCAAAAAAAGTGCTACAAAAGAGGGAAAATGGTCTTACCCTTGAAGATCACTTCTTTGCTACCTCTTGGACCAAGGAATGTTGCTTCTAAGCCTCTGAAAAACCCCTCCTTGCTGCTGGAAATGGAGTGCTGATGGTGGTGCTTGGTAGAGATGAAGAAAAGGCCCAAGAACAAGGGTGTTCAATGGTTGAATGGAAGAGAGATATAGTGAGAGATGGAGGGATATAGGTGTATATATCAGATATGTATGTCTATATCTGGTTTTTTGCTCCAAAAATCCAACCTACACAAAGGAAGAGGGAGAGGGCTGAAATTTGGCTTTGAAATTTCTAGAGAGAAAAAGGTTTTTTGGAGTGAGAAGCTCCCAAAACTTGACTTTTTTGTTCTAACCCTAAGCATATGAGATATATGGCCCTATATATGTCAAAACAAGAGCTTTTGGTTGAAATATCCCAATTGAAAATATCTTCCACAGTGTATTGGTAAATATCTGTTAAAAATCTGAGTTCTGGGCACTTTTGGCCGGCCGGCAATCTTTTGTGCCGGCCGGATAAATGGATGGCCGGTAGGTATCCGGTAAGGTCAAAAAGTTCCGGTGAAAGTCCAGATTGAATCCCCGGACGTTAGCTTTCCAATGGCGCAAACCTTGCATTAAAATTCCTTCTGTATAAAAAGTTATGCCAGTTTCCGTAAAGCCGCGCAGATTCGGTCCAACCGGACTTCAACCAACCATATCTCCTCCCTCCGGATTTGGACTTAGGAGATTCTTGAGTGCAAAATGAAGCCCCGGAAGTAAGGTTTCCAATGGTGGTGGCCCCATATTTTAATTCCTCTTGTACAAAGAGTTACGCCCGTTTCGGGGAAGCCGCGCAGACTTTTCTCCTTCCCGGATTCATGCTGAACCACTCCCAAACTAGTTTTCTCCCCTCTTCTCCTCTTTTCTTCAATTTCAAACCCCTAAGTAAGGTGTTTTGAAATATTTTTCAAAGATTTCATCTCTCTTTCATTCATCTCCCCTTTTGTCCTTGCTCGGTTTACCGAAAAGCGCAACATTTACCGAAATGCAAGCGTCGGAACATCGTGGGAATTTTATTTCAAAAATATTTTGAAAGAGAGGGTTTTAAGGCATAAAAACCATCAAAAATAATTTTGGTCCACAATGGGGTATGAAGTTGAGATTTGTCTCTCTCCTTGCCGAAAAGAAAAACTGAACCTATGAACTGCACACATTTCTCCAACAAGTAAACCATCAGTAGCGCCCAAGTCTTGAGGGCAGTCAAAAATGGGGTGTCTATAGTTGCCCCTCTTTGACAGAACTCGAAAGTCACAACAATGACGGGAGTGAATGTCAAAGCCCAGAGACGACCCATTTTTGACAAGGCCGAAGACTTGGACAAACAAACAAGATATAGATAGACAAATGGTTGTGCCCGCAGACTGCCTACGTATCCCTTTGCAAGGAATCAAACCAGCGTAGTTCGGGGGCAGGATGCAAAGGATATGCAGGAAAACTTTGATAATTGGACTTATACGCTGCGCGAAGCCGGTTTGAAAATTGGGCTTATACGCTACGCGAAGCCGGTTTGAAAATTCAGGGTTTATGCAAAAACACAGTGTGCACAAGACAATGTGATGCAGAGTGAGTGCACAAAACAATGCTAAGGAGATGCACAAAACAGTGCGGAACAGGTTGGAATGCACAAGACAGTGCTAACAAGATATGCAAAACAGTGCAATGTGGCATAGATGCACAAAGCGGTGTGATGCGCAAAATAGCGCGAATGAAATGTCATGCACTAACAAGTGCAGGTAAGGTGCGCAAGATAGCGCGATAAAATGCACGTGCAATGCAAGTAAAAATGCACAAAATAGTGCGATGCGCAAAATAGCGCGAATGAAATGTAATGCACAAATCAGTGCGATGCGCAAGAAAGCGGGAAAGTAAATTGCACGTATCAAAGGCGAGCAATTGAAAGTGTAATGGAATGCACAAGATAGTGCGAGTGAGATATAGCATGCAAGTGCACAAGATAGTGCGATGCGCAAGAAAGCGCGAGTGCACAAGATAGTGCGATGGAGGTGCGCAAGATAGCGTGATGATGCGATGCACAAAACAGTGCGATTGAGTGCACAAGACGGTGCGATGCACAAAATAGCGCGATTGAATGGATGCAAAATGCAAGTAAGGTGCACAAAATAGTGCGATGCGCAAAATAGCGCGAATGAAATGTAATGCACAAAACAGTGCGATTGAGGTGCGCAAAATAGCGCGATGCGTTAGACAACGCGAGTGCACAAGACAGTGCGATGGAGGTGCGCAAGATAGCGCGATGATGTGATGCACAAAACAGTGCGATACGCTAAACAGCGCGAATGATGTGAAATGCACTAGACAGTGCGATACGCTAAACAGCACGAGTGATTTGAAATGCACAAGATAGTGCGATACGCTAAACAGCGCGAGTGATTTGAAATGCACAAGATAGTGCGATACGCTAAACAAATGTAGTGATTTGAAATGCACTAAACAATTGCTATCGCCGCTAAACAGTCGCGAGTGATTTGAAATGCACTAAACAAAGGCGATTCTAAACAATGAGTGATTTGAAATGCACTAAACAGTGCGATACGCTAAACAGCGCGAGTGAGGTACAACCACAAGATGCACATGACAGTGCAAGTGAGATACAAAGTGTAAGTGCACAAGATAGTGCGATGAAATGCATCTTCTATGCAAGTATGGGGGCATTTTCCATGCAATATTGAAAACAAGCATATTTTATGCATGAATCATAACGATGCGCGGCACACATGCAACAACAGTGTATATGAAAGTTCATATTCTATGCAATAGAGGAGCATCAAATGTGTACTCTGGTGTCTCTGATTTACCTCTCAGAGGGTTTTGCAACACACTCAGTTCGAAAAGGGTACACCCTGTTCATATCGTCAAGAGATAACATCTCTTCTTTGCTTTAATTGCCGTTCTGACTTGAAGCAGGCTTACATTTGAGGTAGAGGCGCACTCATACTTCGGTAGCATTGACAAGGCCTGAAGAGGTACACCCGGAGTACAATCACGGAATTTGCTGAAGGCGAAACACACTCAGATGCTTCAATTTTCCCTCTTTTCTTTTGCTTGGCAGCCCGGAACCATTATAGCTTCAGATAGGTCCTGGTTCTACTGTTCTCACACGACCTGGGTTGAACCCTGCAGTTTTTGAAAGAACAAATTCCCCCTTTTGCACAAATGTGGAGAATGGCACAGCACTCTGAGCACACAACAAATCATTTTTGAAATTGAGAAAATGAGTTCTCGACCGGATATTGAGCCTACAACTGAACACAGCAAAGACGACCCAATAACGGAAAATAAAGGTAAACAACCTAAACACATCTATTGACACTTGAAACGACTCAAAACAAGACTCGAGACAAACAAAACACAACGAAAGACTCAAATGCGCACAGGGAGCCTGTCTCACCGGGTATTGTAGCTCGGCTTTTCGCGCCCCCTTTCGGAAGAATGAAATAGCCCGTACAGTTCGGACTCCACTTGTGTGTTGGTTCTGAATCTGATTTCACAAGTGCAATGTGAAACAGTGGAAACACAAAAAGAGTCCAAATCCGGCAATTGTTTTTGGGAAATCGATGTTTGAATCAAATGCCAAAAATGGACTAATTTGCCAGATTTCAGAGTCGCCACCTAAATATTTATTTTGGGAAATTTAGGAAACCCGTGACTCGTGCCAAACGCCATTAGTCCGTCGTTACCAAAGTGTCTTGGTTCGGGAACTTAGGTATGAGAGGGGAAGGTCAATAATTGAACACCCCACTCACCCGATCAAAGATCAGCCTCTACTAATCATGATGTGGTTTTTATGTACAATATATGCTCTTGTTCTATATGTAACATACAAGTATAGACTAATTTCACAAAAAGTTAGAACGTTTGATTCCATGTTTTTTAAAAAATGTTTTGAATATGTATCACTAAAAATGGTGATCTCATATATACATGAATCAAAGTATCCCAATTCAAGTGATTAGCCTTCATCCACAGGCATTCAAACAGGTATATCAAGTAAGCATTTAGCCTCATGGTAGTATGTTTGATATAACAGCAATCACACTTATGCAATATGCTAAAGCATAAAAACTTACCTTATGTCCGAAGGCGAGTCAAAAGAAAGTAAATAGTTAGAAAAAATGCATGATCTTAATTAATGCGATATGGCTAATGCAACACATACAATGTGCAAATAATAAGCTCGGCTACTAGCATGGCATGCGAGTCAATTCAAGGCATGTGATAGAGCATGTATTCAAGCAAAAAAGTTTGAATTTGACATTGGAATAATATGATGAGCCGAACTTCTATGCATGCAAACAGATGGATGCAAATCATGGAAAATGCTAAATTAAACATGATATCCCTAATCTAACCATCATAAGCAGTGAAATAAAAGGGAGAAAGACGTGGGGTTGGAAGACATACAGATTATTACAAATTTGTCCTCACGAAGGAGGGTCCGAATGTCCAAATGTGCCCTCACGCAGGAGGGTCCGAATGTCCAAGTATCCGAATAAATAATTAGTACAAAACCGAATGAATAATAAATGAAAGGGGCTGTCTAATTTATTACAATAATTGATGTAAGGCAAGCCTTGACACAATAAATTCGGTATAACGTCCGAATCAATTCAATTAATCATATTGGTTCTTTATGTTGGTTGTAATCCAATTTTAACCAATTTTATTAGCCTTTTTTATTACCTGTTCATTTCTTTATATTTTCTCCTGTTTGTGCAAAAGTGATATTTACATCCACTAAGTCTGAAATGCAATAAAGGAAAATCAGTGTCGACTTAACCCGAATAAACCTTATTTTCTTCAGAGGAAATCACAAAGGAAGAGTCAAACTTATGTACAAGTTAGGGATTTTAAGTCAAACTCCAGATGTGCAACAAGGACTAGTCAAACTCAAAAGAGTAATAATGACTTGGAAAAACCCAAACTTGAGTGATAATGACTTAAAATCCAAACTTGATAATAAGTGATAATGACACTTTCCTTGATGATTTCCAAGGGTCAATTAGTCCCTTAAAAGTCAACACACTGATGAATAAACAGAAATGAAAAATAAAAGATTGTGCTTTAGTATAAGAACATGTATACATTTGGGGTAGTGAACCTCCAAAGAATTTAAACCGTTAAGTATAGAACGTTTTATGCTTTTGGTGGTAAATCCCCTAAGAGATTAAATCAGTAAGCATAGAACGTTGTATACTTTTGGTAATGAATCTCTTAAGTATAAAACGTTTTATGCCGTTGGTAATGAATCTCCAAAGAGATTAAACCATTAAGCATAGAGCGTTTTATACCTTTGGTAATGAACCTCCTAAGAGATTAAACCATTAAGTATGGAAGAGTTCCTTTCTTATACTTGAATCACAATCTTAATTTTTCACAACTTTTTAATCGAAATAAGCAAAGAATGGAGGGAGGTTGCAGAGATGATTATGCGAAATTGATTAATTGGTTAGTACAAACAAACTTGATTTTTACAACATAAATCGTTGAAATAAATTAAACAGCCCCCTAAATAAATAGTATATAATAAAGCGAGCGAAATTAAATAGCCGGGGTTACTATTCACCGCCGGAGGTACTATTCATTGTCGGGGTTACTATTCACCTTCGGAGGTTACTATTCACCGCCGGGATAGATTATTTAAAGTAATAAATTACAACAATTTATATACAATATTTAAATTACAACAGATATGTAGGTGGTGCAGTGGTGCAGCCATCCTATTAAAGCGATAAAAAAAGTTATAAAACGAGGTAAATAAAGTATTTAAACAAATTAGGTACTATTCACGGTCGGGGTTACTATTCACCGCCGGAGGTGCTATTCACCGTCGGGGTTACTATTCACCGCCGGGATATTTATTTAAAGTAATAAATTACAACAATTTATATACAATATTTAAATTACAGCAGATATGTAGGTGGTGCAGTGGTGCAGCCATCCCATTAAAGCGATAAAAAAAAGTTATAAAACGAGATAAATAAAGTATTTAAAGAAATTAGGTACTATTCACCGCCGGGGTTACTATTCACCGCCGGAGGTGCTATTCACTGCCGGAGGTTACTATTCACCGCTAGAATATTTATTTAAAGTAATAAATTACAACAATTTATATACAATATTTAAATTACAGCAGATATGTAGGTGGTACAGTGGTGCAGCCATCCCATTAAAGCGATAAAAAAAAAGTTATAAAACGAGGTAAATAAAGTATTTAAACAAATTATATCACATTTTTAAAATTAAATGAAAATTTGCGAAAACTCACTTTTTGGAAAAATGATGAATTTTCTGAATCACAAACTTTCTTTTGATTACTCTCAAGTCTGTGGAATGTGTTCTCAATTCTCAATCCAAAATTTGAAATTATAACTTTAATGGTTGATTTTTGAATGGTGTAATGATAAAATAGAAATAAAAATATTAAAGAAAATATTTTATTTCATCCCTCCTGAGCCTCTCCCCAAAATTTCTTCTTCTCAGAATTTCCCCTCTTCAGAATGGTCTCTCCTTTCCTTCCCCTGAATTCTCTCCAAACTCCTCAAAATTCCCCCTTTAAAACTCTCCCCGATTAGCCTTTATATTGGCATAAAAGAATATAATATAATAATATAATAATAATATTAATAATATAATAATAATATATAAATATAATAATATATATATATGCGTTAGGTGCATGTCGGCAGCCCTAGGCTGACCGACATGAATTTTTTTAATTATTATTATTATTATTTATAATATATATAATATAATATAATATAATAATATAATATATAAAATATCTAAAATATATAATTTATATCAAAATACTAAACATATAATATACTAATATATTTTTTATATAAAATACTAAACATATAATATATTAATTTTAAACACATAATATAATTTGTTTTATTATTCTCTTTTATATAAAATATACCAAAAATATGAACAAACACATAAAATTATAAAAAATTACAAAAATACTAAATTAATGAAATATTCAAGATTTTTAAAATAATTTGGCCATAATGGTAAAGGTTGGGATTAAAGTTCAAATTCCATTTCTTTTACTGAGAATTCTGCGAGAAACACATTCTAATTGTCATCATCGAGTAATCAAAAGGAAGCGCCCAGGTCTTAGGGCCGGTCAAAATAGGGTGTCTACAGTTGCCCCTCTTTGACAGAGCTCGAAGTCATTTTATGACGTGAGTGAATGTCAAAGTCCGAAGACGACCCTTTTGACAAGGCCGTAAGACTTGGGCAAACAAACAGCCGGGGTTACTATTCCCAAAATTAAATAGCCGGGGTTATTATTCACCGCCGGAAGTACTATTCATCGCTGGGGTTACTATTCACCGCCGGAGGTACTATTCATTGTCAGGGTTACTATTCACCGCCGGGATAGATTATTTAAAGTAATAAATTACAACAATTTATATACAATATTTAAATTACAACAGATATGTGGGTAGTGCAGTGGTGCAGCCATCCCATTAAAGCGATAAAAATAAGTTACAAAACGAGGGATCCTTCTGTTTGGACATTCGGACCTCCTTCAGGGGTTCGAACCCCACATCGAGTCTTTCTTTGTTTTGTTTTTGTTTTGGTTATGTTTTGTCCACCTATATATAGACATATATATTTGTTTGAATTGTTTCTGTCACCCGAGTGGCTTGGGTTCAATGGTTAGGACCAGTGGTTGAAGAGTGAGAGGTTGAGCCTGAGGTCAGGGGTTCGAACCCCACATTGAGAATTTCTTTTGGTTTGTTGTGGTTTTATGTATATATGTCTTGTATAGTATATATATATTTGTTTGTATGTGTTGTCACAAGAGTGACGCGGCTCAGTGGTTAAGGATTCGGAGGCCGAGCTTAAGGTCAGGGGCTCGAAACCCCGCATATGTCCATCCATTTTGTGATTTTTCTTTCTTTTTGCGTGTTGCGTACGTGTGCTGACGTCAGCAAACGGAATATGCCTTTTCAGTAACGGCATCTTCCCACTGACGGTAGCAAACAGAATATTCTCCATCTGTGTATATATCCGTATATGTTTGTGTATAGGTCCGTATATGTCTGTGTCGTATATATCTGTATATATCTGTCATCTGTGTACATTTGCATGTAAATATCTGTGTATTATCCTGCCTGTGTTTGCAATGAGTTCCTATGAGACCAACTGCGACGGTGGAAACTAGAGTTCGAATGGCAAAGCCTAGAACGCAAAAGGTTCGGGATTTCCGAGACTAAAGTCTGGTTTAAATACCCAGAGGTGCATCCAGGGGTGCATTCTCGGCTTGAAATCTGTATGGCAGCCCCATAGGGTGAGGTAGCTTGTATGCGCCTCAACTCTGGAAACTGAACCAACCTAGTCTGTCACCCCGTTGGAGAATAGAGAAAGTTGTAAATACGATCAGGAAGTAAAGTGGCATCCATACCCATTCAATAGGTTAAAAAACAACAGGTGCGCCTAGTGTTCTTTTTCCAGTCTAGAAGACCGGTCTAGGAGACCTTAAATCCTCAGAAGGTTTAATTCCTTTGGTGTTTGTCGTGCCCAAACGACTTCAGAGGTCTAGGAGACCTCAAATCCTCTAAAGGTGTAATTCTTTTGGTGTTTGTCGTGCCTGAACGACTTCAGGTGGTCTGGTATAGCCACCTGCCTGTGATTGCAATGAGTTCCTATGAGACCAACTGCGACGGTGGAAACTAGAGTTCGAATAGCAAAGCCTAGAACACAAAAGGTTCGGGATTTCCGAGACTAAAGTCTGGTTTAAATACCCAGAGATGCATCCAGGCATGCATTCTCGGCTTGAAATCTGTATGGCAGCCCCATAGGTTGAGGTAGCTTGTATGCGCCTCAACTCTGGAAACTGAACCAACCTAGTCTGTCACCCCGTTGGAGAAAAGGGAAAGTTGTGAATATGATCAGGAAGGAAAGGGGCATCTGTGAAGGTTATCCCTTGTCAGCAAGAAATCATTCTACCATACCTTCTTCCATTCGCGTAAGACGCGTTTGGACTTCAAATTTACCTTCGCTCCTTCATATGGATGATGCTAGATTTGATGTTTACCTAGTTAAAACCTTCCCCCTTTCCATTCGTGTGAGACACGTTTGGATTGCAAATCGGTTAAAAACAGTAGGTGCACCTGTCTGTTTACACCACAAATTCCTCCTCTCGCCTAACACGTGTTTGGAAAGCAAAATTCCTCCTCTCGCCTAACACGCGTTTGGAAAGCAAATCCCTCCCCTCGCCTAACACGCGTTTGGAAAGCAAATCCCTCCTCTCGCCTCACACGCGTTTGGAAAGCAAATCCCTCCTCTCGCCTAACACGCGTATGGAAAGCAAATTCCTCCTCTCGCCTAACACGCGTTTGGAAAGCAAAATTCCTCCTCTCGCCTAACACGCGTTTGGAAAGCAAAATTCCTCCTCTCGCCTAACACGCGTTTGGAAAGCAAATTCCTCCTCTCGCCTAACACGCGTTTGGAAAGCGAATTCCTCCTCTCGCCTAACACGCGTTTGGAAAGCAAAATTCCTCCTCTCGCCTAACACGCGTTTGGAAAGCAAATTCCTCCTCTCGCCTAACACGCGTTTGGAAAGCAAAATTCCTCCTCTCGCCTAACACGCGTTTGGAAAGCAAATCCCTCCTCTCGCCTAACACGCGTTTGGAAAGCAAATCCCTCCTCTCGCCTAACACGCGTTTGGAAAGCAAATCCCTCCTCTCGCCTAACACGCGTTTGGAAAGCAAATTCCTCCTCTCGCCTAACACGCGTTTGGAAAGCAAAATTCCTCCTCTCGCCTAACACGCGTTTGGAAAGCAAAATTCCTCCTCTCGCCTAACACGCGTTTGGAAAGCAAATCCCTCCTCTCGCCTAACACGCGTTTGGAAAGCAAATCCCTCCTCTCGCCTAACACGCGTTTGGAAAGCAAATTCCTCCTCTCGCCTAACAGGCGTTTGGAAAGCAAAATTCCTCCTCTCGCCTAACACGCGTTTGGAAAGAAAAATTCCTCCTCTCGCCTAACACGCGTTTGGAAAAGCAAAATTCCTCCTCTCGCCTAACACGCGTTTGGAAAGCAAAATTCCTCCTCTCGCCTAACACGCGTTTGGAAAGCAAATTCCTCCTCACGCGTTTGGAAAGCAAAATTCCTCCTCTCGCCTAACACGCGTTTGGAAAGCAAATTCCACCTCTCGCCTAACACGCGTTTGGAAAGCAAATTCCTCCTCTCGCCTAACACGCGTTTGGAAAGCAAAATTCCTCCACTCGCCTAACACGCGTTTGGAAAGCAAATTACTCCTCTCGCCTAACACGCGTTTGGATCTCAAATACTCCTCTCGCGCATTTGGACATTCGGACCCCTGAAGGAGGTCCGAATGTCCATGCTAGTAGCCGAGCTTATTATTTGCACATTGTATGTGTTGCATTAGCCATATCGCATTAATTAAGATCATGCATTTTTTCTAACTATTTACTTTCTTTTGACTCGCCTTCGGACATAAGGTAAGTTTTTATGCTTTAGCATGTTGCATAAGTGTGATTGCTGTTATATCAAACATACTACCATGAGGCTAAATGCTTACTTGATATACCTGTTTGAATGCCTGTGGATGAAGGCTAATCACTTGAATTGGGATACTTTGATTCATGTATATATGAGATCACCATTTTCAGTGATACATATTCAAAACATTTTTTAACAAACATGGAATCAAACGTTCTAACTTTTTGTGAAATTAGTCTATACTTGTATGTTACATATAGAACAAGAGCATATATTGTACATAAAAACCACATCATGATTAGTAGAGGCTGATCTTTGATCGGGTGAGTGGGGTGTTCAATTATTGACCTTCCCCTCTCATACCTAAGTTCCTGAACCAAGACACTTTGGTAACGACGGACTAATGGCCTTTGGCACGAGTCACGGGTTTCCTAAATTTCCCAAAATAAATATTTAGGTGGCGACTCTGAAATCTGGCAAAGCAGTCCATTTTTGGCATTTGATTCAAACATCGATTTCCCAAAAACAATTGCCGGATTTGGACTCTTTTTGTGTTTCCACTGTTTCACATTGCACTTGTGAAATCAGATTCAGAACCAACACACAAGTGGAGTCCGAACTGTACGGGCTATTTCATTCTTCCGAAAGGGGGCGCGAATGTCCAAATACTTTTGGAAGACATACACATTATTACAAATTTGTCCTCACGAAGGAGGGTCCGAATGTCCAAATGCGCCCTCACGCAGGAGGGTCCGAATGTCCAAGTATCCGAATAAATAATTAGTACAAAACCGAATGAATAATAAATGAAAGGGGCTGTCTAATTTATTACAATAATTGATATAAGGCAAGCCTTGACACAATAAATTCGGTATAACGTCCGACCGAATTCAATTAATCATATTGGTTCTTTATGTTGGTTGTAATCCAATTTTAACCAATTTTATTAGCCTTTTTTATTACCTGTCCATTTCTTTATATTTTCTCCTGTTTGTGCAAAAGTGATATTTACATCCACTAAGTCTGAAATGCAATAAAGGAAAATCAGTGTCGACTTAACCCGAATAAACCTTATTTTCTTCAGAAGAAATCACAAAGGAAGAGTCAAACTTATGTACAAGTTAGGGATTTTAAGTCAAACTCAAGATGTGCAACAAGGACTAGTCAAACTCAAAAGAGTAATAATGACTTAGAAAAACCCAAACTTGAGTGATAATGACTTAAAATCCAAACTTGATAATAAGTGATAATGACACTTTCCTTGATGATTTCCAAGGGTCAATTAGTCCCTTAAAAGTCAACACACTGATGAATAAACAGAAATGAAAAATAAAAGATTGTGTTTTAGTATAAGAACATGTATACATTTGGGGTAGTGAACCTCCAAAGAATTTAAACCGTTAAGTATAGAACGTTTTATGCTTTTGGTGGTAAATCCCCTAAGAGATTAAATCAGTAAGCATAAAACGTTGTATACTTTTGGTAATGAATCTCTCAAGTATAAAACGTTTTATGCCGTTGGTAATGAATCTCCAAAGAGATTAAACCATTAAGCATAGAGCGTTTTATACCTTTGGTAATGAACCGCCTAAGAGATTAAACCATTAAGTATGGAAGAGTTCCTTTCTTATACTTGAATCACAATCTTAATTTTTCACAACTTTTTAATCGAAATAAGCAAAGAATGGAGGGAGGTTGCAGAGATGATTATGCGAAATTGATTAATTGGTTAGTACAAACAAACTTGATTTTTACAACATAAATCGTTGAAATAAATTAAACAGCCCCCTAAATAAATAGTATATAATAAAGCGAGCGAAATTAAATAGCCGGGGTTACTATTCACCGCCGGAGGTACTATTCATTGTCGGGGTTACTATTCACCGCCGGAGGTACTATTCATTGTCGGGGTTACTATTCACCTTCGGAGGTTACTATTCACCGCCGGGATAGATTATTTAAAGTAATAAATTACAACAATTTATATACAATATTTAAATTACAACAGATATGTAGGTGGTGCAGTGGTGCAGCCATCCTATTAAAGCGATAAAAAAAGTTATAAAACGAGGTAAATAAAGTATTTAAACAAATTAGGTACTATTCACGGTCGGGGTTACTATTCACCGCCGGAGGTGCCATTCACCGTCGGGGTTACTATTCACCGCCGGGATATTTATTTAAAGTAATAAATTACAACAATTTATATACAATATTTAAATTACAGCAGATATGTAGGTGGTGCAGTGGTGCAGCCATCCCATTAAAGCGATAAAAAAAAGTTATAAAACGAGATAAATAAAGTATTTAAACAAATTAGGTACTATTCACCGCCGGGGTTACTATTCACCGCCGGAGGTGCTATTCACCGCCGGAGGTTACTATTTACCGCTAGAATATTTATTTAAAGTAATAAATTACAACAATTTATATACAATATTTAAATTACAGCAGATATGTAGGTGGTGCAGTGGTGCAGCCATCCCATTAAAGCGATAAAAAAAAAGTTATAAAACGAGGTAAATAAAGTATTTAAACAAATTATATCACATTTTTAAAATTAAATGAAAATTTGCGAAAACTCACCTTTTGGGAAAATGATGAATTTTCTGAATCACAAACTTTCTTTTGATTACTCTCAAGTCTGTGGAATGTGTCATTATCATTTATTATCAAGTTTGGATTTTAAGTCCTTATCACTCAAGTTTGGGTTTTTCTAAGTCATTATTACTCTTTTGAGTTTGACTAGTCCTTGTTGCACATCTTGAGTTTGACTTAAAATCCCTAACTTGTACATAAGTTTGACTCTTCCTTTGTGATTTTCTCTGAAGAAAATAAGGTTTATTCGGGTTATGTCGACACTGATTTTCCTTTATTGCATTTCAGACTTAGTGGATGTAAATATCACTTTTGCACAAACAGGAGAAAATATAAAGAAATGGACAGGTAATAAAAAAGGCTAATAAAATTGGTTAAAATTGGATTACAACCAACATAAAGAACCAATATGATTAATTGAATTCGGTCGGACGTTATACCGAATTTATTGTGTCAAGGCTTGCCTTACATCAATTATTGTAATAAATTAGACAGCCCCTTTCATTTATTATTCATTCGGTTTTGTACTAATTATTTATTCGGATACTTGGATATGCGGACCCTCCTGCGTGAGGGCGCATTTGGACATTCGGACCCTCCTTCGTGAGGACAAATTTGTAATAATATGTATGTCTTCCAACCCCACGTCTTTCTACCTTTTATTTCACTGCTTATGATGGTTAGATTAGGGATATCATGTTTAATTTAGCATTTTCCATGATCTGCATCCATCTGTTTGCATGCATAGAAGTTCGGCTCATCATATTATTCCAATGTCAAATTCAAACTTTTTTGCTTGAAAACATGCTCTATCACATGCCTTGAATTGACTCGCATGCCATGCTAGTAGTCGAGCTTATTATTTGCACATTGTATGTGTTACATTAGCTATATCGCATTAATTAAGATCATGCATTTTTTCTAACTATTTACTTTCTTTTGACTCGCCTTCGGACATAAGGTAAGTTTTTATGCTTTAGCATATTGCATAACTGTGATTGCTGTTATATCAAACATACTACCATGAGGCTAAATGCTTACTTGATATACTTGTTTGAATGCCTGTGGATGAAGGCTAATCACTTAAATTGGGATACTTTGATTCATGTATATATGAGATCACCATTTTCAGTGATACATATTCAAAACATTTCTTTCAAAACAAACATAGAATCAAACGTTCCCACTTTTCGTGAAATTAGTCTATACTTGTATGTTACATATAGAACAAGAGCATATATTGTACATAAAAACCACATCATGATTAGTAGAGGCCGATCTTTGATCGGGTGAGTGGGGTGTTCAATTATTGACCTTCCCCTCTCATACCTAAGTTCCCGAACCAAGACACTTTGGTAACGACGGACTAATGGCCTTTGGCACGAGTCATGGGTTTCCTAAATTTCCCATAAATATTTAGGTGGCGACTCTGAAATCTGGCAAAGCAGTCCATTTTTGGCATTTGATTCAAACATCGATTTTCCAAAAAACAACTGCTGGATTTGGACTCTTTTTGTGTTTCCACTGTTTCACATTGCACTTGTGAAATCAGATTCAGAACCAACACACAAGTAGAGTCCGAACTGTACGGGCTATTTCATTCTTCCGAAAGGGGGCACGAAAAGCCGAGCTACAGTTTCTGGCGACTCTGCTGGGGATTTAGAGAACTTGATTTGAACTTCATGATGTGAATTTTTATCTACATTTATATGTTCTTTGCATTGCATTTGCATTGGTGCGCCTAAGTCCCTGTGTTTGCCATTTGTTATTCCTGGACGGTTTGCCGGAGGCTTGCCTACAAAGCTTGCCAAAAGGCTGACCGGTCATGGGCTCTGTCAAGTTGGGAACACAACCCTTGGATCTGGATTACCGCTGTACCGCTTGATCCTCCTTTCACTTTTCGGTGTTAGGTGTGAGAGGTATATTAGGTAGTCTTGCTGAGGTACCCTTTTTGACCAATTGACCTAATGCATATAGTACGCTCTAGTGACCATTCAAATTAGGACATGATGCTATCCGTACAGGATGTTATGAAGCCACTTGTTTGAATAGTGAACCCTAGATCATTTCAAAAGCTAGGACAGGATAACCCCACCCTCCGTAGGGGTGTTTGTTCTCTTTCCTGCTATGTGTTCTGTGCAATTTATTGGATCTATACAGGGGTTCTCAAATTCTGAACAGTGGTTCAGGCATTTCAGTTTGTGGGGTTGAGTTCAGTGTGTTAGTATGAGTTAGCAGTAATCAGTGATCAGTTGAGTTGAAACGCTGCTAAAATTCTGATTGAGGGTCCCATTGTTTTTTTTTCTAGTTTGCAAACATAGCTTCAAAAAAAAAAAAAAAAAAAAAAAAAACAAAAAAAAAGGAAAAAAAAAAATAATAATACTAAGTCAACTCATTTTATTTGTGTTGTTATTTTATACCCAAAAAAAGATTTATTAAAGGAAAAAAAATATCAAATCATTTTGTTTGTAATTGTTGTTTTTCCAAAAAAAAAAAATTGTTTTAAAACAAAATAATAAAAAAAAAAAAATAAATAATATGCGAATGGGGTTTGTTTTCTTTTGTTCATAAGTGTGTTTTTGTTTTTTGAGTATATATATTTAAAAAAAAAAAAAAAAGTCTAATATCCCACAAGTCCACCAGTGTAAATAAATAGAACTTGTGGGATATCCGACCATTTCTATAATTGGGAAGTGACCACTTGTTGATTACACGGGTTTTATTTTGAATGTTGTGGATGGCTCACTTGTTGACTGGCAATTTGAGAATGGTTTTATTCTGAGTTCTGAATTGAGTATTAAGTCTAAGTTTGATTCCACCAAGTTTGTAGAGTTGGGATCAGACTCTAGTCATTCTAGTGAGTCAAAGTCTGTTGATTTCGAGAGTGCTCACCTAGACATTTCTGTCCTGTCTAGATCTTCTTTGTCTTTTTCTTTTGAGTCTGTTGTCATTGTTGAGTCATAGTCTCTTTCCAATAAAAAAAAAAAAACAAAACAAAACAAAATGCCATAGAATCTGCCTACTTCTTTGTGCCATTAAATCATTGCATTGACCAAAGTTTTTCAAAACTTTTTCCAAAACTCTGATAAAAACAAAGAGGAAGAATTTCCTCGGGATTTGCAAATTTTGATCAACTGAGAAGAAGAGAGGTGTACTAAGCCCTTGATGCATAAAATCATTTTTGTTACTGTGGGTACTGGGAAGGATCCTGGCTTAGTCCAAATTGGTTCTATCTTGTCTTCGTAAGAGTACGAGTGATTAGTCACTTTGTGAAAAGATTTCAAAAAACTGTTTTTGCGTGGTCCTACGAAAACATGCCTGGAATTGATTATACAGCATAGGATCCCTCTTGACTTGAGGTCCGACCTCCTTAGCTCCTTAGCTTTCAAACCTTGATTCGAAGTATTCAATGATCATTCAAAGTGTAAGGCTTGCATAGTCGAATTGGAAATAGCCCTTGAACTAGGGGCCATGATGTGATTCAAATGGAGGCAGCCCTTCAACTAGGGGCAATAAGGTCGAATATGATTCAAATGGAAACAGACCTTGAACTAGGGGCAATGATGTGATTCAAATGGAGGCAGCCCTTCCACTAGGGGCAATAAGGTCGAATGTGATTCCAGATTTGAAACAACCCTTGAACTAGGGGCGAAAGTGTGAAGCTTACATATCCTAAAATGGAGACAACCCTTGAACTAGGGGCAATAAGGTACCAACTTTGAGAGGCTCGCTGGGCTGAAAACCCGGAAGGGCGACCCAGGCAAAAGGTAGAGCACAAAAATAAAATAAAAAAATAAAAAGAAAAATGAAAAGCTCGCAAGGTTGAAAACCCGAAAGGGCGGCTTTGGCAAAAATTAGAGCGTAAAAGGAGAGTGTCAATACCCGAGTGAACCTTAGCCAGAACTATGTAGGACCTGTGATTCAGATTCGAAACAACCCTTGAACTAGGGGCAAGAAGGTCAGATGTGATTTAGATTTGAAGCAGCCCTTGAACTAGGGGCAAAAGTTTGGATGTTATCAAAGAGTTAAAACTGAATCGTTTCCCAATGAAGACCGCCCAGAAAGGGCAAACCCAGAAGTTGAGAGCATGAATTTTATTATTGAAGGACATCAAGTTCCTATCCACTACACTAAGGGCAAATTCAGTACTGGTCAAGTGTAGTAGTCGTTCTTATAGATGGCCTACAGATTTCACACCCAATCAACATGGACAAGTTAAAATGAAAGTAACCCTTGAGAGGCTCGCTGGGCCGAAAACTCGGAAGGGTGACCCAGGCAAAAGTTAGAGCAGAAAAAAATAAAAAAATGATAAAAAAAAGGAAAAAATAATAATAAGAAAAAAAATGAAAATAAAAAAATGAAATGATGATGAAACAAAAAGGAGAGTGTTAATACCCGAGCGAACCTTGACCGGAACTACGGTGGCCTGATTCCTATCTTTGGGATACGTAGGTAGCTTCATCTTAAAGTTCGGCCCTAATAATTTTTCAACTCATTCATTTTGTCCATGTTTGATTGATGTATCTTTAGTCGACTTGGTTGTCCTATCCGTGTTTGATTCGTGTATTTTCATTCAGTTCAGTTCAGTTGGTTCGAGTCAACTTGGTTTGGTTCGGTTCGGTTCGGCGGTTCGATTCGGTCTCGCTTTACTTGGCTTCATTCGGTTCGGATTGGCTTAGTTCAAATCGGCTCGATTCGGTTATCCCCATTGATTATCTAGTTTGGGACTATGCACCCCAATAGTTGATTCCATGTTAGTTGAGTAGTGGCCATTTGCAAAAATAGGTTTTGATTAATTTGAATGAAGCTGACTAATTTTTCTCGAAAATTGTTCCATTTGTGCAAAACTTGGACCATTCTTTGGATTTGAAAAGGGAAAATTTTCAGTGCTCACAGTTTAGCTTACATGATTTGAAACAGAAAATGGAATAAGTATGCTAATCTAACTCTCATGTTGATCAAAACATATTTTACAAAAAAAAAAAAAATCAAAATCAAGAAAAAAAAAAAAATCAAGAAAAAAATAAATAAATAAATAAATAAAAAATCAAGGCAATGAATTAGGGACATAGTTGAGTTAGTGATTCTGTCTTCTCCACCACTCGAGTCAACTCTTCAGTATATATAAGTGTATATTCATACCAGTCAGTGTATATAAGTTTGTATTCATACCAGTCAGTATATTTATACCAGTCGGTGTATTTATATTAGTCAGTGTATATAAGTGTGTTTGGATCGTTTTGCTTCGTTTTTCTTTCGTTAAGTCATTTTTTATTCAGGTCAATATAGAATCAATGTTCAAATCATAGTTCAAAATTCAATCACTCTCAAATTCAATCAAACAAAAATGTTTTCAAGTTCAAAGTGATATGCCAGTCATGCCATTGATGAGCAAAAAAGGAAACTGATTTTATTGAAGTCAGGGGAGGACATCCCCGATTACGGAGACACAAAAAAAAAAAAAAAAAAAATTCATTCAATTACACCATTGTAATGCTCCTTGGTTAAAACCTTCCATCTCTTCGTATAAAATACGTTGAGATACGTCTGTTGGTCATACCATTGTATTTCTCCCTGGTAAAACCTTCCCTCTCTTCGTATAAAATACGTTGAGATACGCCTGTTGGTTAGGCCATTCAATCACGCTATCTTGCGCATCGCACTATCTTGTGCAAATTTAATTCAAATACAAATTCAAATTCAATCGTGCTATCTTGCGCATTGCACTATCTTGTGCGCTCCCCGGTCTAGGAGACCTTAAATCCTACTGGTGTCTAGGAGACCTAAATCCTACCGGTCTAGGAGACCTTAAATCCTCAGAAGGTGTAATTCCTTTGGTGTTTGTCGTGCCCAAACGACTTCAAAGAGGTCTAGGAGACCTCAAATCCTCTAAAGGTGTAATTTCTTTGGTGTTTGTCATGCCCGAACGACTTCAGGTGGTCTGGTATAGCCATCTGCCTGTGATTGCAATGAGTTCCTATGAGACCAACTGCGACGGTGGAAACTAGAGTTCGAATGGCAAAGCCTAGAACGCAAAAGGTTCGGGATTTCCGAGACTAAAGTCTGGTTTAAATACCCAGAGGTGCATCCAGGGGTGCATTCTCGGCTTGAAATCTGTATGGCAGCCCCATAGGTTGAGGTAGCTTGTATGCGCCTCAACTCTGGACACTGAACCAACCTAGTCTGTCACCTCGTTGGAGAATAGGGAAAGTTGTGAACATGATCAGGAAGAAAAGGGGCATCTGTGATCATTCTACCATACCTTCTTCCATTCGCGTAAGACGCGTTTGAACTTCAAATTTACCTTCGCTCCTTTCATATGGATGATGCTAGATTTGATGTTTACCTAGTTAAAACCTTCCCCCTTTACACTCGTGTGAGACACGTTTAGATTGCAAATCGGTTAAAAACAGCAGGTGCACCTGTCTGTTTACAACACAAATTCCTCCTCTAGCCTAACACGCGTTTGGAAAGCAAATTCCTCCTCTCGCCTAACACGCGTTTGGAAAGCAAATTCCTCCTCTCGCCTAACACGCGTTTGGAAAGCAAAATTCCTCCTCTCGCCTAACACACGTTTGGAAAGCAAATTTCTCCTCTCGCCTAACACGCGTTTGGAAAGCAAAATTCCTCCTCTCGCCTAACACGCGTTTGGAAAGCAAATCCCTCCTCTCGCCTAATACGCGTTTGGAAAACAAATCCCTCCTCTCGCCTAACACGCGTTTGGAAAGCAAATCCCTCCTCTCGCCTAACACGCGTTTGGAAAGCAAATTCCTCCTCTCGCCTAACACGCGTTTGGAAAGCAAAATTCCTCCTCTCGCCTAACACGCGTTTGGAAAGCAAATTCCTCCTCTCGCCTAACACGCGTTTGGAAAGCAAAATTCCTCCTTTCGCCTAACACGCGTTTGGAAAGCAAAATTCCTCCTCTCGCCTAACACGCGTTTGGAAAGCAAATTCCTCATCTCGCCTAACACGCGTTTGGAAAGCAAAATTCCTCCTCTCGCCTAACACGCATTTGGAAAGCAAATCCCTCCTCTCGCCTAACACGCGTTTGGAAAGCAAATCCCTCCTCTCGCCTAACACGCGTTTGGAAAGTAAAATTCCTCCTCTTGCCTAACACGCGTTTGGAAAGCAAAATCCCTCCTCTCGCCTAACACGCGTTTGGAAAGCAAAATTCCTCCTCTCGCCTAACACGAGTTTGGAAAGCAAAATTCCTCCTCTCGCCTAACACCGTTTGGAAAGCAAAATTCCTCCTCTCGCTTAACACGCGTTTGGAAAGCAAAATTCATCCTCTCGCCTAACACGCGTTTGGAAAGAAAAATTCCTCCTCTTGCCTAACACGCGTTTGGAAAGCAAATCCCTCCTCTCGCCTAACACGCGTTTGGAAAGCAAATTCCTCCTCCCGCCTAACACGCGTTTGGGAAGCAAATTCCTCCTCTCGCCTAACACGCGTTTGGAAAGCAAAATTCCTCCTCTCGCCTAACACGCGTTTGGAAAGCAAATTCCTCCTCTCGCCTAACACGCGTTTGGATCTCAAATACTCCTCTCGCGCATGACAGGCGCGTTTGGATCTCAAATACTCCTCTCGCGCATGACAGGCGCGTTTGGATCTCAAATACTCCTCTCGCGCATGACAGGCGCGTTTGGATCTCAAATACTCCTCTCGCGCATGACAGCCGCGTTTGGAACTCAAATACTCCTCTCGCGTATGATAGACGCGTTTGGATCTCAAATACTCCTCTCGCGCATGACAGGCGCGTTTGGATCTCAAATACTCCTCTCGCGTATGACAGACGCGTTTGGATCTCAAATACTCCTCTCGCGTGAGACGTCATGCGTTTGGATCTCAAATACTCCTCCCTAGCAGACGCGTTTCGATCTCAAGTTCACATACTCCTCTCGCGTAAGACGCGTTTGGATCTCAATTTCACATACTCCTCGCGCGTAAGACGCGTTTGGATCTCAAGTTCACTTTTCTCTTCTCGCGAACGAAGCGTTTGGATCTCACATTCACTACATCCAACATTTATGCGTTCATTCAGTGTCACATCACTGTCTTGTTTTGCATTTCATTGCATGATCATAAGTTGTGTTTTGCATTTCATTGCACGATCAAAAGTTATGTTTTATATATCATTCTGCATATTGCCCCTGAACTACGCTGGTTTGATTCCTTACAATGGGATACGTAGGCAACCTTCTGGTTCAACCACTTGCATTTGCACATTTGTTTGTTTGCCCAAGTCTTACGGCCTTGTCAAAAGGGTCGTCTTCGGGCTTTGACATTCACTCTCGTCATGAAATGACTTCGAGCTCACAAAGAGGGGCAATCAGACACCCCATTTTGACCGCCCTAAGACTTGGCCGCTTTCTTTTGATTACCCGATGATGACAATTAGAATGTGTTTCTCGCAGAATTCTCAGTAAAAGAAATGGAATTTGAATTTTAATCCCAACCTTCACCATTATGGCCAAATTATTTTAAAATCTTGAATATTTTATTAATTTAGTATTTTTTTAATTTTTCATAATTTTATGTGTTTGTTCATATTTTTGGTGTATTTTATATAAAAGAAAATAATAAAACAAATTATCTTATGTGTTTAAAATTATTATATTATTTATTTAGTATTTTATATAAAAATATATTAGTATATTATATGTTAAGTATTTTGGTATAAATTATATATTTTAAATATTTTTTATATTATATATATATTATATCATATTATATATATTATAAAATAAAATTTATAAAAAAATACGATGTCGGCAACGCCGACATCAGGCAGCACAACGCATATATATATATATATTATTATATTATATTATATTATTATATTATTATTATAATAGTATAATTTGCCTATATAAAGCTAATCAGAGAGGAGTTTTACGGAGCGGGAATTTTGAAGGAGTTTTTGGAGGAGCAGAGAGGGAATTCTGAAGGAGTTTTTGGAGGAGCATTCAAAAGAGGAATTTTTGAGGGGATTTTTGGGAGAGGAAAGACTCAGTAAGTTTGAGAGGAAATTCTTTAGGGAGAAAGGGAAAATAAAATATTTTCTTTAATATTTTTATTTTCATTTCACCAATACACCATTCAAAACACAACCACTAAAGCTGTATTTTCAAAATTTGAACTGAGAATTGAGAACATATTCCACAGACTTGAGAGTAGTCAAAAGAAAGTTTGTGAATCAGAAAATTCATCATTTCTCCATAAGGTGAGTTTTTGCAAATTGTCATTTAATTTAAAAATGTGATATAATTTGTTTAAATACTTTATTTACTTCGTTTTATAATTTTTTTTTTATCGCTTTAATGGGATGGCTGCACCACTACACCACCTACATATCTGCTGTAATTTAAATATTGTATATAAATTGTTGTAATTTATTACTTTAAATAAATATCCCGGCGGTGAATAGTACCTCTGGCGGGGAATAGCACCTCCGGCGGTGAATAGTTACCCCGGCGGTGAAGAGTACCTAATTATAACTTTTTTTATCGCTTTAATGGGATGGCTGCACCACTGCACCACCTACATATCTGCTGTAATTTAAATATTGTATATAAATTGTTGTAATTTATTACTTTAAATAAATATCCCAAGGTGAATAGTACCTCCATGTGAATAGCACCTCGTGGTGAATAGTAACTCGGTGAATAGTATCTAATTATAACTTTTTTTATCGCTTTAATAGGATGCATTTGCTGCACCACCTACATATCTGCTGTAATTTCAATATTGTATATAAATTGTTGTAATTTATTACTTTAAATAAATATCCCGGCGGTGAATAGTAACCTTCGGCGGTGAATAGCACCTCCGGCGGTGAATAGTAACCCCGACGGTGAATAGTACCTAATTTGTTTAAATACTTTATTTACCTCGTTTTATAACTTTTTTTTTATCTCTTTAATGGGATGGCTGCACCACTGCACCACCCATATATTTAAATATTGTATATAAATTGTTGTAATTTATTACTTTCAATAATCTATCCCGGTGGTGAATAGTAACCTCCGACGGTGAATAGTAACCCCAACAATGAATAGCACCTCCGGCGGTGAATAATAACCCCAGCGATGAATAGTACTTCCGGCGATGAATAGTAACCCCGGCTATTTAATTTTGCTCGCTTTATTATATGCTATTTAGGGGGCTGTTTAATTTATTTGAACGATTTATGTTTTAAATATCAAGTTTGTTTGTACTAACCAATTAATCAATTTCACATAATCATCTCTGCAACCTCCCTCCATTCTTTGCTTATTTCGATTAAAAAGTTATGAAAAATTAAGATTGTGATTCAAGTTTAAGAAAGGAACTCTTCCATGCTTAATGGTTTAATCTCTTAGGAGGTTCATTACCAAAGGTATAAAACGCTCTATGCTTAATGGTTTAATCTCTTTGGAGATTCATTACCAACGGCATAAAACGTTTTATGCTTAAGAGATTCATTACCAAAAGTATACAACGTTCTATGCTTACTGATTTAATCTCTTAGGGGATTTACCACCAAAAGCATAAAACGTTCTATACTTAACGGTTTAAATTTTTTGGAGGTTCACTACCCCAAATGTATACATGTTCTTATACTAAAGCACAATCTTTCATTTTTCATTTCTGTTTATTCATCAGTGTGTTGACTTTTAAGGGACTAATTGACCCTTGGAAATCACCAAGGAAAGTGTCATTATCACTTATCATCAAGTTTGGATTTCAAGTCAGTATCACTCAAGTTTGGGTTTTTCTAAGTCATTATTACTCTTTTGAGTTTGACTAGTCCTTGTTGCACATCTTGAGTTTGACTTGAAATACCTAACTTGTAAATAAGTTTGATTCTTCCTTTGTGATTTCCTCTGAAGAAAATAAGGTTTATTCGGGTTAAGTCGACACTGATTTTCCTTTATTGCATTTCAGACTTAGTGGATATAAATATCACTTTTGCACAAACAGGAGAAAAGATAAAGAAATGGACAGGTAATAAAAAAGGCAAATAAAATTGGTTAAAATTGGATTACAACCAACATAAAGAACTAATATGATTAATTGAATTCGGTCGGACGTTATACCGAATTTATTGTGTCAAGGCTTGCCTTACATCAATTATTGTAATAAATTAGACAGCTCCTTTCATTTATTATTCATTCGGTTTTGTAATAATTATTTATTCGGACACTTGGACATTCGAACCCTCCTGCGTGAGGGCGCAGTAATTCATTCGGACCCTCCTTCGTTAGGACAAATATGTAATAAGTTGTATGTCTTCCAACCCCCATTCTTTCTCCCTTTTATTTCACTGCTTATGATGGTTAGATTAAGGACATCATGTTTAAATTAGCATTTTCCATGGTTTGTATCCATTCATTTACATGCATAAAAGTTCGGCTCATCACATTATTCAAATGTCAAATTCAAACTCTTTACTTGAATACATGTTCTATCATATGCCTTGAATTGACTCGCATACCATGCTAGTAGCCGAGCTTATTACTTGTACGTTATATGTGTTGCATTAGCCATATCGCATTAAATAGGATCATGCATTTTTTTTCAAATTGTTTACTTTCTTTTGACTCGCCTTCCCTTCGGACATAAGGTAAGTTTTACGCTTTAGCATATTGCATAAGTGTGATTGCTGTCATATCAAACATACTACCATGAGGCTAAATGATTACTTGATATACCTGTTTGAATGCCTGTGGATGAAGGCTAATCACTTAAATTGGGATACTTTGATTCATGTATATATGAGATCACCATTTTCAGTGATACATATTCAAAACATTTCTTTCAAAACAAACATGGAATCAAACGTTCCAACTTTTCGTGAAATTAGTCTATACTTGTATGTTACATATAGAACAAGAGCATATATTGTACATAAAAACCACATCATGATTAGTAGAGGCCGATCTTTGATCGGGTGAGTGGGGTGTTCAATTATTGACCTTCCCCTCTCATACCTAAGTTCCCGAACCAAGACACTTTGGTAACGACGGACTAATGGCCTTTGGCACGAGTCATGGGTTTCCTAAATTTCCCATAAATATTTAGGTGGCGACTCTGAAATCTGGCAAAGCAGTCCATTTTTGGCATTTGATTCAAACATCGATTTTCCAAAAAACAACTACTGGATTTGGACTCTTTTTGTGTTTTCACTGTTTCACATTGCACTTGTGAAATCAGATTCAGAACCAACACACAAGTAGAGTCCGAACTGTACGGGCTATTTCATTCTTCCGAAAGGGGGCGCGAATGAGAAGGATCCTAACACGCGTTTGGAAATTGGATTATTGTGTCAAGGCTTGCCCGAATGTTCAAGTAATAAATAAAACGTTGTACAATATATGCTTTTATTATTATATTTTGTTTTATAATATATATATATATATATAATATAATATAATATATAAAATATCTAAAATATATAATTTAAATACATAATATAATAATTTTAAACATATAGGATAATTTGTTTTATTATTTTCTTTTATATAAAATACACAAAAAATATGAACAAACACATAAAATTATGAAAAATTACAAAAATACTAAATTAATAAAATATTCAAGATTTTAAAATAATTTGGCCATAATGGTGAAGGTTGGGATTAAAGTTCAAATTCCATTTCTTTACTGAGAATTCTGCGAGAAACACATTCTAATTGTCATCATCGGGTAATCAAAAGAAAGCGCCCAAGTCTTAGGGCCGGTCAAAATGGGGTGTCTACAGTTGCCCCTTTTTGACAGAGCTCGAAGTCATTTCATGACGTGAGTGAATGTCAAAGCCCGAAGACGACCCTTTTGACAAGGCCGTAAGACTTGGGCAAACAAACAAATGTGCAAATGCAAGTGGTTGAACCGGAAGGTTGCCTACGTATCCCATTGTAAGGAATCAAACCAGCGTGGTTCAGGGGCAATATGCAGAATGATATAAAACATAACTTATGATCGTGCAATGAAATGCAAAACACAACTTATGATCATGCAATGAAATGCAAAACAAGACAGTGATGTGACACTGAATGAACGCATAAATGTTGGATGTAGTGAATGTGAGATCCAAACGCTTCGTCCGCGAGAGGAGAAAAGTGAAATTGAGATCCAAACGCGTCTTACGCTCGAGGAGTACGTGAAATTGAGATCCAAACGCGTCTTACGCGAGAGGAGTATGTGAACTTGAGATCCAAACGCGTCTGCTGGGGAGGAGTATTTGAGATCCAAACGCATGACGTCTCATGCGAGAGGAGTATTTGAGATCCAAACGCGTCTGTCATACGCGAGAGGAGGAATTTGCTTTCCAAACGCGTGTTAGGCGGAGGAATTTGCTTTCCAAACGCGTGTTTGGCGGAGGAATTTGCTTTCCAAACGTGTGTTGGGCGAGAGGAGGAATTTTGCTTTCCAAACGCGTGTTAGGCGAGAGGAGGAATTTTGCTTTCCAAACGCGTGTTAGGCGAGAGGAGGGATTTGCTTTCCAAACGCGTGTTAGGCGAGAGGAGGGATTTGCTTTCCAAACGCTTGTTAGGCAAGAGGAGGGATTTGCTTTCCAAACGCGTGTTAGGCGAGAGGAGGGATTTGCTTTCCAAACGCGTGTTAGGCGAGAGGAGGAATTTGCTTTCCAAACGCGTGTTAGGCGAGAGGAGAATTTTGCTTTCCAAAGCGTGTTAGGCGAGGAGAATTTTGCTTTCCAAGCGTGTTAGGCGAGGAGGAATTTGCTTTCCAAGCGTGTTAGGCGAGAGGAGGATTTGCTTTCCAAGCGTGTTAGGCGAGGAGGATTTGCTTTCCAAGCGTGTTAGGCGAGGAGGAATTTTGCTTTCCAAATGCGTGTTAGGCGAGAGGAGAATTTTGCTTTCCAAACGCGTGTTAGGCGGAGGAATTTGCTTTCAAGCGTGTTAGGCGAGGAGGAATTTTGCTTTCCAAACGCGTGTTAGGTGAGAGGAGGAATTTTGCTTTCCAAGCGTGTTAGGCGAGGAGGAATTTGCTTTCAAACGCGTGTTAGGCGAGAGGAGGAATTTTGCTTTCAAACGCGTGTTAGGCGAGAGAATTTGCTTTCAAGCGTGTTAGGCGAGAGGAGGAATTTGCTTTCCAAGCGTGTTAGGCGAGAGGAGGAATTTGCTTTCCAAACGCGTGTTAGGCGAGAGGAGGAATTTGCTTTCCAAAGCGTGTTAGGCGAGGAGGAATTTTGCTTTCAAAGGCGTGTTAGGCGAGAGGAGAATTTGCTTTCCAAACGCGTGTTAGGCGAGAGAATTTGCTTTCAAGCGTGTTAGGCGAGGAAGGATTTTTGCTTTCCAAACGCGTGTTAGGCGAGGAGAATTTGCTTTCCAAAGCGTGTTAGGCGAGGAGGAATTTGCTTTCCAAACGCGTGTTAGGCGAGAGGAATTTGCTTTCCAAACGCGTGTTAGGCGAGGAGGAATTTGCTTTCCAAACGCGTGTTAGGCGAGAGGAGAATTTTGCTTTCCAAGCGTGTTAGGCGAGAGGAGGAATTTGCTTTCCAAACGCTGTTAGGCGAGAGGAGAATTTTCTTTCCAAACGCGTGTTAGGCGAGAGGAGGAATTTTGCTTTCCAAAGCGTGTTAGGCGAGAGGAGAATTTTCTTTCCAAATGCGTGTTAGGCGAGAGGAGGAATTTGCTTTCCAAGCGTGTTAGGCAAGAGGAGGAATTTTGCTTTCAAAGCGTGTTAGGCGAGAGGAGAATTTTGCTTTCCAAAGCGTGTTAGGCGAGAGGAGGAATTTGCTTTCCAAAAGCGTGTTAGGCGAGAGGAGGAATTTTGCTTTCCAAACGCGTGTTAGGCGAGAGGAGGAATTTTGCTTTCCAAACGCGTGTTAGGCGAGAGGAGGTGGCGTGGTGTAAACAGACATGTGCTTTTCTTTGTTTTTAACGATTGCAATCCAAAGCGTGTCTCTACGAGAGGAAAGGAAAGGTTTTAACTAGGTAAACATCGAATCTAGCATCATTCACATGAAAGGAGCGAAGGTAGATTCGAAGTCCAAGCGCGTCTTACGCGAATGGATGAAGGTATGGAAGAATGATTTCTTGCTGACAAGGGGTAACCTTCACAGATGCCCCTTTTCTTCCTGATCATATTCACAACTTTCCCTATTCTCCAACGGGGTGACAGACTAGGTTGGTTCAGTTTCCAGAGTTAAGGCGCATACAAGCTACCTCAACCTATGGGGCTGCCATACAGATTTCAAGCCGAGAATGCACCCCTGGATGCACCTCTGGGTATTTAAACCAGACTTTAGTCTCGGAAATCCCGAACCTTTTGCGTTCTAGGCTTTGCCATTCGAACTCTAGTTTCCACTGTCGCAGTTGGTCTCATAGGAACTCATTGCAATCACAGGCAGGTGGCTATACCAGACCACCTGAAGTTGTTCGGGCACGACAATCACCAAAGGAATTACACTTTTAGAGGATTTAAGGTCTCCTAGACCTCTGAAGTCGTTCGGGCACGACAAACACCAAAGGAATTACACCTTCTGAGGATTTAAGGTCTCCTAGACCGGAAAAAGAACACTAGGCGCACCTGTTGTTTTTAACCTATTGAATGGGCATGGATGCCACTTTACTTCCTGATCATATTTACAACTTTCCCTATTCTCCAACGGGGTGACAGACTAGGTTGGTTCAGTATCCAGAATTGGGGCGCATATACGCTACCTCAACCTATGGGGCTACCATACAGATTTCAAGCCGGGGATACACCCCTGGGTATTTAAACCAGACTTTAGTCTCGGAAATCCCGAACCTTTTGCGTTCTAGGCATCGCCATTTGAACTCTAGTTTCCACCGTCGCAGTTGGTCTCTTAGGAACTCATTGCAAACACAGGCAGGATAATACACAGATATTTATATATAAATGTACACAGATATTTACAGATAGAATACAGACATATACATAGATATATACAATATATATACTGGTATATACGACACAGACATATACGGCCCTATACACAAACATATACGGATATATATATAGATGGAGAATATTCCGTTTGCAACCGTCACCGGGTAGATGCCGTTACTGAGAAGGCACATTCCGTTTGCTGACGTCAGCACACGTACGCAAAACATGCAAAAAGAAGAAAGGAAAAGCACAAAACGGATGGACATGGAATGTGGGGTTTCGAACCCCTGACCTCAAGCTCGGCCTCCGAGTCCTTAGCCACTGAGCCACGTCACTCTTGTGACAAAATATACAAACAAATATATATATATACTATACAAGACATATATATACATAAAGCCAAAACAAAACAAAAGATACATTTGTTGTGGGGTTCGAACCCCTGACCTTGGGCTCAGCCTTCCAGCCTTCAACCACTGAGCCAAACCACTAAACTTAAGCCACTCTTGTGACCAAAACGTTCAAACAAATATATATAATACATAGATATACAATATATATACATATATGTATAAATATACAATTCTCCCGCCTCTCTCTCTGTTTTTGTCTCACTCTCTCTTCCGTCATCTTCTTCGAGCGTTGTGTCTGGCGCGCAATTTCAACAATCGCGGCGCCTGACCGACAGGCTATCCAATCTTGCCCTGATTGTCAATGATTGTCTCAGCCTTCTTCCCTCTTTGTCTTCTTCTTTGGCTTCATCCTCTTCTTAAGTTGAGGCCTGCGAAAGAGAGAGGCAGAGCAAAAGCCTGCAAACTTTCTCTGCCACCACTCTGCAACCTCTTTCTTTTGCATTACTCTCCTCTGCCATGGCTTCTTCACACGGTTCTCTCAATCTTTTTCCAGACCTGAATGAGTCCACGATAGAGATGACCAATTCTGACTCCCCTGAACCTCAACCACGGGCTCCTCCTCCTTCCCCTGTTTTCAACTTTCCAGCAATGTCAGTTGAACAAATCATGGCGGCACAGTCTGACATCGAAGCAAACTCGTATACGCTGAGGTCTTGTGTGGAGACCGTGACTGCGGTTTCCAACTTGTCCCGTCGATTGCAAAACAGGATGTGTGAGGTACATCAGTTAAATGCAACACTCTCCCTCCTCCAACGTATGTACGAAGACGCTCAGGTAGAAATTAATGCGCTGAAAAAGCAAAACAAAGAGCTGAAACGACTGACGACCTCCGTGACTCGATTTGGAGTTCCTTCGCACAACCAACTTGATGGCCGGCGAAGAATAATCTCCTTTGGAAGCTCTGCCAAGGCCGAGGCAGAGTCTTCAAAAGCTTCGAAGGAGTAAAGATGAAGCGAGGCAGCTGATGGTAAAGTCAGGCAATGAAGCTGTTTGCAAATGAAACCGGTTATAATCTTTGTCGTCGGGCTGCTGCCGCAGAAGAAAGAAGAAAAAGATCCCTCTCTCTCTCTCTCTCTCTCTCTTTGTTTTTGTTTTTTTGTTTTTTGTTTTTTTTTTGTTTTGTGTTTTTTTTTTTTTTTGTCTCTATAATCGGGGATGTCCTCCCCTGACTGCAATAAAATTAGTTTAGTTTTTGCACATCAATGGCGTGACTGGCATATCACTTTAAATTTGAAAACATTTTTGTTTGATTGAATTTGAGAGTGATTGAGTTTTGAACTCTGAATTAAACATTGATTCTATACTAACCTGAATCAAAGAATGACTAACAAGAACGAAGCAAAACGATCCAAACACACTTATATACACTGACTAGTATAAATACACCGACTGGTATAAATATACTGACTGGTATAAAAGGAACACACTTATATACACTGACTGGTATGAATACCCTGATTGGTATGAATATACACTTATATATACTGAATGGTATGAATACCTTGACTGGTATGAATACACACTTATATACACTGAATAGTTGACTCGAGCGGTGGAGAAAACATAATCTCTGACTCGACTATGGCCCTAGTTCATTGCCTTGACCCTTTGATTCTTTTGTAAACATGTTTTGACCAACATAAGAGTTAGATTATTTTCTGTTTTGAAATCATGTAAGCTGAGCTGTGAGCATTGAAAATTTTCCTTTTTTAAATCCAAAGAATGGTCCAAGTTTTACAAAAATGGAATAATTTTTGAGAAAATCAATCAACTTCATTCAAATTAATCAAAATTTATTTTTGCAAGATGACCACTACCCAACCAACATGGAATCAATCATTGAGGTACATAGCCCTAAGTTGGATAATCAATGGTGATATCCGAACCAAGCCAATCCGAACCGAATGAAGCCGAGCAGAACTGGACCGGACCGAACCGAACCAAACCAAGTTGAATCGAAACCAACTGAACTGAGCAGAACGAAGATACACCAATCAAAACACGGATAGGACAACCAAGTCGACTAAAGATACACCAATCAAACATGGACAGAATGAATGAGTTGAAAAATTATTGGGGCCGAACTTCAAGATGAAGCTACCTACGTATCCCAAAGATAGGAATCAGGCCACCGTAGTTCCGACTGAGGTTCACTTGGGTATTAACACTCTCCTTTTTGTTCATCATCATTTTTTTTTATTTTTTTCTTGTTTTTTTCTATATATTTTTTCATTCATTTTTTTGTTTTGTTTTGTTTTTCTGCTCTAACTTTTGCCTGGGTCGCCCTTTTGGGTTTTCGGCCCAGCGAGCCTCTCAAGGGTTACTGTCATTGTACTTTGTCCATGTTGATTGGGTGTAAAATCTGTAGGCCATTTATAAGAACGACTGCTACACTTGACCAGTACGGAATTTGCCCATAGTGTAGTGGAGATGTCCTTCAATAATAAAATTCATTCTCTCAACTTCTGGGTTTGCCTTTCTGGGCAGTCTTCATTGGGACACGATTCAGTTTTATCTCTTTGATCACATCCAACCTTTTGCCCCTAGTTCAAGGGCTCCTTCAAAACTCACATCTGACCTTCTTGCCCCTAGTTCAAGGGTTGTTTCCAATCTGAATCACAGGTCCTACATAGTTCTGGCTAAGGTTCACTCGGGTATTGACACTCTCCTTTTACGCTCTAACTTTTGCCAAAGCCGCCCTTTCGGGTTTTCAACCTTGCGAGCTTTTCATTTTTTCAATTTTATTTTTTATTTTTTTGTGCTCTAACTTTTGCTTGAGTTGCCCTTCCGGGTTTTCGGCCCAGCGAGCCTCTCAAGGGTGGTACCTTATTTAGTTCAAGGGCTGCCTCCATTTTAGGATATGTAAGCCTCACACTTTCGCCCCTAGTTCAAGGGTTGTTTCAAATCTGTAATCACATTCGACCTTATTGCCCCTAGTGGAAGGGCTGCCTCCATTTGAATCACATCATTGCCCCTAGTTCAAGGGCTGTTTCCATTTGAATCATATTCGACCTTATTGCCCCTAGTTGAAGGGCTGTCTCTATTTGAATCACATCATTGCCCCTAGTTCAAGGGCTGTTTTCAATTTGGCTATGCAAGCCTTACACTTTAGTTGATCATTGAATACTTCGAATGATGGTTTGAAAGCTAAGGAGCAAAGGAGGTCGGACCTTGAGTCAAGAGGGACCCTATACTGTATAATCAATTCCAGGCATGTTTTCGTAGGACCACGCAAAAATAGTTGTTTTTGAAATCTTTTCACAAAGTGACTAATCACTCGCACTCTTACGAAGACAAGATAGAACCAATTTGGACCAAGCCAGGATCCTTCTCAGCACCCACATGAACAAAAATGATTTTATTCATCAAAGGCTTAGCACAGCTCTCTTCCTCTCAGTTGATCAAAATTTGCAAATCCCGAAGAAATTCTTCCTCTTTGTTTTTATCAGAGTTTTGGAAAAAGTTTTGAAAAACTTTGGTCAATGCAATGATTTAAAGGCACAGAGAAGTAGGCAGACTCTATGGCATTTTGTTTTTGTTTTTGTTTTGTTTTTTTTTTTTTTTTTTTTGGTTTATTGGAAAGAGACTATGACGCAGCAATGACAACAGTCTCAAAAGAAAAAGACAAAAAAGATCTAGACAGGACATAAGTGTCTAGATTTAGCACTCTTGAAATCAACAGACTTTGACTCACTAGAATGACTCGAGTCTGATCCCAACTCTACAAACTTGGTGGAATCAAACTTAGACTTAATACTCAATTCAGAACTCAGAATAAAAACATTCTCAAATTGCCAGTCAACATGTGGGCCATCCACAACATTCAAAATAAAACCCGTGTAATCAACAAGTGGTCACTCCCCAATTACAGAAATGGTCGGATATCCCACAAGTTCTATTTATTTACACTGGTGGACTCGTGCGATATCGGATTTTTTTTTTTTGTTTGAAATATATATACTCAAAAAACAAAAACACATGTATGAACAAAAGAAAACAAACCCCATTCCCATTTTATACTAAAACCACACAAACAAAATGATTTGATATTTTTTTTTTTTTGCTTTTTGTTTTTTTTTTTTCTTTTTTGAAGCCATGTTTGCAAACTAAAAAAACAATGGGACCCCCAATCAGAATTTTAACAGCGTTTCGACTCAAATGATTACTGATTACTGCTAACTCATACTGACACACTGAACTCAACCCCACAAACGGAAATGCCTGAACCATTGTTCAGAATTTGAGAACCCCTGTATAGATCCAATAAATTGCACAAAACACATAGCAGGAAAGAGAACAAACACCCCTATGGAGGGTGGGGTTATCCTGTCCTAGCTTTTGAAATGATCTAGGGTTCACTATTCAAACAAGTGGCTTCATAACATCCTGTATGGGTAGCATCATGTCCTAATTTGAATGGTCACTAGAGCGTACTATATGCATTAGGTCAATTGGTCAAAAAGGGTACTTCAGCAAGACTACCTAATATACCTCTCACACCTAACACCGAAAAGTGAAAGGAGGATCAAGCGGTACAGCGGTAATCCAGATCCAAGGGTTGTGTTCCCAACTTGACAGAGCCCATGACCGGTCAGCCTTTTGGCAAGCTTTGTAGGCAAGCCTCCGGCAAACCGTCCAGGAATAACAGATGGCAAACACAGGGACTTAGGCGCACCAATGCAAATGCAATGCAAAGAACATCTAATGTAGATAAAAATTCACATCATGAAGTTCAAGTCAAGTTCTCTAACTCCCCAGCAGAGTCGCCAGAAACTGTAGCTCGGCTTTTCGCGCCCCCTTTCGGAAGAATGAAATAGCCCGTACAGTTCGGACTCCACTTGTGTGTTGGTTCTGAATCTGATTTCACAAGTGCAATGTGAAACAGTGGAAACACAAAAAAAGTCCAAATCCGGCAATTGTTTTTAGAAAATCGATGTTTGAATCAAATGCCAAAAATGAACTGCTTTGCCAGATTTCAGAGTCGCCACCTAAATATTTATTTTGGGAAATTTAGGAAACCCATGACTCGTGCCAAAGGCCATTAGTCCGTCGTTACCAAAGTGTCTTGGTTCGGGAACTTAGGTATGAGAGGGGAAGGTCAATAATTGAACACCCCACTCACCCGATCAAAGATCGGCCTCTACTAATCATGATGTGGTTTTTATGTACAATATATGCTCTTGTTCTATATGTAACATAAAGTATAGACTAATTTCACAAAAAGTTAGAACGTTTGATTCCATGTTTGTTAAAAAATGTTTTGAATATGTATCACTGAAAATGGTGATCTCATATATACATGAATCAAAGTATCCCAATTCAAGTGATTAGCCTTCATCCACAGGCATTCAAACAGGTATATCAAGTAAGCATTTAGCCTCATGGTAGTATGTTTGATATGACAGCAATCACACTTATGCAATATGCTAAAGCATAAAAACTTACCTTATGTCCGAAGGCGAATCAAAAGAAAGTAAATAGTTAGAAAAAATGCATGATCTTAATTAATGCGATATGGCTAATGCAACACATACAATGTGCAAGTAATAAGCTCGGCTACTAGCATGGAGTCAATTCAAGGCATGTGATAGAGCATGTATTCAAGCAAAAAGTTTGAATTTGACATTGGAATAATATGATGAGCCGAACTTCTATGCATGCAAACAGATGGATGCAGATCATGGAAAATGCTAAATTAAACATGATATCCCTAATCTAACCATCATAAGCAGTGAAATAAAAGGGAGAAAGACGTGGGGTTGGAAGACATACACATTATTACAAATTTGTCCTCACGAAGGAGGGTCCGAATGTCCAAATGCGCCCTCACGCAGGAGGGTCCGAATGTCTGAGTGTCCGAATAAATAATTATTACAAAACCGAATGAATAATAAATGAAAGGGGCTGTCTAATTTATTACAATAATTGACGTAAGGCAAGCCTTGACACAATAAATTCGGTATAACGTCCGACCGAATTCAATTAATCATATTGGTTCTTTATGTTGGTTGTAATCCAATTTTAACCAATTTTATTAGCCTTTTTTTATTACCTTTCCATTTCTTTATCTTTTCTCCTATTTGTGCAAAAGTGATATTTACATCCACTAAGTCTGAAATGCAATAAAGGAAAATCAGTGTCGACTTAACCTGAATAAACCTTATTTTCTTCAGAGGAAATCACACAGGAAGAGTCAAACTTATTTACAAGTTAGGGATTTCAAGTCAAACTCAAGATGTGCAACAAGGACTAGTCAAACTCAAAAGAGTAATAATGACTTAGAAAAACTCAAACTTGAGCGATAAGGACTTGAAATCCAAACTTGATAATGAGTGATAATGACACTTTCCTTGGCGATTTCCAATGGTCAATTAATCCCTTAACAGTAAATAAACAGGTGATAAATTCTTCGGGGAAAATTACAAAGGAAGAGTCAAACTTATGTACAAGTTAGGGATTTCAAGTCAAACTCAAGATGTGCAACAAGGACTAGTAAAACTCAAAAGAGTAATAATGACTTAGAAAAACCCAAACTTGAGTGATAATGACTTAAAATCCAAACTTGATAATAAGTGATAATGACACTTTCCTTGGTGATTTCCAAGGGTCAATTAGTCCTTTAAAAGTCAACACACTGATGAATAAAGAGAAATGAAAAACAACAGATTGTGCTTTAGTATAAGAAAGAACATGTATACATTTGGAGTAGTGAACCTCCAAAGAATTTAAACCGTTAAGTATAGAACGTTTTATGCTTTTGGTGATAAATCCCCTAAGAGATTAAATCAGTAAGCATAGAACATTGTATACTTTTGGTAATGAATCTCTTAAGTATAAAACGTTTTATACCGTTGGTAATGAATCTCCAAAGAGATTAAACCATTAAGCATGGAGCGTTTTATACCTTTGGTAATGAACCTCCTAACAGATTAAACCATTAAGCATGGAAGAGTTCCTTTCTTATACTTGAATCACAATCTTAGTTTTTCATAACTTTTTAATCGAAATAAGCAAAGAATGGAGGGAGGTTGCAGAGATGATTATGTGAAATTGATTAATTGGTTAGTACAAACAAACTTGATATTTAAAACATAAATCGTTCAAATAAATTAAACAGTCCCCTAAATAGCATATAATAAAGCGAGCAAAATTAAATAGCCGGGGTTACTATTTACCGCCGGAAGTACTATTCATCGCCGAGGTTACTATTCACCGCCGGAGGTACTATTCATTGTCAGGGTTACTATTCACCGTCGGAGGTTACTATTCACCGCCGGGATAGATTATTGAAAGTAGTAAATTACAACAATTTATATACAATATTTAAATATATGGGTGGTGCAGTGGTGCAGCCATCCCATTAAAGCGATAAAAAAAAGTTATAAAACGAGGTAAATAAAGTATTTAAACAAATTAGGTACTATTCACCGTCGGGGTTACTATTCACCGCCGGAGGTGCTATTCACCGCCGGAGGTTACTATTCACCGCCGGGATATTTATTTAAAGTAATAAATTACAACAATTTATATACAATATTGAAATTACAGCAGATATGTAGGTGGTGCAGTGGTGCAGCCATCCCATTAAAGCGATAAAAAAAGTTATAATTAGGTACTATTCACCGCCGGGATATTTATTTAAAGTAATAAATTACAACAATTTATATACAATATTTAAATTACAGCAGATATGTAGGTGGTGCAGTGGTGCAGCCATCCCATTAAAGCGATAAAAAAGTTATAATTAGGTACTATTCACCGCCAGGGTTACAATTCACCGCCGGAGGTACTATTCACCGCCGGGATATTTATTTAAAGTAATAAATTACAACAATTTATATACAATATTTAAATTACAGCAGATATGTAGGTGGTGCAGTGGTGCAGCCATCCCATTAAAGCGATAAAAAAAATTATAAAACGAAGTAAATAAAGTATTTAAACAAATTATATCACATTTTTAAATTAAATGACAATTTGCAAAAACTCACCTTATGGAGAAATGATGAATTTTCTGATTCACAAACTTTCTTTTGACTACTCTCAAGTCTGTGGAATATGTTCTCAATTCTCAGTTCAAATTTTGAAAGTACAGCTTTAGTGGTTGTGTTTTGAATGGTGTATTGGTGAAATGAAAATAAAAATATTAAAGAAAATATTTTATTTTCCCTCTCTCCCTAAAGAATTTCCTCTCAAAGTTACTGAGTCTTCCCTCTTCCAAAAATCCCCTCAAAAATTCCTCTCAGAATTCCTCCTTTGAATGCTCCTCCAAAAAGTCCTTCAGAATTCCCTCCAAAACTCTCTTCAGAATTTCCCTCTCTGCTCCCTGAATCCCTTCTCCTGACATTGCCTTATATAGGCATAATTATATAATATAATATTAATATAATAATATAATAATATATATATATATATATATTCTATGCGTTAGTTGAGGCGGCACCGCCGACCTCAACTTTTTAGTCAATATTCGGTCAATTCAAGGGTTGCATGCGAGTCAATTCAAGGCATGTGATAGAGCATGTATTCAAGCAAAAAAGTTTGAATTTGACATTGGAATAATATGATGAGCTGAACTTCTATGCATGCAAACAGATGGATGCAGATCATGGAAAATGCTAAATTAAACATGATATCCCTAATCTAACCATCATAAGCAGTGAAATAAAAGGGAGAAAGACGTGGGGTTGGAAGACATACACATTATTACAAATTTGTCCTCACGAAGGAGGGTCCGAATGTCCAAATGCGCCCTCACGCAGGAGGGTCCGAATGTCCAAGTATCCGAATAAATAATTAGTACAAAACCGAATGAATAATAAATGAAAGGGGCTGTCTAATTTATTACAATAATTGATGTAAGGCAAGCCTTGACACAATAAATTCGGTATAACGTCCGACCGAATTCAATTAATCATATTGGTTCTTTATGTTGGTTGTAATCCAATTTTAACCAATTTTATTAGCCTTTTTTATTACCTGTTCATTTCTTTATATTTTCTCCTGTTTGTGCAAAAGTGATATTTACATCCACTAAGTCTGAAATGCAATAAAGGAAAATCAGTGTCGACTTAACCCGAATAAACCTTATTTTCTTCAGAGGAAATCACAAAGGAAGAGTCAAACTTATGTACAAGTTAGAGATTTTAAGTCAAACTCAAGATGTGCAACAAGGACTAGTCAAACTCAAAAGAGTAATAATGACTTAGAAAAACCTAAACTTGAGTGATAATGACTTAAAATCCAAACTTGATAATAAGTGATAATGACACTTTCCTTGATGATTTCCAAGGGTCAATTAGTTCCTTAAAAGTCAACACACTGATGAATAAACAGAAATGAAAAATAAAAGATTGTGCTTTAGTATAAGAACATGTATACATTTGGGGTAGTGAACCTCTAAAGAATTTAAACCGTTAAGTATAGAACGTTTTATGCTTTTGGTGGTAAATCCCCTAAGAGATTAAATCAGTAAGCATAGAACGTTGTATACTTTTGGTAATGAATCTCTTAAGTATAAAACGTTTTATGCCGTTGGTAATGAATCTCCAAAGAGATTAAACCATTAAGCATAGAGCGTTTTATACCTTTGGTAATGAACCTCCTAAGAGATTAAACCATTAAGTATGGAAGAGTTCCTTTCTTATACTTGAATCACAATTTTAATTTTTCACAACTTTTTAATCGAAATAAGCAAAGAACGGAGGGAGGTTGCAGAGATGATTATGCGAAATTGATTAATTGGTTAGTACAAACAAACTTGATTTTTACAACATAAATCGTTGAAATAAATTAAACAGCCCCCTAAATAAATAATATATAATAAAGCGAGCGAAATTAAATAGCCGGGGTTACTATTCACCGCCGGAGGTACTATTCATTGTCGGGGTTACTATTCACCGCCGGAGGTACTATTCATTGTCGGGGTTACTATTCATCGCCGGAGGTACTATTCACTTTCGGATGTTACTATTCACCGCCGGGATAGATTATTTAAAGTAATAAATTACAACAATTTATATACAATATTTAAATTACAACAGATATGTAGGTGGTGCAGTGGTGCAGCCATCCTATTAAAGCGATAAAAAAAGTTATAAAACGAGGTAAATAAAGTATTTAAACAAATTAGGTACTATTCACGGTCGGGGTTACTATTCACCGCCGGAGGTGCTATTCACCGTCGGGGTTACTATTCACCGCCGGGATATTTATTTAAAGTAATAAATTACAACAATTTATATACAATATTTAAATTACAGCAGATATGTAGGTGGTGCAGTGGTGCAGCCATCCCACTAAAGCGATAAAAAAAAGTTATAAAACGAGATAAATAAAGTATTTAAACAAATTAGGTACTATTCACCGCCGGGGTTACTATTCACCGACGGAAGTGCTATTCACCGCCGGAGGTTGCTATTCACCGCCGGAGGTTACTATTCACCGCTAGGATATTTATTTAAAGTAATAAATTACAACAATTTATATACAATATTTAAATTACAGCAGATATGTAGGTGGTGCAGTGGTGCAGCCATCCCATTAAAGCGATAAAAAAAAAGTTATAAAACGAGGTAAATAAAGTATTTAAACAAATTATATCACATTTTTAAAATTAAATGAAAATTTGTGAAAACTCACCTTTTGGGAAAATGATGAATTTTCTGAATCACAAACTTTCTTTTGATTACTCTCAAGTCTGTGGAATGTGTTCTCAATTCTCAATCCAAAATTTAAAATTATAACTTTAGTGGTTGATTTTTGAATGGTGTAATGATAAAATAGAAATAAAAATATTAAAAAAAATATTTTATTTCATCCCTCCGGAGCCTGCCTCCAAAATTTCTTCTTCTCAGAATTTCCCCTCTTCTGAATGGTCTCTCCTTTCCTTCCCCTGAATTCTCTCCAAACTCCTCAGAATTCCCTCTCTGCTCCTCCAAAAACTCCTTCAAAATTCCCTCTCCCTAAAACTCCTCTCTGATTAGCCTTATATAGGCAAATTATACTATTATAATAATAATATAATATAATATAATATAATATAATAATATAATATATATATATATATATGCGTTGTGCTGCCTGATGTCAGCGTTGCCGACATCGTATTTTTTTATAAATTTTATTTTATAATATATAATATAATATAATATATATATATATAATATAAAAAATATTTAAAATATATAATTTATACCAAAATACTTAACATATAATATACTAATATATTTTTATATAAAATACTAAATATATAATATAATAATTTTAAACACATAAGATAATTTGTTTTATTATTTTCTTTTATATAAAATACACCAAAAATATAAACAAACACATAAAATTATGAAAAATTACAAAAATACTAAATTAATAAAATATTCAAGATTTTAAAATAATTTGGCCATAATGGTGAAGGTTGGGATTAAAGTTCAAATTCCATTTCTTTTACTGAGAATTCTGCGAGAAACACATTCTAATTGTCATCATCGGGTAATCAAAAGAAAGCGCCCAAGTCTTAGGGCCGGTCAAAATGGGGTGTCTACAGGTATTATTCCCACCCTTTCTTATTTGTGATTCTCACATCACTTGGCACTCAATCTCTAGTTTTCTGAAAAAGCCATTTTCTCACTTTTTCTCTCAACGCACATCTCTCTATTCTTCAATCTCTCATTTTTTTATCCCTCCCCTGGGTGGTTGATGGGTAGACAAGAAGTTGCGGGCTTTTGCCCTTAGCATTCTGCTAGATTCTCTTTCTTCTGCTCACAACAGTGAACTTCCCCCACAGAGGGGTTATGCTACAACTGGGTGTGCAGCAAATCTGCAATTGACATCGGTTAATGATGCTCTGCTGGGGAGTTTGGACATGATCTGATCTGTCCAGATGATGGAGTGGAATATCTTGATCCATTCCAGTTCGTGCTTCGCACTTGACTTGATACCTCGCTGCTTGGAGGATGTTGAGAGCTTTCAGCCCTTTTGTTGTTAACCTCAGTTGTGCCTTTTTCTGGCAAATATGGTGCCCTTCCTGGCAAATATGGTGCCCTTCCTGGCAAGTATTTTGGACAAAGGGGAAAAGACAGAACACCTGACTCAACTGTGACACTAATTCATCATTTTAACCATTTTTTGCTTTGGTTTTCTACTAAAACAATTTTGATCAGCATAAGAGTTTGATTAACATGCTTGTTCAATTTTTGATTTGAAATCATGCAAGTCAGGCTATGAGCACTGAAAATTTTCCTTTTTTGGGTCCAAGAAATGGTTCAGTTTTGGAAAAAATAAAATAATTTTTGAGAGAATTAGTCAACCTCAGTAAAAATCCTCAAAAACTATTTTTGCAAACGGCCATTTCTCAACGAGCATGAAACCTACTCCTGAGATGCACAACCTCGGATCCAAAGGAAAACTGCCCCGTGCTTGAAGAGAGGGCTGTATGGCAACAGAAAGTTGCCCCTTGTTTGAACGGCACCGCGGCGCATTGAATGGCAACGGAAAGTTGCCCCTTGTTTGCATGGCACCGCAGCGCGTTGAATGGTAACGGAAAGTTGCCCCTTGTTTGCATGGCACCGCAGCGCGTTGAATGGCAACGGAAAGTTGCCCCTTGTTTGCATGGCACCGCAGCGCGTTGAATGGCAACGGAAAGTTGCCCCTTATTTGGATAGCACTGCGGCGCATTGTAGTCAGTCCTCAGAGTGACGAACACAACCAAATTCTCGGATTCAGAGAAAGCAAAGATGATTAAAACCATTACATGGACACAGTCAAATTGAAGTGTTTTACGGCTGGACTTCAGAATGAAGTTGCCTACGTATCCCAAAGATGTGAATCAAGCCTTACGTAGTTCGGGGTTAAGGTACACTCGGGTATTTAACCTCTCATTTTTAGGCTCTAACTTTTGCCAAGGTGCCTATTGTAGGTTTTCGACCTTGCGAGCTTTGTTCTTCTTTTCTTTTCTCTTTTTTTTTTTTATTCTTTTCAATCCTTTTTCTTCTTCTTTTTTGCATCTTTCTTTTCTTTTCTTTTTGCATTTTTTGTATCTTTGCATTTTTGCTCTTTTTTTTTTTTCATTCTTTTCTTCGCTCTAACTTTTGCCTGGGTCGCCCTTCTGGGTTTTCGGCCCAGCGAGCCTCTCAAAGGGTAAAAGTGTAACAAGTCCATACCAAATGGTTTTGAGATTGAAGCCCTCTGTATCCAGGAGAGTGGCTGTTGTATTGATTTGCAGAAAAATCCACCTTTGGCTCTTCGAGCACATCGGATATTTTTTGCCCTTAGTTCGAGGGGTGCTTCTGATATAGCTTTGCAAGCTTCTTCTGATGAGGTCTAACCTTCTTGATCTGACTTTGGTGCCTCTTGTTCGAGGGTTGCTTCAACCGCCACGTGCCTTACATTGTGGTCGACGCTGAACATTCTAAATGCCGATTCAAGGTTTGAAAGCAAAGGGGGTCGAGTCTCGGTGAGAGCGATCCTAGGCTGCACAATCTCAAGAGCGATTCCACACAGGTCTTCGCAGGACTGCGCAAAACATTTTTTGATAGTTTTTAAGAAAGCGACAAATCGCTCGCGCAGAAGATAGTGTAGAACCAGTCTAGATCGAACCAGGATCCTTCTCAGTACTCACGCCGACAAGCATGATTTCATTCATTAAGGGCTTAGTACGCCTTTCTTTCTCTCAAGTTGATCAATTTTTGCAAAACCCAAGGAATTCCTTCCTCTTTGTTTTTCCCACAGTGTTCAAAAAGTTTTGAAAAACTCAAGTCATTACAACGACTTCAAGGCACAGGAAAGACAGAGTTCTTAGTCAAATACTGCTATCTCATTTAGAATTTCTGGCACAACTGGCACACGACAGAAGCAAACACAAGAGTGTGAAAATCACTGCTATTCCATTCAGATCTGTCGGCATAACTGGCACAATAATGGTGCTATTCCATTCAAACACAATAATGGTGCTGTTCCATTTAATTGAAAATAGATTGAGGAATCTTTTGTGTTGATTATTATTTGTTAATAATCAATTGAAAGTTATTTTTAAAGTAACTTTGAATTTTGAGAGATAGGATGTTTTCAGTCTTTATTTTACTTGTGTGGTAGACTTGATTTAACCATGAATCATGTTCTTAATATGGAAGTTTATCTTTTGAATTAGAAGAGATAATTCCTTTTTTGTCCCAAATATTTTTGAATGAGCTATTATTTGTGACAGTGACACTTGTCTGGAAATGAATCATGTTGTTTGTGCTAATTTATGTATTATTACAAATGTGGGGGAGAGAGATTAATTGGAAAATTATAAATTATGATTGATTTGTTAATCTTGTCCATGTCTACATATGTTGTAGAGTTGACAATATATGATGTCATTAATATCAATTTGGTATGTGGTGTATTATAAATGGATGTCAATTATTTATCAAAGTATTAATAAAAATGTGAACTTATGTGTTTTGACATAAGAGGAATTCTAATTATTCTTTGGAATAATGACTAAAATTAGTGTGGTGACAGATAACTCCGTAATGAAATATTATATAAGTTAAAATATTTCATGGGTGAAAGACACTTTGATAATTGTCGACATAGTCACCAATACTGAATAAGACAAATAAAATGTAAATGTATTTATACAGTGATATTTGTATTCCGTGCTGAGATTGGAATTAAGGGTTGCAGTAAACAAAAAGAAATTAATCATGGTTAAAGAAATGTTATTTGACAAAGTGTTATGGCCACAACTGGTTTTAGTCATTTTTTCTTTGTACTGCAAAAGCAAGTTATGAAGTTTAATTGTTTTTAGACAAATTAGTATTGTGATTATATTCACAAAGCAATTTACATATTGTTATTTAGTTCAAGTACGCCAATTAATGATATATTCTGATTTATCTCAGAATTGTGGAGGTGTATTAATATTTTTTAATTATACATCAGTAAGAGAAATTAAGTTTTCTTGGAATGCTTAAAATGTGGGGGTGCTTGGTGTATTTTACCAAAGTAACGGTTCCGATTGTAGGTCCACAAAAAATCTCAATTCTTTCTGTGGGACAAAGTTGGAGTAGAAGCAAAAATGGTTTCATTAACTCCTAAGGAACAACTCTATGTTTATTATTTTAAATTTGAAAATGGGAGTGACATAGAGTAACGGTAAGTCTCGATGTAATCAAAGACTTAATATCGTAGGACATTTGCTTTCAGTTGTGATTATTGTCTAAGGATGATATAATGGATCCACCAATGATACATAATTGAGAAGGTCAAACGAAAAATAGCGGCCGCTAAACAAAAAGTTTAACCAGAGAGCAAATAAGAGAAAGTTCATCGAGGGAAATGTGATTAAAGCCTATTACACCAGAGTCATCATAATGGTAACTGTGAATCTTTGTACTTTTGGGTTTAAAATTGTTATGAGGTGTAATTGAATGATGTTAAAGATTGATAGGTATACATATATATTGTTGCCGTCATGCCTTGTTATTAGATTGGGGTTTGTTGCTATGTTTTGTTTGGTGTTGAGAACGGATGCAATTTCGGGGACGAAATTTCTTAAGGAGGGAAGGTTGCAGCAATCCAGAATTTTTCCCTCCGCTCGAGCGGGGGATTTGACACTCGAGCGGACTTGCAAGGCTTTCGGTATTTTTGCAGTCTGTTCGAAATTCTGAGAGTTGTGAATTCCTGCTTGAGCGTGGGAGTGGTCGCTCAAGCGGTTGGCTTTGTTAGTCTGTGCGCTCGAGCGCGAGATTGGGCGCTCGAGTGGTGTACTTAGTTGAGTTTGACTTTCTGAGACTAGTGGGATTGTTTTTGACCCTTTTATTATTGTCTTTGGAGCCTCCTAGTTTTATTTTGGGTCATTGATCGAAGTGGTAACATGATGGTAAAGTAAGATTGGACCAAAAACTTTAATTCGGATAATCTTCCTACGAACAGCCGTCACTCTTTTTTCTTTTTCTTTTTCCACACTTTGAATTTGGATGTGAGACTAGAACCATTGGAAAGCTTATTTTTGGGGGTTCAATTTGGATACAAGAACGACCTAAAACGGAGTTCGGATGAGAGAGTTATACTTGTTTGAAGTTTTGGAATCTGTGCTAGAAGCAGGTACACTCGAGCGGGAAAATAAATGCTCGAGCGGACCGCGCGAATTCAGCAAGTTTAAAACCACTTTTCTAGATCATTCTTCACACTTTCATCTCCCCTCTTCATTCCTCTCACCCTAGGTCCGAAAACCTTAGGTTTTTGATCCCAAATACTCTTTATTCTTCTAAGTTTTGGGCAAGAGCTCTTACAAGAAAGTGAAGAGGCTTGTAGATCAACATTTTCTACTGATTGGAATTTCGGATTTGTGAAGGAATCTCATCAAAGCTTGCTCTTTTGCTCGATTCTTGAGGTCGGGGTCCTAGTTCTTCTTCAATACTTACATTAATAGATAGATTTGTGATATTTTGATTATATAATTACAAAATTTCCATTTTTGAGCATATAGTGTGCATCATGAGATTTGGGGGTTTAGGGTTTGAGATGTTGGGGGTTCAATTGTTGGGTTAATATTGTGGATTATGAACCTTAGGTGTATAATCATGGGGGAAATTGGAATTAAAAGTAGTGGTGTGAGAAGTTTGAAATTTTCTTGAAATTCTTGATTTTTCTTGAAACCCTAGGTTGATTCATGATGATAACTAATGATTTTGCCCAAATTGAAAGTAGAGTCATGAAATTGAGGTATTGAATTATATATATACAAGTTTAATTGAATTTTGGAAATGTTTGAAAATTATGTTAAAAATTAGCGAATGAACATTGTTATGGGCATTGTAAATCATGTTGTAATGTGAAATGAAATTGGGAGGAAAGGATTTGTTGATGATGTGGATGATATAAACTTGGTTATGGAATGTTGAAATGGGATTTAAGAATTTACTTTGAATTATGTTGAATTATATCTAGTGGTGTTGAATTGAATCTTGTTGAATAGTATTGATTATGTTGAATTGTGTTGGCTATGTTGAGTTGTGTTGAATTAAGTTGAGTTGTGTTGGGTTGTATTGATTTTGGGTTGATATAAATAAAGGAAGTTTTGCCCTAATTGGATCAAATTGTTATTTTGTATAAACAATTAAAATTGTCATTGTAAATGTGAAATCGAAGGATTATTAATGATGATGATGGAGTTTGATATGCATTATCACTCCCATATGAGATTTTGGAAAAACATATCTTTAAAGGAATTTATGTATCGGTTTAGATGTATTTGTTTTGGGCTATCGGTGGAGGATAACTGTGATTGGTGTAGAAATTGCATGTTGACTAGGCAAACCAGACTATTTATAAATCATGCACATCATGGAGAATGCAATGGATTTTGAGGATTTAAACTGTATGTTTTGGAAAAAGATTTTGGAAATTCTTGTGCTATGTTTAAGAGCACTTGTTTCATTTGAAAATCATATTTTGGATCACATGTATTGTGCTAGTTGAAAAGAGTAAATAATATGGTAAGTCTGAGAAATGGTTGTCATGAATATGACTGTGTGTTTTAATACATTGTATATGTATGATTGTTTGGAAGGAGAAAGGGGATGTACTCCATGTGTGATTGTGTGATTAAATACATTGTATATGTATGTTTGTTTGGGAGGAGAAAGGGGATGGACTCCACTGTTTGGGAGGAGAAAGGGAATAGACTCCATTATAACTAAGTTGGCCGGAGTGTCCTGGGTGAAAGTCCCAAAATTTATACATGGGTGCCGATCCCGCGGACGAAATTTCCGTAAAATGGTAGTTTGAAGTGTTTATGTGTATTTTGTATGATTGGGAAAAACCACTGTGTTGTAGTCTCAGTTTGGTTGTTGTAAAAAAAATGAAATTGACTCATGAATTGAGAAGAATAAATGAATTGAAAATGAACTGAAGGAAAATGGACTAAGGATTGAAATTGGCATCATGTGGCAAATTGGATTCGGGGCTAGTGATGATGAACTCAATGGATTGCTTGTGACAAAAAGGGAAGATTATGAGTTTTGTTTTGTAAGTAATTGGGAAATTGAATTAAAAAGGGATTTGTAATTTTTGTGGTATGTTGAACCCTAATCCTTTGGATTTGATGTTATGGAGTATGATAATTGGAAATGGAAATGAAATATGTAATATTAGAATGGAAATGAAATGTGGAATATTAAAATGGAAACGAAATGAGAAATAATTTGGAATCGGGTTGATAAATTTAAGATGATGTTCTTCCTTAAGTGTACTTGTTTTCAAAGAGAAGTTATGGCCTCTTAATGATGAGAGACTATATTTATGGCAAGGAGTTTTCTTAAAGGTTCAAGTGAAATTTTAAGAAAAGATACTTTTTGTATAATATTTTGAGCTTACAAAATGTCATCTTACTATATGGTATCACTCTGCATGTATGATCATTTCTATCTATGTGTTAGCTATTGTTGTAGACCTATGAGATTTCTATTGGGCATTAGTGCTCACCCCTCGCTGTTTTATTCTTTTTCAAGCAGAGATTTTCAGATTCATTAGTTGAAGAGTATGGATTCCATGTATCTCTTTGTATAAATTTTATCATAGATGTTAAGGGAATGAAAAATGTATCTTGTGGTTTGTAATTATTTATTTGTAACTTTGTAGCGGAAGCTTGGCATGTATTATTGTTGTCATTGTAATATTCATTGAGGGAGAGAACATATATCATTGTATTTCTATTACTCAGGGGTAATGGATGTTTGTTAAAAAAAAAAAAAAAAAAGGACCTAATTTAAAGGCTTTGGTCATGTTTCAGAGTAATTGAAATTTGGGGCGTGACAGTAACCCTACTTAGATGACTGGAGATCCCAAGAACTAAGTTCAAAGAGACAACTAAGTTATGTGTGGCTCGTCAGAAATCACTAAAGGAGTCTATCTCCTATCCATTCCTATGATAAGAGTGATATGTACAACATGTGTTGTGTGTAGGGGATTTAGGGTAAGCTATGCTTTTAATGATTACTTATATCTTGAAAAAGCTAGAGGGGTATCTTTCAAGAGGAGTATTTAAGAGACTCGAAATAAGGATCACTTATATGAGTGTGAAGGGGCCGCTTCTATGAGAATTGATAAGGCTAAATTTTCTAAAGCACTCATGAAACACCAGGACTTGCCCAAGGCCAAAACGGGCACAACCGTGAGAACTAAACTGTGTCTAGAGATATTCTGTGTGAATTCTATTGTCTTGGCTTATACAAATGGCTGAACAGTTCAAGGCATCACGTCCACTGATTAGTTAGTAAGTTCGATAGACTTTCACTAGGGAAGGTTCAAAGCCAAAAGCTACCTATCTTGATGTAGGATATTTCCTTAAATGTACTCTCTCTTTGTCTGCATGTTGCATGTCCTTTCCGTAAATTTCATTCATGTGGGGGATTGTTGGAAAATTTGAATTAAAATTTACTCTAATGGTTGTGTCTCTTGAGATGAAAGGGTGTGTCCTTTTAAAGGATCACAACCTTTCTGAAGAATCACATAGAAGTCTATATATTCCATTTCCCTCACTTCATTTTATATAGTGAATTGCCATTCTTCTTCACTTTGCATTTATTTTTCGTATTTCCTGAGTCTAATTTTCCTATAAAGAGAGTACATACACAGCAAAGTTCGCTAGGCTTGCAATAGTAGTGCTGCTAGTGCTAGACATTGATCGTTGTATCCTGGGAGGTAGACATCTATTGAATCCTAAGCACCGGTGGGAGGACGAATCTGTCTTAAGGAAAGAGTGTCACACACTCGACTCGATCAGGTTTTATCTTTTTATGTATTGTAAGTTTCGTTACGTCTTATGTCAATTTATTTGAGTTTTGGTTTTGCCGAAAGACCGTTTACATATTTTTTAAATTATATTTTTCCATATAATTTGGTATTATTTTTCCAACACAACCTTCTTGCTCCCGCATTATGAGATGTATATAATGTTTTGAGATGTATTTAAAAGGAAGTAATTTTTCTCTAGTTTGACATCGAACTAGAAAGGTAAATTCGATTTTAGCATTTAGTTGTGTTACTTTGAAGAGACAAAAGAAAAAAAGAAAAGAAAAATAAATGAAACCAAAGCTTCTTCTTCCTTTTTTTTTTTCCTTCCATTTTTCTCTTCTCATTTTCTTCTTCTCCACAAATTTCTTTCAAATTCTTAATTTAAACACAACCTTAAATATCAACAATTAAAGCATTACAATTGTTTCAGTGGATAAAGACTTAGATGATGACAATCATGAGCTAAGTTCAAACCCAACAACCTTCTCGCTCCCGCTATGAGATGTATATAATATTTTGAGATATATTTAAAATTAAGTAGTGTTTCTCTAGTTTGACATCGAACTAGAAAGGTTCAATTTGGTCCACTGTGAATCTATCTTGGACCTATCTCAATGATCCAAATCGTTCATCTTATAAAGCCCGTCAAGCATATTATTTATACTAAAAATCAAAGGCGGGCTTGAGATAAGATTATAGTAGACCGGACTAGACCTCTCCAATCTGATGAAGAACAGGATAGAAGTTGAATTTAAAAAAAAAAAAATAGAAGCGTCAACAATTTATTCTGGAGACAACTTTTAAGTCACTTGAGTCATTGTGTAAGACTTGTTGAAAAATTTAAAAATAAGAAATAAAATGTTAATAAGAAAAGCCTCAATTTTCTACAAGGAAATAGGTTCCATTAGTATATTCATAAATTTTTTCTCTCCATAATTTATTTATTTTTATAACCTCTCTCAAAGCTACAAAGGCCCTGTTTGTTGTAGCTGTGGAAAGTGATTATATATTATAATTTAACAGATTATAAATTATAACTTCAAATATAAGCTGTTAGCTTGTTTGGTGCAGTTGTGGAATTATTGATTTAATCAACAGAATAATGTTTGTTTGAATAAGTTGTAAAATAATTTTTTGCTGTGTAATGTGCTTTTTGTCCTTATAAGATATAAAATTTTTTAAATTTTCATTTTCTTTAGTTTTAATTTAAAAAAAAATTATTTCATTGATGAAGGTTAATATAATTAGTATCAATTAATATAAAAATTAATACATTTCATTACAACAATTGTTATTTCATTTAATAAAAGTCATTTAATATTTTATTATTTAATTTTTTTTCATTAATATCAAGCAGCAACAATTGTTTTTATTATTTATTTATTACAATATCAATATTAATTGAAATAAATTGTGCAATTTATTTCTTTATTTAAATTGTGCAATTTATATCAATATTAATTGTGAAATAAATTGTGCAATTTATTTCAATTTATATCAATATTAATTGAAATAAATTGTGTTTTTTTTTTTTCATTACAATTATGCAAAACCCTAGCCACCGCCGGTGGTCTGCAAGAAACCTCTAGCCGGCAACCCTTTTCTTCTTCTCGTCCTTCTCATCCCATCGCCAGAAGCCCCTTGCAAAACCCTAGCCGCAATCGCAAAGAGAGAGACCGAGAGAGAGAAAGCTCAAGCTCGTTCTTTGTTGTGATTGCGAAGAGAGAGAGAGAGACCTAGCTCTGGTTAGGGATGTTAATGGGTCGGGGCGGGACGGGGTCAGGGATCACACTCTCCGTCCCCTGATCCCCAATGGTAAAAATTCCCCTGTCCCCGGCCCTGATCCCTGACGGGAAACCTATCACCACCCCTGTTCCCACCCCCGCCCATTAACGAGGATCGGGTTGCCCCGACCCTGAAAATTCCCCGGCCAAAAAAAAAAAAAAAAAGTGGAAATCAAAGAATCAATCACTTGCAAATCCTTGAACAACCAAAGCAACTGCAATGGCGAATAGTCTCATCAAAGAACAAACCAGTTGCAGAGCCAACCCCATTTTCCATATACTATCAAAAATCAATACTCCCGCAAACCTAACCTACTCAATGATGAAGAAAGAATAAAACAGTAATAAAAAAATGAAATCTTTTAATTGAATAAAATAATGAACAATGATAATGGGACACCAACAACAAAAAGAAAAACAAAAAACATATCTATAGAAGAGAAAGTTTGAACTAGATTGAATGTGTGTGGATCTATAAATATTATATGTATTTATACAAAGAGATCTTCAAATTTCAGCGTAGATTCAAAGATGAAAGCCGCGAAGGAGACGTTACAATCGACGAGGAGTAAAGGCGAGACTGCACCCACGGCGGCAACATGGATGGGTGTCGGTGTTTCGCCTCAGATCTGCGTTGGTCTCATTATTTTGCGTCGGTGAAACCCAATTTGGAATCTACGTTGGTCTGTGATGGTGGCTTCGGCAGAGGTGTGATTTATCGATTAGAAGCAAACCAACCTCATTTTATAAAGGAATAAGGGAAATCGGCGTGATGGAAGAGCTTTAAAGAGAGAGAAAAACCGAGAGAGAGACGGTAAGGATATGTGTGTGTGAGGTTATGTTATATAACTTATGTTAGGTTTTGGTTTATATATATATAGGGATATAATAGTAATTTCAGTTTGGGAAAACGGGGATGGGTCGGGGCTAGGGCTGGGGAACTTATCATCGTCCCCAGCCCGAACATTATCGGGGATACATTTTCGAATACCATCCCCAGTCTGTCGGGAGTATTTTTTGGGAAAAAACCATTCTAATTGGGATCGGAGGGCCGAGTGAATTCAAATTGCCATCCCTAGCTCTGGTTCACCATTTTGGATCATGAGAGAGAGAGAGAGAGAGAGAGAGAGAGCTCGTCAGATCGTTACGTTGTCGATTGTCATCATCATCGTCACCATTTCAGATCGTGATGTGGTCTCAGATATATATATATATATAGAGAGAGAGAGAGAGCTAACACCGATTCACACCACCGGAAATCGCCTCTCACACTCTCTTTCTGAGGAAGTGAACAGTGTTTCATTATGGATTTATATATTGGTTTTTTGGTAATATTTTTCTGTAAGCACCTCTCAGCCAACTTAGAGATTTAAGTTGAAAATCACTTAAATAAGCTATAATCCATCTCTGAAAAGCTATATCAAACACTCCAAAATCACTTATTTTAAGCTATAAGTGGATTTAAATTGGAAATAAACTCTACCAAATAGGTACAAAGGCCCATCGCCTGATGGTCCTTGTCATTAAGTGACCAAGTTGTAGTCTTTCCAATATGACTTCTTGTTTTTTTTAACTATTTCTACTCATAGATGCTTGAAAGTTTAGTTGCCAAAACTCTTAATTTATTCGATGCCACCTTTTTTTTTCTCTAGATGCACGTAATTCCCTCGTGTAACATATATCAGACAATTACAAGGCATATATCTTCACCAGGTAACTTGATGGATGCCACTGAGTATCCTCTGTGGTCTCAAAAATTAGTAAAAGTAATTCAAAAAGTGATCAAATTAATAAAGATTGAAACCAAATCACATTAAATTTAATCACACAATACACTATTTTCTAGATATATTTCCATTGTCAAATGTAATCATAAACCCTCTTTTTTTCCTGCAATTTTAGTTAAATCAAGAGATCATTATTTATTTATTTTCAATCTAGCTAATGGGTTGAGAAAAAAAAATCAACCATCAAAAATCACATACAATACAAATATCATCCAAACACAACATAAATCTATTATCTATAGATAGTACAATACTCCGCCACAGGAAGAGCTACAAAACACTTACATGAATGGACTCCACACAATAGTTGGAATCATACACCCCTATGAGGGTTTTAGGCCATTTCCTATGGCTGAGACATGAGATTCCCATCATTTCTTGTTCCACGGAAGTTGACATTCAAAAACAGTAGTTGGCGAATCCGGCAACATGGAGGCCCATGTTGAGCAATAATGTCAATCATAAATGTCAGGATATATAATTGCCAATGTATGACAAATTGGACAAAGGGTTTGCAATTTTTATTCCATAAAGGAAAATGTTATGGATCCCAGACAAATTATCAAATTTTTTACCAAACCTCTCACATTAGTGTGAAACTCACACAAATCTCATGTGTATGGGTCCCACATCAATGTGAGAGATTTGATAAAAAAATTTAATAATTTGGGATCCCCAGCATAACTTTTCCATAAATTGATGAAGACCGTCTCAATTTTCTCATGTCATGTTTTAATTATACAGGAAGTCAAACATTTTCATGAATCTTATTTAACAAAACTAATAAAGGTCCAGTAAGTTGACTTGTGGGATAAAAAAAATATTAGCCAAAGCCTATTTATATTGCTCAATTCATTCATGGCTGAGACCCCACCTAATGCATTCAATTTAGCCAAATCAATTTCAATTCATTATAACAGCTTGCATTCTAATTAAATAATTTGATTAGTCAATACGGTTGTTAGTTCCTGGAAAGAGCCCCGTTTGCGAAGCTGTCAAAGAAATATGCAAAAGCAATTTTCACAAAGCCCCAAGTTTTCATACATAGCTGCAGCACCTAAAAACCAGTTCCGATCTCCATTTCCTCCTAGTTATCCCTTCAAACAACACAAAAAGGCTATACTGCAAAGAAACACACAAAAGAGAGAATGGCAGAGACTGCTGTGTTCAATCTACTAGCCAACTTTTCACTTTTCTTTCAGTGAGAGGTGAATTTGTTGAGCGGAGTTCGGGAAGAGATCGAGTACATCAGGGATGAATTCGAGCGCATGATGGCTTTCCTCAGAGTTGCTGACTCTATGGAAGAAAATAACCCGGAACTCAAAGTTTGGGTCAAACAAGTTCGAGATGCTGCATACGACACTGAAGATGTTCTTGACAAATTCAAGCTTAACTTCGCACACAATCATGGCACTGGATTCCGTGGTTTTGTTCGTAAGATTTCTTTCTCCATCAAGACTTTAAAAGCTCTCTACCAAATTGCTTATGAAGTGCAAAGAATTAAGAGCAGGGTCATCAATATTTCCATGGGACATCAGAGGTACCATGATATGGTATACTGGAGCAACGCTCAAGGTCCATTGGTGTTAACAATGCATGGTACGGTTGTCATGGAGATGTGCTTCTACATGAAGAAGCTGAGCTTGTGGGCATCGAGAAGCCCAAAACAAAACTGATTGGGTGGTTGGTGGAGGGAGGTCCTAGACTCAAAGTGATTTCGGTGGTGGGAATGGGAAGATTGGGCAAAACCACTCTCATTAAAAAGGTTTATGATGATGCAGCAATAAGAAGCATTTCTAGATTCGGGCTTGGATCACAGTTTCAGAATCATTCAAGATTGAAGAGGACTTAAAAGGCATGATTCGCCAGCTCCTTAAAGAAGTCAAGCAACCAGTCCCACAAGGAGTGAATGTGGGACATCACCCATGTGAGGGGTGATGGCCAACTCACCAAAGGGATTCACCATGTTACAAAGAGGCTAGCCATGTGAAGTAAGGGTTGGCAATGGGTTGGCAACACACATGGGTTGGCCATGTGATGCCAACGCCAACACACCAACAAGCTAGCAATGGGTTGGCAATGGGACAGCCCCTCTCTTCTTCCTCTACATATTGAGTCTATAAATGGAGAGGGAGAGAGGAGAGCAAAATGTGAGTGAGAACCAAAAAAGTGAGCAAGCCAAAGAGGGTGTGCGAGATGTGAGGCGGAGAGACCGTCTCCCTCGGTGTGAGCGAGGGAGACGGGAGAGTGGCTGAGTGAGGAGAGTGTGAGCTCCTCCTCTATTGTAATCTTTCTGTAATCTCCCCATTGGTATAGTGCAAACCGGTTACTCTCCCGTGGACGTAGGTATTGAGGCCGAACCACGTAAAATATTGTGTCTCCTATAGTGTCGGTGTGTTTTTCTGCTTGGTTTAATTTCTATAAGGTCTTGGGCGGGATCCCGGATCCCAACAGTGAAAACCATGGATTAGAACAACCTAAAAGGAATAATAAATGCCTTTCTACGGCAAAAGAGGTACGTGCTTGTTTTTGATGATGTATGGAATATTCAAGCATGGCAAGCTTTTAGATATACATTCCCTGAGTGCAACTGTGGAAGCCGAGTAATGCTCGCAACAAGAAATGCTGATTTAGCCTTATTCTCTAGTAGAGAATATAATGGTCATGTCTATGATCTCTAGCCCTTGTCTTCCCAAGAGTCCTGGACCTTGTTTTGCAAAAAAACGTTTCAAGAGAACTATTGCCCCTCACATTTGGAAGGACTTTTGACAAGCATCTTGAGAAGATGCGAGGGATTGCCGCTTGCAATAGTGGCTATCAGTGGTCTTTTATCGGTGAAGGATGAGAGCAGCATAGCAGAGTGAGAGAAGACCTATCACAGCCTTGGTGCTGAACTAGAAGGAAATAACCAGCTCTTGAGCATGAAGAAAATATTGTCACTCAGTTACAGTGATTTGCCTCACTGTCTAAAGCTTCGTTTTCTGTACTTGAGTGTTTTTCCAGAGGACCATCTAATTGAACATTGGAGATTAATTTGGTTATGGATAGCAGAAGGATTTGTAGAAGTAAAAGGAGGAGCACCTATAGAACAAGTTATAGAGGGATATCTCAATGAGCTCGTCAATAGAAGCTTGATTCAAGTGGCGAAGATAAATGGTAAAAGGAGGATTAAATTATGTCGCATCATGACCATTGGCGTGAAATTGTTGTCTTCAAGTCAAGAGAGCAAAACATTGTAACAATAGCCAGTGAATGAGGCATGAGGTGGCCTGAAAGAGTCCGATGCTTGTCAATCCATGATCATTTGGAACATTTACAACAAAGCAAGCGTTTCACTCAGCTACGTTCTTTGCTCCTATTTAGCGCTACATATTCATCAAGCATGTCATCATTAAGAGATCTAAAGCTGCTGAAGGTGTTGGATCTGAGTGGTGCCTCATTAAAGATTTTCCCGAATGAAGTTGTCAAACTAGGCCATCTCACATATCTAAGTATAAATGGAACCGAGGTAAAAAAAATTCCAAAGTCAATAGGAAGGCTCAAGAACTTGGAAATCTTGGACCTTAGGCACACCTACATCATTGAGTTGCCTGATGAGATCCTAAATCTCCAAAGATTGCGCCATCTCTTGGCATTTCAAAATGAAGATAAACTTAATTATTATTCTTTTAATAATAAGTATTGGTTCAAAGCCCCAGTTGAAATAGGAAATTTGACCTCCTTGCAGAAACTCTGTAGAATTGAAGCAAACCATGGCAGTGGCATTTGTACCAAGAAAGATAGGGAAGCTGACCCAACTGAAGTCGTTAGGGATTATAAAGGTAAGAGGTGAAGATGGTAGGGCACTATGCTCATCCCTTGAGAAGCTAATCAACCTTTATGCATTGTATGTCACTGCAATAGAAGAAGACGAGATCATTGATCTAGAATCTCTATCTTCGCCTCCTCGACTTCTCCAAACACTATTCCTGAAAGGACGTTTAGAGAAGTTACCGCATTGGACACCTTCTCTTCACAGCCTAGTGACAGTATGCTTACGGTGGAGCAAGTTAAAAGATGCCGGTCCACTACAATATCTTCAAGGTTTACCCAATCTGGTTTATCTTGACCTTGTTGAGGCATATGAAGGGGAGGAATTGTGTTTCCAGGCTGATGGGTTCCGGAAGCTTAAGATTTTATTGCTTAGTAGATTAAAAGGATTGAGGTGGGTGATAGTGGATGAAGTTGCAATGCCTCGTCTTGAAGAGCTATATATTCAGAATTGCAAATTTATGAAGGAGTTGCCATCATGCATTGAACAGCTAACCAACCTTGCATTGCTTGACTTATTATTTGATATGTCTGATATAATGGTTTCCAACTTCCAAGTTGAATACAGAGTTACAAGGTGGGGATTACCGGAGAATAGCTCACATCCCTGAAGTTTGGATTGGGTACAAAAGATGGGCGTTGGAGAGGAGCTAATATGTAGAGGGAGAGAGAAAAGAAAGAGTTTCTACCAGGTTTGAACTCTTCATATTCTGATTCCCTGTATTCTTTTTTAAATCATTTTTTCCCCAAGTAGTTAATTTGAAACTATTTTTTTTTTTCCTCGCAAATAAGTATTCTTTTCTGCAATTGTAACTTTCCCAAAACATATCTTTCAGCAAAAATGGCAAATATGTTATCATTTACAGTTACGACTCTAAGTATTCTAACTGATAGCATTTGCAAAATTGTGACTAAATTCAAACTTTTGTAGTTAAACTTTTAACGTGCGACTCTGTTGCGGATCGGGGGCACACCAGGGAACACAAACAAGCAATAACACACAAGATTTAACGTGGTTCGGCAAGTCGCCTACGTCCACGGGCAGCGGATTCACTATATTGAGAAAAATGGTAAGAATTACAACTCTCTGAATAATTCTCTCTCTGATTTTCTCTCTTGTGTTGGCTCACCACACTCTACTATCTGCTGTATTTTTCCCTCTGCCTCAACCTCTCTATATATACACAGGTGAGGGAGGAGGTGATTGGCCATCACCTACTCCATTCCACTCTCTAGTCTCTAATGGGGTGGGTGAAATGGAGCTTCCATTTGGGTAGTGGAAGGATAGTGCTGCACTACTCCATTTGTGCTGCACTAATAATGTGGTTGGCTAGAATCCGAATCCACAACCAATTTACAACAAATCTCCACCTTGGCGAGGATTCTCTTATTCAACATAGTGATCGATCGACACTGCCTTGCACCCGAAGGTGCTCAATTCCGAGAGATGTTGACCAAGTCCAAACAATGTTGGAACTTGATCCCAGAAACTACCTTTGTGAGCATATCGGCCGAATTATCTGCAGTACCAATCTTTTGAAGCAGAATATCCCCTTCATTCACAATTTCTCGGATGAAATGGAAATGGATGTCAATGTGCTTGGTGCGGGCATGATGAACCTGGTTCTTTGCCAAACAAATGGCACTCTGACTGTCACAATACACCTCAACGTGCTTCTGAACAAGTCCCAAGTCTTCAATCAACTCGTGTAGCCAAATAGCTTCTTTAAAGGCTTCTGTCACTGCCATGTACTCTGCCTCTGTAGTAGACAAAGCCACCGTTGACTGAAGCGTTGACCTCCAACTTACCGGCCCTTTAGTAAGCGTAAATAAATACCCTGTTGTTGACCGGCGTTTGTCTAAGTCACCAGCATAATCTGAGTCCACATAACCTTTCAAATTCTGCCCGAGTCGGTTATCTCTCTCGAACATCAATCCTGATTGAGTATGCCATGTATCTACCTTAGGACCCAGTTGTCTGCCTGCCAGTGATCTTTACCTGGATCAAGCATATACCTGCATACCATCCACACAGCATGCGAGATCTCAGGCCTTGTACAAACCATAGCATACATTAATGCACCAACTGCATTTGCATATGGAACTGTGCCATATGCTTCCGTTCTTCTTCTGTGCGTGGAGACATCGAAGCACTAAGCTTGAAATGAGGGGCCAATGGTGTACTTACAGTTTTGGTTTTCCCATTTATGCCAAATCTGTCTAACACCTTTTTCAGATACTGGGTTTGTGTCAGACAAACCGTGCCCTTCTTCCTGTCTCTCTTGATCTCCATGCCAAGAATTTTCTTTGCTTCTCCCAAATCCTTCATTTCAAACTCCTTTGCTAACTGTGCCTTGAGTTTGTCAATCTCCACCTTGCTCTTAGATGCAATTAGCATATCATCTACATATAAGAGCAAGTAGATGAAGGTACCGTCGGGAAGCTTACGGAAATATACACAATGATCAAATTGACTTCTTGTGTATTCTGTCTCTATCATGAACCGATCAAATCGCTTGTACCACTGTCTCGGGGATTGCTTCAACCCGTACAACGATTTGTTCAGCTTACAGGCCCAATTCTTTTTTCCAGCAATTTTGAAGCCATCTGGCTGGGACATGTATATCTCCTTTTCAAGATCTCCATGTAAGAAAGCAGTTTTGACGTCGAGTTGGGCGAGCTCGAGATCAAACTGTGCAACCAAAACTAACAGGATGCGAATAGACGTGTGCTTCACAACAGGTGAGAATACCTCATTGTAGTCTATTCCTTCCTTCTGAGCATAGCCTTTAGCTACCAATCTAGCTTTGAATCTGATGTTGTTGCCTGGAATGCCTTCTTTCTTGGTGTAAACCCACTTACACCCAATTGCTTTCTTGCCTTTTGGAAGTTGCACCAACTCCCAACTCTGGTTCTTGTGAAGTGAACCGATCTCTTCATCCATAGCCTCCTTCCATTTGACACTTTCTGGATCTTGCCGCGACTTCTTTGAAAGTGCATGGAACATTGTCTTCAATGATTGGAAGTGCATAGGCTACCATATCGGTCATCCAACTGGGTTGCTTAGTAACCCTTTACCTTTCCCCGATTGCAATGGGTTACGATTGTTGCGGAGCTCTGGATCTTCATTTGAACTCTCTTGAGCTATCCTCTGAGACTTCTTCAGGATGGTTGATTGGCTGACTAGTCTTTGCTGGAGTCTCAAACTCCACCTGCACTGACTTCTTCAATGCTTCAACATTCTGTTGAGGATCTGGTTGCTTCAACATTGCAGACTCATCAAAGGTAACGTCTCTTCTGATGAGAACTTTCTTTGATTCAGGGCACCACAGTCGGTATCCCTTAACACCGTCACCGAAGCCCAAGAAGATGGCTTTCTTGGCTCTTGGATCCAACTTAGATTCTGTTACATGAAAATAAGCCGGACATCCAAAGATACGTAACTGATCATAATCAGTAACTGGGACTCCTGACCATACCTCCATGGGAGTCTTCCCATTCAGTGCTGCAGTAGGTAGTCTGTTGACTAGATGACGAGCATAGTTCAATGCCTCGCCCCAAAATGCCTTGCTCAATCCAGACTGTGACAGCATACACCGGACTTTCTCCACCAAAGTGCGGTTCATGCGTTCTGCAACTCCATTCTGCTGCGGTGTTCCAGGAACTGTGAAATGTCTCACTATCCCTGCATTCTGGCAAACCTCAAAGAAGGGATCTGATGTGTATTCTCCACCATTGTCAGATCTGAGCTTCTTGATCTTTCTGCCTGTCTGGGTCTCAATCATCTTCTTCCACATAAGAAAGATGTCTAACACTTCATCTTTGTGCTTCATTGTATAAATCCAAGCTCTTCTGGAGAAATCATCAATGAACGACACAAAGTAGTGTTTACCTCCCAACGAAGCATTCTTGGAAGGACCCCATACGTCGGTGTGGACGTAGTCTAGAATCCCTTTGGTACGGTGAATTGCAGTACCAAACTTGATTCTTGTTTGCTTGCCCAATACACAATGCTCGCAGAACTCAAGCTTCTGCCTTGGCGCTTTTAACAGGCCTTGCTTTACCAACCCTTGTAAAGCCTTCTCACCGACATGCCCTAGGCGCATGTGCCAAAGTTTGGAAGTGTCTGATGCATCATCTTCTGAGCTGGAACTGGTGGAGACAGCCACTTTTCCTGTGACTGTAGAGCCATCTAGGAAATATAAATTTCCCTGTCAAGTACCCTTCATTGCAACCAATGCTCCTCGAACAACCTTGAGGACTCCACCATCCATGGTTACTCTGTAACCTTTGGAGTCTAAAACTCCCACTGAGATGAGATTCTTGGTTAGATCTGGTACATACCGTACATCTTCAAGAATTCTGATTGTTCCATCATGGATCTTCAGTTTGATTATTCCAATCCCCTTTGTCTGGCAAGCTTGGTCGTTGCCCATCAGCACAACTCCTCCATCGAACTCTCGTAAGCTCGAGAACCACTGCTTGTTCGGACATATATGGAATGAACACCCGGAATCGATAATCCATTCATCAGACTGGTCGTATGATGAAACTGTGAAGGCTCCTCCTTCATCATTATCTCCATCTCATGCAATATTCACCTTCTCTTCTGTCTTGTCTTTATTTGGACAATCTTTTGCCCAATGCCCTTTCTGGCGACAAGCAGCACACTCGTCTTTTGCAAGACGTCTTTTGTCTGAAGCTTTCCCCCTGGATTTTGAGCGAGACTTTCCTCGCCCTGCATTTCTTCTGTTATTTGTTCTGCCTCTGACTGTCAAAGCCTTGGATGTTGAGTCCCTGTTTGCAGACTTGTCTTTCCTTCTGAACTCATTGTTCACCAAGGCGTTTGCAACATCAACATACTTGATCTTCTCTTTACCGTGCAAAGAAAGTAGTAGTGAGATGATCATACAAGTCGTGCAAGGAATTTAACAATAACGGCTTTTGTCTTCATCACCAACGTGATCATCCAAATTCTTCAAGTCCGTAATAATTTTGTTGAAGTTATTTAGGTGTTCGTTCATCGAAATACCTTTAATGTAGTCGAAACGAAACAACCTCTTCCTCAAGTAGAGCCGGTTCTCAATGCTCTTGGTCATGAACTTATCTTCCAGCGCCTTCCAAAGCTTCTTCGCAATATCATATTTGGTGAAGGCGTACTTCTCCTCTTTTGCAAGGCAAAGTCGGATGGAACTGCAGGCCAGGAGATTCACCCTCTCCCATTTTATCTCGTCCAGGTCATCTGGTTTGTCTCCCAAAGTGAAGTGCAGGTTCATCTGGACAAGCATATCCTTAACTTCGCATCTCCACATGCCGAAGTTGCTGCTTCCATCGAACTTCTCTACCTCGAACTTGGCATGGGACACCGGGGTCCAATGCCTAGAAGTGCTTGTACTCGCTGGATTACTTACGGACTCGGTTGATCTAGATTCTGCCATTTTTTTTAGAAACTTCAATTCAAAAAACTGACCGTACAGATGTGTCCGGAATACTCCAAATAGTTGGGAAGCACTATTGGATCGTCAAAAACGGATTCCGAATGCCTCAGATCAAGCCAAAATATTTTGAACACCTCTGATTCAAAAACTAACCGTACGGATGTGTCCGGAATATCCCAAATAGTTGGAAAACACTATTGGATCGTCGAAAACGGACTCCGAATGGCTCTGATCCGCAAAAAGCAGTTTGACGGTTCAGTCTGCAGACCAGTGCGCTGAGATGCACCGGATAATTCCTCCGGTCAACGGCTCGGTCAACGGCGCAGACGGCGCGGTCAACGGAGGATCGGCGCGATCCAGCAACGGCGGCGCGGTCAACGGCTTCGGTCAGCAGATCAACGCGGTCATGGTGGTTGGCTTGGTCGGCAGTCGGCTGGCTTCGTGGCGGCTGAGGCGAGACGCGTGGTACGACGTGGGCTTACGATGGCGGCGTGGCGTGGCGGCTGGTCGTCGTCTTCTTCCCGAGATGGCGTGCGCGGCGTGGTGGCGGCGCAATGCGCGCGTGGAGGCGCGTGAAAGGTCTTTTGGGCTCTGTTTTTGCTGTTTTGGACTCCTCTCGGGGAGTTCTTCCTCCTGGTATGGTCAAAAGTGGATTTCGAGTACTTCGAAATCTGGGCACTTTCGGGAAAAATTCGATTTTTCGCAACCCGAACTCTGATACCAATTGTTGCGGATCGGGGGCACACCAGGGAACACAAACAAGCAATAACACACAAGATTTAACGTAGTTCGGCAAGTCGCCTACGTCCACGGGCAGCGGATTCACTATATTGAGAAAAATGGTAAGAATTACAACTCTCTGAATAATTCTCTCTCTGATTTTCTCTCTTGTGTTGGCTCACCACACTCTACTATCTGCTGTATTTTTCCTTCTGCCTCAACCTCTCTATATATACACAGGTGAGGGAGGAGGTGATTGGCCATCACCTACTCCATTCCACTCTCTAGTCTCTAATGGGGTGGGTGAAATGGAGCTTCAATTTGGGTAGTGGAAGGATAGTGCTGCACTACTCCATTTGTGCTGCACTAATAATGTGGTTGGCTAGAATCCGAATCCACAGCCAATTTACAACAGACTCGTTATAAGCTTCCCTTCTTTTATCCCCTTACATCCCTATGACACAAAACACTACAATTAAACGCCTACGGTCTAGTCAAACACAACAATAGGTTCATAATGAACCCCAAAACAAAATGACCTTGTATTGCAATTCTTTCAAACATGAGAATTCTTGTATCATTGCACCGAACTCATACGTTTGTGTAGGTAAGTTGGCTTTTATACCATAAGAAACAAGCCCGCTGAGAACCTACTCAAAAAGATATGCACCCAATACAGAGTTTTGATGCGAGATTCAGCATATGCTAAAGTGGGTCTTGTGCATGCAAGTTGGCTGTCATTTTGCTGTATGTTGAAAATAAGAGTAGACATTTTTACGAGGGAGATTGTGTTATGCGACTTGCTACTCAATTCAGATTCAAAGGAATTGTTTCACACATCTATTCCTGGATAGATTTTTATTTGACTCCATATCATTTGGACATATGAACATTGAAAAATCTAGAAAACACCTAGATGTTGATTTGTGATTATGTATCAATTTTAAGTAGAATATAATAATCCCAATCAAACAATCAAGAGAAAGATACACAAAGATTTTACGTGGAAAAATCACAATTGGATACCTTCCAATTGTGATCAAAAAACCACGGGCAACTGCCACAAGAACAATCCACTAAGAAGATATAAAGGAATTACACAGGTATCACTCTCAATTATCTAGCGAATTCACAACGCCTAATTGAACCAACCTCTATGTGCCTCTTCCAACCCCATCTTCAGCACGGAATTGTCTTTCTGATGACCCACTCCGGATTCCCTCCAAAGCTTCAGGCTCGAATTCTTCAGAATTCACAACTGAAGAACAACTCTCTCTTTTGTATAACAAACAAACCTTTGATGTACTCTCTTTAAACCATGAGTTGAATACTCAATAAAATATCAAAGAAAAATAACAAAATATCCCCAGATATAAACCTTTAAGAACCAAAAAGAAGATCTGGAGGACTTCAATCAATTACTTAGTTTTGGGAGAAAACCAAGTATTTATAGAGAACCAAAAGTAATCCAAGATTGGGAAGAAAACAAACTCCTTGAGAAATCCGGATTCTGAGGCTCGCTCGAGCGAAGCTTTCCTGGCTCGAGCGAGGAGAGTAATTTTCATGATTTCTACTAGTGCCTTGGCTCGAGCGACGGATCCTTGGCTCGAGCGAGGAATACACTTCTTCAGGTTTTTGTATGGACGCAATCCTTGGCTCGAGCGAGCATTCCTTGGCTCGAGCGAGAAAGTCTTAGCTCGAGCGAGCACTCCTTGGCTCGAGCGAGCAACGGCTGATATGCAATTTTTATTTTCTGATCCTTTCCAAGGCAGGCTCCTCATAAAATCACCCAAAAAAAAGAGAGAGAAAAAAGAAAAAGAACTATAGAGAAATTGAAGACTTGTGCTATATACCATATGCCAACCAAATAACTAAGAAAATTGACTGATTCTGATTAAGTTTAATGACCAAAGCTGAATGCTTTTAGTGAAGTGTCAACAAAATTAATAAAAAGGATATCTGGATTTTTAAAGTGTTTGTTCAAAATTGTAATTTTTGTTATGGGAATTCCATCCATTAACAGGGACAGCAGGTCATGATTTGAAGAAATTGTGATGTTGGTCACTGTTTCCCAAATCACAGCAAAATCTTTACCAAAATGTAACATGGGTTTTCTTTTCGATTCAAATTTACAAACAAAAATTCCAAGAGGTATTGATGCAACAACATGAATAAGAACCCAACAGCAGGAGACAGAGGAGTAACAAGACTTCTGGACTCACGGGTTGAATTTTCTTGCCCCTCTCTCTGGCTTCTCTGTGTGTGAGAGAGAGAGAAAGAGGAGAAAGTAGTTAAAATAACCGCGTCGTTTTCGATTTATAGTATGTTTATCCCGTTGGCAGACAATTGTTTTATGTTAAGAAAATGCTAACAACAAATCAGTTGATTTTTCAAATTTTATTTTTGATTTTTTTTTAAAAAAAATATTGCAAGCTAAATAAATTTTATTCTTATAAAAAAAAATCTATAAGAAAATATATATTTTTTTTCACAAAATTTGTTTTAATTTTTTTTTTAAAAACATATTTTAAAAACTAAACCAAGCATTACCCATTTGGGAGAAATAAATTAGATTAAACTTATTTTGAATTCGTAAGGGCTCAATGGGGCTCACCATGAATCCTGTTTCAATGATTCAAACTGTTCATTTTCAGGGCCAGCCCTGAGTTATTAGGGGCCTAAGGTAAATTTTTTAAATTGGGCCCTTCATATATCATTTCCCAAAAAAAAAAAAAAAAAATTGTTTGGATAAAACAAAAAAGATTAAAATTTATTTCTATTGCATTACAATTTAACAAAATTTAGATAACAAATATATATATATATAATAATTGAACTTCAATTAGTTGAATCGAATCTTTATTTTTTAGCTTACCAATGCTATAATAACTAAAATTAATTGGGGGTAAGGATGATAATTTTCAACACAGCTCAAGCAATATATAAAATTAGCAAGTTAGGGTTGACTATTTTTCAACATGAATCCAAATATGACATGACTCAATAACATGAATTATTAGTTATATATTTTAATGTTCACTAAGGGATGTCATGACATTTTTTTAATATTTTATTTAACTCCATCTAATTGAATAAAAAAGTACGTAAAATAATAATTAAGGGTAATATATTTTTTTCATTTAAGATATGTATTTTTTTGTTACCTATTTTAGAGTCAATCTAGTAAAAAAAAATATAGTAATAAGGTACAATTTTTTTAATTAGAAAAATACAATTGCATTAAAATCAAACATTCTATGAATAATTCATATAGTACAAATAAATTTTATAAAATTCAACTTATGGGAAAAATTTCAATCTCTCCATACAATTGCTAAGTTATTTTTAATTAAAAGTGAAAGTTTTCACATTAAACATCAATCAGACATGAATCAAAATAATACCATACAACAACATGAAAATAAATGAATTGAGCTAATATTGAAGTAATTATAAAATAAAATGACATAATACACTCCCCTAATTGGGGGCCCTAAATTTTGTTCAGAATTGGGGGCCCAAGGCGACCGTCTTAGTCCTTAGGGCCGGCTTTGTTTACCTTGTAGAACTCTTTGTGCGTATTACCAGTGAAAAAAATTAAGTCGATCCAATAATTATATATATATTTTTTATTTTATTACGTTTATCTTAAAAAAATAGATATTGACAAAATGCATTTTTTGTTGTATATTAACCTTTTTCATAGGAATCACCGTCTCCACATATCTAGGTAATTAACTTGATGTAGTTCATCATGTTATAATTTGTTATCTTTCCTATGTGTGTGGAAGCCTCATCTACTTTATTGGGTAACCATTTATTGAATCAAATGGATCGAAAACAAGCGTAATATGATCTCACTCACTGCAACCAAATGGTTAAACTCGTCAATGAAGCTAGCTGGAAACTAACAATGGAATTAGTTCTAGGTCTCTTGTCTGTTAAGACTGTTAATTGTTTTGGAAGTTCCACATTTTTTGGTTTGAATTTCATCAAGTAAAAGATCCAATATTAGCATTGAAAGTATCAATAATCAATTTAGAATCTCCTTCAACTTGATTTTTTTGCCTAATAGATTCATCAAAGTGATAGCTTTCTAAAACCTCAATTTGATAGATGCCACTTGAAATAGCAGTCCTAATAGTATTCCTGTAATGGTGTCCTGCAAATTTGGTTTATCATTTAACATTGAATTTATTAATAATCTAAATAGAATTATTTTGAAGATTTGTCAGATATAAAACAAGGTTCAGGTCTACTGAAAACATATAACCAATAATACATTATCATCACAGAATGAAAAGAGTCCTATGTTTGAGTTTGAGCATTACAAATTCCCAGTTTTGAAACTCAGTTTAGTTCTTAGATCACCATTTCATCCTAATTATCCCTTCAAACACCAAGGCTACTACTGCAACAAACACTCAAAAACAGAAAATGGCTGAAAATGAGGTGTTCCATCTACTAGCCAACTTTGTTGCGCACTTCCTCCAACAAGAGGTGAATTTATTGAGCGAAGTTCGGGGAGAGATTGAATACATCAGAGATGACTTCGAGCGCGTGTCCGCTTTCCTCAGTGTTGCTGATGCTAAGGAAGAAAATGACCAGGAACTCAAAGTTTGATTCAAACAAGTCTGTGATGCTGCTTATGGCACTGAAGATGTTATTGACAAATTCAAGCTTTCACCTTGCACATCATCATGGCAATGGATTCCGTGAATTTCTTCGTAAGATTCCCCGCTTCATCAAGACTTTAAAAACTCACCACCAACTTGCTTCTGAGGTACTAAGAATCAAGTCCAGGGTCGTCAATATTTCCCAAGGACGCCAGAGATACCAAGAAAGATATGGTATACCAGAAGGCTCAAGGTCCACTATTGTTAATAATTCATGGTATGATTGTCCTGGTGATGCACTTCTACTTGAAGAAACAAAGCTGGTGGGGATCGAAAAGCCCAAAACACGACTGATTGGGTCGTTAATCAAGGGAGGTACTAGGCTGAAAGCAGTTTCTGTGGTGGGAATGCAGGATTAGGCAAAACAACCCTGGTTAAAAAAGTCTACGATGATAAAATGGTGAAGAAACATTTTAACAGCCATGCTTGGCTCACTGTTTCCGAGTCAATCAACATTGAGGATCTCATGAAGGACATGATTCAACAACTCTTCACAGCAACCAGTCCCTTCTGAAGTTGAAACAATGAGCATTAACAGGTTGAAAGGAATGGTTAAAGATTTTCTGCAACAAAGGAGGTACGTGTTGTCTTCGATGATGTTTGGAAAGTTGATGTTTGGGATGCTGTCAAATCCGTGCTGCCTGACAAGAATTGTCACAGTCGTGTCATTCTTACAACTCGTTTATCTGATATAGCTTCTAGTACCTGTTGCAGTGAAACTGATGGTAATGTCTACACCTTGATGCCCTTGTCCGCAGAGGAGTCTTGGATGCTTTTTTGCAACAAGACTTTTCGAGGGAACTTATTCCCTCCACACCTGAAAGAAATTTCCCATAAATTCTTTAAAAAATTTAATGGATTGCTGCTTGCAATTGTAGCGATAAGTGGTGCCTTGGCTATAAAGGACCAGAGCAAAATAGATGAATGGGAAATGATTTATCGCAACCTTGGTGCTGAATTAGAGGACAATGGCAGCCTAGAGAGTATGCAAAAAGCACTATCTCTTAGTTACAACTATCTGCCTGATTATCTGAAGACTAGTTTCTTGTACTTGAGCATTTTCCCTGAGGGTCAACAGATAATGTGCAGTAAAGTAATTAGACTTTGGATAGCAGAAGGATTTGTGAATGCTACCGAGAATATGACTACAGAAGAAGTTGCAAACAACCACCTCAATGAGCTATTCAATAGGAGCCTGCTTCAAGTGGCACAAAGATTTGCATACAGAAGGCCTTGAAGTTCCACATTTTTGGGTTAGAATTTCATCAAGTAAAAGATCCAATTTTAGCATTTAAAATATCAATAATCAATTTAGAATCTGTTGAAAAGTAAACTTGTGTTTTAATATTTTAGGAGTTTCCTATATTTCGTTATGCTAATTATGGAAGAATAATGGCATGCATGTAATGGTGTGTTAAGGGACAGTAGTAGTATGTTAATGTGTTAGTGGTTACAAAAATTAATATAATTAGTGGGTCTTAATGAAAGTGTGTGAGTTACATATTAGAATCTAATACATAGTCATGCAATCTATGTAATGAGAGATAGGAATGAGTAGAAGAATAAGAACGAGTATGCAATGATAATAATATGAGTGAAATACAAGAGTTGTATTTTTCCTTCTCCAATTCTCTTTCAAATTTGTGTGAGTGATTGTTGTGTGGCCAAGTTTATTTCTAACAGAATCTCCTTCAACATGATTTTTTTGCTTATCGAAGTGTTAGCTTTCTAAAACCTCATTTTGATAGATGCCACTTGATATCCTCAGCGGTCTTGATAGTATTCATGTAATGGTGTCTTACAAATTTGCTTTCTGATTTAACATTGAATTTATTAAAAAACCTAAATAGAATTACTTTGAAGATGTGTCTGATATAACACAAGTTTCAGGTCTACTGAAAACACACAACCAATATATACATTCATATTAATAAACAATAAGTAACATCACATCTACAATACCAGACAACACACAACCAATACATACATATTAATCAACAAGAAGTAAACATCATATCTCCAATACTGAAAACACACAGCCACTACACATATTAATACTAGAACTAAAAAACCAGGTACCTTACAACGATTAACATAGTTATACGCCAATGTCAGGAAAGTCCTTCTCTTCGGGGCGCAAGGAGAACCTGTTCTGTCTGTGCATCCATTGCCTCATCTACAGTGTCTGTACTTGCTGCTGTCCTCTGCCTTTTCCGGGCTGCAATCTTTGCCTGGATCACCATCTTCCAGATAGGGCCGCCTTTAGGTGATTTGAGTTGCAGCATATCATAATCGAATTCAAAATCGTCAACAAATTTAGCTGCTTCTTTCTTAATCTGGTCTTGGTTAGCCAGGACAACCATGTTACGATGGTCAGTAGAACAATATTTATAACACAACTCAGATAAAATGGCCACAGCCAGTACGTTGCTTTTAGATTGCAGTTTCAGGAAATAACCCGGATCTACCATCCGAGCATATCTCCAAAATCTTGATGGAATAGAGCCTTGTTTGTGGCTTGGCCAGTCAAAACTTATGCATATTCTAGCAACCTCATCAATACAATCTTCAGTTTCAGGTATTCGCAACCGTGTCAAAATCTGTGCTGGTTTCATCAGAGTCAATTTATGAATCAATTCAACAAACATCTGGTATGCACTCATCCCAGTGAGCTCTAGGTGCTGTACAATCACAAACCTCAAAAGTCCCAACTTGGTTCGGTCCGAATCATCTTGACATCGAGTGTCTGCATATGCAACATGATTAACTAAAGTGTTTTTAATGTCAACACACAAAGAGAGTCCATGTTTGATCACTGAAAGCTCACGAATTGAGGGTTTGAAAGAGTAAACAGTGAAAGAGCTACTTTTGTAAAAAGAGAAACCCTTTTGCAATACGATCCATAGATCTCATGCAGTTGTCTACAGACTTGGCTATTGGTAGACAATCGTTAAATTCTGTTATACTTCACAACAAACGGAATATAGAAGAAATAAAGGAAATAGAAGAGATTGTTTGATTAAAAATCAAATCAAAAAATAAAATAAATAAATAAAAATAAATTTTTATTTTGTTACAAAAATAAAATCAAAATCTAAAACAAGAAAATAATAAAATAGAAAATAAATTAATTACTTACCAAATTAATCTCTTGAACAAATTTTCTGATCAAGTCCAGTGTTTAACATTGTGTCCTTAACACAGATTCGTCCTCTCTACGGTGTTTTCAAATTGCGAACGTCTATTTTCCAGGATAAATTAATCAATAGCAAACAATAGCAGCACTACAAATTATTTACACAACGAATACATTTTGTGTATACACTCTTTCTCACAGAAATTTAATGTAGCAAAATGTAGAGATTTATTGCAACAGAGAAGAACGAAAATTTTAAATGAAAAATCCAAATGAGGGCACGTCTTATTTATAAATGATTTCGTGGCTGTACAGATTTGAATGAACAGGTATGGTACCTGTTCGGACAGATTTGATTTGATTTTCAAACAGGTAAAACTGTTTTGGGTTTGAACAGATTCGGATATGTTGGACAGATATGAAACTGTACACAATTTAAACTGGACATATTTGAATTTAAATTGTACAGAATTTGAAGAGGTGCAAACAAATTTGAATTCAAAAATTAAAATTAAAATGGACAGATTTTATTTTACCAAAAAATAAAATTACATTCAAATGTTTTTGGCCTAAAAAGATAGATATTGGGCCGAACAAGCCCAACCCAACCTTACACTACGCGCCCATGCCCAAGTCTAGGCCCAGCCTAGCCTAACTTGCCGAACCGGACGGACGACGGCTGCAGCGCGCATGTTTATTTTTGGGTCCAATGGGTCTAGCCCAATTTGTCCATAACCTCTTCCTTCTACAAACTTGGGGTGTCCCTTGGGGCCTTCCTCAAGGTACAAACCCATGCCTTATAAATCCACTTAAAGTTTGCTTACCAAATCAATATGGGACAAGCCTTAAACCAAACATTTAGGAAATTTCACTAAAAACTCCATTTCCATGGAGCTCACTTTGACTTCAATTTCCCATTCACCCGATAATGGTTTTGAGCAACCAAATATACCACGTGAATCACAACGCAACATAGAACTCGTTACCACTTAGACCCGCCAACTTTGGCGTATGGGTCCCACCTAAAAAATAAACCAAAGTTAAGGAAAAATCATATTTCCTATAACTATTTCTAACAATCCTCCACATGAATAAAATTTGATGACAATGGAAATGCAACAATATGAAAAATTTGTCGAAAGAGTATAAATTAAAAATATCTTGCATCAGGATAGGTAGCTTTCGGCCTTGAACCTTCCATAGTGATAACCTATCGGACTTACTAGCTAACCAATGGACGCGATGCCTTGAATTGTTCAGTCGTTTGTGTAAGCCAAGACAATAGATTTCACACATAATATCTTCTGACACATCGTGGTTTTCACGGTTGTGTTCATTTTGGCCTTGAGCGCCCCTGGTTTTCATAAGTGTTTCTAGAGAATTTAGCCTCTTCATTCCCACAGAACCGATCCCCGTTCGACACTCATATAGGTGATTTTTATTGTGAGTATCTCCTATACTCGTTTTGATTTTATGCCTAAATTCAGATATAAGTAATCATTAAAAGCAAAGCTTATCCTTATATCCCTGCATACAACATATGTTGTAAATATCACTCTCACCATAGAAATAGGTAAGGAATTTTAAAACCCTTGGTGATTTCTGGCGAGCCACACATAACTTAGTTGTTCCTTTGAACTTAGTTCTTGGGATCTTCAGTCATCTAAGCAGGGTTACCATTATGATAACTCTTATGTAATAGGCTTTAATCCCATCCCTTTTGATGAACTATACACTTGCTTTTTTGCCAAACCTTTTGTTAACGGATCTGCAATATTCTCTTTAGATTTTATATAATCTATTGAGATTATTCTATTTGAAAGAAATTGCCTTACGGTATTATGTCGACGATGAATATGTCGTGACTTACCATTATATATATGATTCTGTGCCATGCTTATTGCAGATTGACTATCATAATGAATGCAAATAGCTAGCACACGTTTTGGCCACATTGGAATGTCTTCTAAGAAGTGACGAAGCCATTCTGCCTCTTCTTCTGCTTTATCTAACGCAATGAACTCAGATTCTATTGTGAATCATGCGATGTATGTTTGTTTTGTGGATTTCGGAGAAACAGCAGCGCTTCCCAGAGTAAAGACATATCCACTAGTGGATTTTGAATATTTAGTATCTGATATCCAATTGGCATCACAATAACCTTCGAGTACTACTGGATATCGAGTAAAGTTCAAACCATGTTCACGGGTAAATCTTAGATATCTAAGAACCTGAATGATTGCTTTCCAATGGTCTTCTTCAGGGTTACTAGTGTACTTACTCAATTTACTGATAGCATAAGCTATATCAGGACGAGTGCAATTTATTAGGTACATTAGGCTTCCAATGATTTGGGAGTATTTTAGTTGAGACACCGCATCACCTTTATTCTTCGATAAATAAAGACTGATATCTACAGGTGTTCTAGCTACGTTCATATCATCCTTGATAAATTTATCAAGAATTTTCTCAATATAATGTGATTGAGATAATGCATATCCGTAAGATATTTTAGTAATTTTCATTCCTAATGTTACATCTGTGACCCCCATATCTTTCGTATCAAATCTTTTATTCAACATTTGCTTAGTTGATTTGATTATGCTTTGACTGCTTCCAATGATAAGTATGTCATCCACATAAAGACAAATGATGACATAACCTTTGTCAGTGTTTTTAATATAGACGCACTTGTCACATTCGTTTATCTTAAACCCATTAGTAAGCATAGCATGATCAAATTTTTCATGCCATTTCTTAGGTGCTTATTTTAATCCATAAAGAGATTTTACAAGCCGACAAACTTTTTTTTCTTGCCCCGGCACTACAAGCCCTTCGGGTTGCTTCATATAGATCTCTTCATTTAGATCACCGTTTAAGAAAGCTGTCTTAACATCCTTTTGATGTATCTCTAATTTATACAACGCTGCTATGGCAATAAGTATGAGGATGGATGTTATTCTTGTCACAGGAGAATATGTGTCAAAATAGTTCAGACCTTCCTTTTGTCTGTAATCTTTTACTACAAGTCTTGTTTTATACTTGTCTATTGAACCATTTACTTTCATTTTTCTCTTGAATATCCACTTATATCCAAGATGTTTAGAACTAGGTGGAAGATCCACCAATTCCCAAGTATGATTTTTCATAATGGATTCAATTTCATTATTAATAGCCTCTTTCCACAAATGTGTTTCAGGACCTGTTAATACTTCTTTAAAGCTTTGAGGTTTATTTTCTAACAAGTATGTCAGAAAATCTGGACCAAAAGATTTTGATGTTCTTGCTCTCTTACTTCGTTTTGGTTCATCATCAGTTAAATCCTGTTAATCGAGACCATTACTAGTCTCTTGCGTTTGATTGTCATTAGCCTCTTGACTTTGTGTACAATCATAAGTTCTTTTCTGTGAACTTAATTCTTGTCATTTCTTGTAAGGAAAGACATGTTTAAAAAAACACAGCATTCCTTGACTCTATAATAGTGTTCATATTTATATCAGGTATTTCTGATTTATAAGTAGGGATGACAATGGGGGTTAATGGGGTGGATATTAATTCTCCATCCCCATTCCCCTATTAATTATTTTTTCCCATTCCCTATTCCCCATTCCCCATTCCCCATGGGTACTACCCTTCCCATCTCCTAATGGGTTTGGATATTCCCCAAACCAACCTCCTTTTTTTTTTTTTTAAAGGATTCACAACCAAAGCTAAATATACATTCAATCTTTTTTTTTAAAAAAAAAATTTTTTTTTTAAGGTTCACAACCTTTTTTTTTTTTTTTTTTTTTTTTTTAAAGATTCACAACCAAAGCTAAATATACATTCAATCTCTTTTTATTTTTTATTTTTATTTTTTTTAAGGTTCACAACCATTTTTTTTATTTTTATTTTTAAGATTCACAACCAAAACTAAATATACATTCAATCTTATTTTATTTTATTTGGCTTAACAACAAAATCAAATACACATTAATTAACATTGTCACATTATTCTTGTCAAATTTTCTGTATATCTAGAATTTTTAAAATTTATTTCGAAAAATTCAATCTTAACCAAAGCTAAATACACATCAATTTTTTTATTTTTTATTTTTTTTATTTTTAAGATTCACAACCAAAGCTAAATATACATTTAATCTTATTTTATTTTATTTGGCTCAACAACAAAATCAAATATACATTAATTAACATTATCACATTATTCTTGTCAAATTTTATGTATATCTAGAATTTTTTAAATTTATTTAGAAAAATTCTATTCCTACAAAAAAAATTCCATCCATTTTCTTTTTTAATTTTTTTTTAATTTTATGTATCTCCTTCTCTTCTCTATTAATTGATCTTCGATAATCTGAAGGTGAGTTATTGCTCTCGTTTCCATCTTCTTCTTCTTCTTCTTTTTTTTTTTTTTTAAAAATTTTTATTTGCATTTATAGAATGAATTTTCTTATTTCAATATCTCCTGCAATTGTTTTGTTGGATTTCTTTCTGATTTGATGGTAACCTTAGATTGAATTTTTCAATTTTCATCTTAACTAGTGATCACCTTAATTGAAATTTTGTACATTTTTATCTTCAATTTCCATGTTTTGGTTATGATTAATTGCACATTTTTGATCGATAATCACAATCTTGTCACCGCTAGATTGTCGTCATTGCAAATCGTCATTGCTGTAGTGAGAGAATGAGAGAAAGTGAGAATTAGAACTCTAATTGTCAACAAAGTAGGGATGGCAATGGATAACCTACCATGTGGGTATCCATGGAGATCCAACCAAAATACTTGGGTTTCTCTTTTTCTCCTGTCCGTCGGGTAGGGTAAGTGATGTTCTTTAAATCTCAACCGGGGAGGGATACCCACTAATTTCTCCATATATTTTTTTTAGGTACATTGAAAAATAATTTCTCCATAAGTTTTCACTACTCTGTTGACAATTAGAGTTCTAATTCTCACTCTCTCTCATCCTCTCACTACAGCAATGGCGATTTGCGATGACGACAATCTAGTTGTGACAGGATTGTGACTATCGATAAAAAATGCGCAATTAATCATAACCAAAACATGGAAATTGAAGACAAAAATGTACAAAATTTTAATTAAGGTGACTCCTAGTTAAGATGAAATTGAGAAATTCAATCTAAGGTTACCATCAAATCAGAGAGAAATCCAATAAAACAATTGCAGGAGATATTAAAACTAGAAAATTCATTCTATAAATGTAAATAAAATTTTTTAAAAGAAGAAGAAGAAGAAGAAGAAGAAGAAGATAGAAACGAGAGTAATAACTCACCTTCAAATTATCGAAGATCAAATAATAGAGAGGAGAAGGAGATACATAAAATTAAAAAAAAAAATTAAAAAAGAAGATGGAATTTTTTTGTAGGAATAGAATTTTTCTATATAAATTTAAAAAATTCTAGATATATATAAAATTTGACAAGAATAATGTGACAATGTTAGTTAATGTGTATTTGATTTTGTTGTTGAGCTAAATAAAATAAAATAAAATAAGATTGAATGTATATTTAGCTTTGGTTGTGAATCTTAAAAAAAAAAAAAATGGTTATGAACCTTAAAAAAAAAAAATTAAAAAAAGAAAAGAAAAGAAAAAAGATTGAATGTATATTTAGCTTTTGGTTGTGAATCTTAAAAAAAAAAAAGGAAAAAAAAAGAGGGGAAATTAGTGGGCACCCATCCTCGACCCATCCCCTGTAGATATTTAAAGAATATCACTTACCCTACCCGACGGATAAGAAAAAAGGGGAAAACCCATGTATTTGGGTTGGGTCTCCATGGATACCCATAGGGTAGGTTATCCATTGCCATCCCTATTTATAAGTCAGAAACCGATATGCACTACTATTATGAGTATAACCAATAAACACACAATCCATTGTTTTTGGTCCTATCTTAGTCTTTGTAGGAACAGGGACTTCAACTTTTTCCAAACACCCCCACATTTAAAGTATTTATAAGAAGATGGTTGACCTTTCCATAATTCATAAGGAGTGCTGTTGGTTTTCTTGTGGGGTATTCTATTAAGAACATAATTAGCAGACAATATTGCTTCCCCCCACAAGTTCTGCGGTAAGCCTGAACTTAGTAACATGGTATTCATCATTTTTTTAAGGGTTCTATTATTCCTTTCAACAATTTCATTTTATTGTGGAGAATAGGGTGCTGTAGTTTGGTGAATAATGCCATGTTGTGCACAAAATTCATTTAATGGTGCATCATATTTACCACCCCTATCACTTCTAACCATTTTAACAATTTTATCAAGTTGATTTTCAACTTCAGTTTTGTAAAATTTAAACATTTCCAAATCTTCATCTTTACTTTTAAGTAAATATAAATAACAATATCTTGTGCAATTATCGATAAATGTTATGAAATACTTTTTACCTCCTCTAGTTTGAACAAATTTGAGATTGCATACATCAGCATGAATTAATTCTAGAGGTTTGGTTTTTCTTTCAAATAGAGCCTTAGTTAGTTTCGCTTCTACACAAATCTCACATTTGTGATTAGGATCAATTTCAAATTTTGGTGTATAATCCAAACCAATTAATTTACGCAAAGCATCAAAATTCACATGTCCTAATCTACCATGTCATAAATTCGACTCAAGAATATAAGCAAAAGATGTGTTATTCTTATTAATAGCAAGTTTTGGTACAACCGTCATTACATTCAACTTGAAGAGACCATCACTCATGTATCCTTTACCAACATACATACCATTTTTTGTTAATACAAATTTATCAGACTAAAAAATAAGCGTAAAACCATTTTTACATAACAAAGACCCACAAACTAAATTATTTCGGATGTCTGGTACATGCAGTACGTTGTTGAGAGTTAGTTCCTTCCCTAATGTCATCTTCAAGATCACCTTTCCTTGTCCAGCCACAGTAGGAGTAGAAGAATTTCCCATGAAAAGTTGTTCATTATTTGTAGCTTTATTGTACGTAGTGAACATCTTCTTGTCCGTACAAATGTGACGAGTTGCCCCAGTGTCAACCCACTATTCCTTGGGATTTCCAACCAAATTAGCCTTAGACACCACAACAAAGAGATTGATGTCATTTACCCCGTCAGAGATGTAATCTAATTTTGTCACATTGGCTTGATTGGTGGTCTTCTTACTTGTACTTCCACGATCCTTCTTAGGGTGGCGGCAATCAGAAGCTCGATGTCCAATCTTACCAGAGTTATAGCATTTTCTTTTGAACTTCTTATTGTCATTGTTGTCGCCTTTTTTAGGACCATCTCCAGTAAACTTCCTCTTTTTGTTATGTGGTTTGTGCACTTGTTCATCCACATTAGCCTTGGACTCAATGAGATTTTTACCATTCCTCTTTTTAGCCTTTCGGTTATCTTCCTCAATTCTTAATCTTATAATCAATTCATCCATGGTCATCTCTTTGCGTTTATGTTTTAAATAATTTTTGAAATCTTTCCAAGCCAGTGGTAACTTTTCCACTAAAGCAGCAGCTTGGAAAGACTCGCTAAGAGACATACATTCAGAATGAATATCATGCAAAATTAATTGAAAATTTTGAACTTGAGAAATTACCGTTTGGGAGTCTACCATAACGAAGTCCAGAAATTTATCGACAACAAATTTCTTTATGCTAGCATCCTCTGTCTTGTATTTTTTCTCCAAAGAATCTCACAATTCTTTTGCTATTTTCAGAGGGTTGTAAACATTATACAACATGTTATCAAGACCACTGAAGATGTAGTTTCTATACAGAAAATCAGAATGTTTCCATGCGTCTACAGTGGCAACAACTTGCCGATCACTTTCATCACCTCTAAGTACTGGAGCCTCTTCACGGAGAAAACGGGCAAGATTAAGAGTTGTTAGATAAAACAGCATTTTCTGCTGCCATCTCTTAAACTCAGTGCCATTAAATTTTTTCGATTTTTCTCCATGATTAATTGAAACTTGAACATGGTTCTGGATAGGGATCAGAGTCGTTGTAACGATCAGATTTGGAGTACTACTTTCAGCAACCATAATATCTGATTACAAAAATCAGAAAGACCAACACACAAATTAATTTTCTAATTACTAAAACCAAAAAATAAATTATAACACAAAATAATTTTACTTTTCTTTTTACTAAAACTAGAAAAATAAAATACCACAATAATTTTCTGTAACATAAATTAATATTCTGTAATTGTTAATGACACCAGTATATTACTACTAGTTGTCAAAGAAAATAAACAGTATATTACTACTATTTGTCAAAAAGTATATTACTACTATTTGTATTTTCCAACCAGAATATCACTTTGTGTAAGCACAGAAAAATAAATACAATGAAGACACCAAAAAATAGTCTGTCTTAAGATTGTTGGACAATCTTCACTGTATTTAAAAAATAAATCCTGTTTGTGTACTTAATAACAAACGGAATACAGAAGAAATAAAGGAAAGGAGAGAGATTATTTGATTACAAAAATCAAACCAAAAAATAAAATAAAAAATAAAAACAAAATTTTATTTTGTTACAGAAACAAAATCAAAATCTGAAACAAGAAAATAATAAAACAGAAAATAAATTAATTACTTACACAAATTTTCTAATCAAGTCCAGTGTTTAACATTGTGTCCTTAAGACAGATTCGTCCTCTCCACGGTGCTTTCAGATTGTGGACGTCTATCTCTCAGGATAAAATGATCAACAGCAAACAATAGCAACACTACAAATTGTTTGCACAACGAATACACTTTGTGTATACACTCTTTCTCACAAAAATTTAATATAGCAAAATGTAAAGATTTATTGCAACAGAAAAGAACGAAAATTGTGAATGAAAAATCTAAATGAGGGAACGTCTTATTTATAGATGATTTCGTGGCTGTACAGATTTGAATGAACAGGTATGGTACCTATTCAGACAGATTTGGTTTGATTTTCAAACAGATAAGACTACTTTGGGTTTGAACAGATTCGGGTCTGTTGGACAAATGTGAAACTGTATAGAATTTGAAGAGGTGCAAACAGATTTGTATTCAAAAATTGAAATTAAAATGGAAAGATTTTATTTTACCAAAAAATAAAATTAAATTCAAATATTTTTGGCCCTAAAAAGTAGGTATTGGGCTGGACAAGCCCAACCCAACCTCACACCACGCGCTGACCAGACGGACGGCGATAGCGGCGTGTGCGCGCGTATTTATTTTTGGGTCCAATGGGTCTAGCCTAATTTGCCCATAACCTCTCCCTTCTACGAACTTGGTGTGCCCCTTGGGGCCCTCCTTAAGTTAAAAACCCATGCCTTATAAACCTACTCAAAGTTTGCCCACCAAATCAATGTGGGACAAGTCTTAAACCAAACCTTTAGGAAATTTTACCAAAAACTCTATTTCCATGGAGTTCACTTTGGCTTCAATTTTCCATTCACACGATAATGGTTTTGAGCAACCAAATATACCACTTGAATCACAACGCGACATAGAACGCATTACTACTTAGACCCGCCAACTTTGGCGTATGGGTCCCACCTAAAAAATAGACCAAAGTTAAGGAAAAATCGTATTTTCCAAAACCATTTCTAACAGTTATCAATTTCATTCGATTGGCAAAGAGGTAATAAGCTGCTTTTGCACCCACATTATCATCATCATCCTCTCGACCTTGATTTGCTTCGCAACTGGGCTGAATTCTAGGCACCTTCTTGATGGGATTGGTCGATCGGAGCTTTGTTTGGGATGAGAGAGTGGAATTGGGATTATGGTCAGCCATTAACGTAAACCATCTTCAGGGTTCGACAAATGACAAGCCATAGACATGAGTAGATAGAGGCATTCTTCAGATATTCCTTCCTTGATAGATTGTTGGACTTCCTTCCAATCTTGTAGGACAAGTGTTTGATCAGTGTAAGACTTGATTTGAATATACTCTTTCTTTAGGATATTCTCCAAATCGAAGTTCTTCTCGGTGAGTTTCGAGCTTTTATTTCTACTATTTGAATTGGAATTGGAACTGGAATTATAACTAGAACTGGAACTCGCAGTGGACATGTTTTTTGTGAGATCAAAGTGTGTTTGTGTGGATGGGTGTTAAGGTGGTTTGGTGTGGTTGCATCTTTGTAGTCAACATTTCCTTTACTACTAAGTTTAGGTACAGAGAACACACACATAAAATTTTACAACATAACTTCTTTTTTTTATTATTGCTTTATTATTTGGGGAAATTATAATGGTGTCAGAAAAAAATGATAAAAAAATATAATTATTATAAATATTAATAATTAAAATCATAAAATTTTAAAATTTGGCCTGAATGGTAATTTTTTATTTTTATTTTTATTATGTGAATTAAAAAAAGTTATTAATATGTGTTTGAGAAGTTGATGTGATTCAATTTGTTTTAATTGATGGCAAATTAACTTAATGATTTTATGATTTTTTTTTTGGCCTTTTTAGTCAAAAAAATGGTTTTTTGGGAAGCTGCCAAATGACCCCAATGTATTTGGTGCAATTTGATTGTTGTGGCCTCATTTATGTTGGTAATTTAAACAATTTATTTTTTAAGCCATGTCAAGAGGAATACATTTTGTGTTCACGTGGGCTTGGTTTGGTAATTTGAATTGCTCATTTTATAAGGCTTATTTGATAGTTCATCAAAAAAAAAAAAAAAATCAAATATCAATAATCATGCGATCAAAGTAAAAAATAATGCATGAACAAAATGGACCACAAAGCTTGATTTTAAGAAATTTTCCCTTTTTTTTATATATTATTTTGTAATCCAATTATGTGATTATCAATTTTTGATTAATATATTTTTTGCAAAGATAATTTTTTTTAAAAGATCTTACAAATTGAAAAGTTTAAATTGCTGAAACTCGTCTGAAGTGAACCCACAACAAGCAAATTGCATGTCCAATTCATAGATGGGTGTTTTTTTTTTCTAAAGATGTTGGCTTGTCTCCAATCTAATTTTGGTTAGTAAGCCCATCATGAACTTCAATTTGATAATCTAAATTGTTCATTTTTTAAGTATCTACTTATATTTAGATTGTCATGTAACAAATTATATCTATGCAATAAGCATAAACATAATTTTGGCATATTTGTTTGTAAGAAATAATTAATAAGAAGATTTTAAAATACACTATTTATTTTTTTAACTAAATATCTGAAATTGATCTTTTTCTTTTTATACTAATGACAATAGTAAGAATTCAATCAAAAAATACGGGAATGTTCCTTTCCTATTTCCGGTCTTTGGTTAATGGCCTAATCCGTGATAGTTGAAGAGTTAAGAATTTCTAGTGCATTTTTTTACAATACCAAGCTAGTAATTTTAGTCGTCTAATAAAGAAAAAATTCAATTGTTAATGCCCAAAATCATATATACAAAAATAGGTTAGTTTTTAAGAAAACAAAGTAGTTTTCATGATCTAATTTACTAAAGAAATTAATCATACTTAACACACAATGTGATCATACTTGTTATTGAACTAATCATACTTACATTATAATGTAACCAAAATTTAGAATTTACTTGCGATTAAAATTAACCCTGCTTACCAACAAAATTAATCCCTTTTTTTTCATCCATAAATTTAATAGTAAAACACAATCCTTCATGTTTTTCTTTCCATCTAGCAAGAAAAATTGATTTTGGGATTTTGATTTTTCACTCTTCCAAAACAACTCATCATACCTGTTGATCCATCAATCATTTTCATTTTGTTTCCACTCCTTTTTCAATTTTTTTTCCTTTCTTCAACATCTTTATTTTCTCATCACAACTTTCACTTTCTAAAGAATCTTTTGCTTTTGCTTTTCTTTATTTCTTATTATTTTGTGATTAGTTTTTTTTTATTTTTATTTTGTGTGTATAAAAAAGCTAACCACGATAAAGCTAATCACAATTTTAAGAGTATTCGTAACTTGTAAGACAATAGCCCCGTTTGGTAGAGCTGTGGGAAAGTGATTATAACTTATAGCGTAACAGCTTATAACTTATAACTGTGAATATAAGTTGATTTTTGACTTATAAATTAAGTTTCTCCTCTCCCACTCAAAGAATAAGTTGATTTCTGACTTACAAAAATCTATAAGGTGTATTATTAAGCTGAACCAAACACATCAAAATAGCTTAAATTAAACTAAAAGCTGAAATAAATTAGAAATAAGCCCTACCAAACAGGGCCAATCCCTTAACAATGTTACATATTTCTTTAAATTGTGCATTCTCTATTTTAGGGGATCATTTTTTTAATTACTTTTTCCAATAATACTCTTTATTCTTTTTGTACTTTATTTAAATATTATTTTATTATTCTTTTTTAATTAAACTTATTTTTTAAAAAGTTACTGTAACAATTAAATTAGAGAGAGTAAAGAGAAAAAGCAAGAGGGAGAAATTAATATTATATATTTAGGCGAGTAGGGGATGAACAGTGACTCCCCACATATAAAGAGTCACTGTAACATTTGTTAAATTAAAGAATTTGTTAAGGAGTCTATTGGGGATGATTTTTAGAGTTTTTACTCTAAAATAGTTAAAAATTAATTATAGGGTAACTGTTGGATGCCATAAGCTTAGGAAAATGCGAGGGAAAAAAAAAAAAAAAGTAAGAAAGAAGAGATAGAAAAATTAAAAAAAGACTAATCACATTCTTAGAGCTATTTGAGAAGCTAGCTTTTTGGCTAAAAATAGTCAAAAAGTCAAAACACTCAATCACATTATTTTTTTAATTTTATTTTTTACACGTATTTTTATAATAAAAAAAATTAAAAAATCAACTAAAATAGTTAATTTTCAAACAAGCTCTTAAGGGCGTTTATAAGAATGATAAAGAGAAACAAATGTAAGAAAGAGAACAACAGAGCGAGGAGAGAGAAAAGTAAAGAAGTGATAAAAGGAAGAATTTTATTTCAGGGTATTTAAAAAAAAATATTTACACATTAATGATAAATTTTATAATATTAAAAAATAATTTTATAAACTTTATCATGTATATAAAATTACTTTTGGAATTTACCACTTAACTGTTATTTTCTCCTATAAAAAAAAGAAAAATATAGAAGAAAATGATATATAGAAGAGAGTGAGACACTATTGGTCTATCATCACCACCGCCGGTGCCATATTCGAGCAAGTAAAGAAACTTGTGACGACCGGTTCCTTTCCTCCTTTTCTTTTTCCTTTTCGCTTCGTTTCGTTTTATCCACGTTGGATTTGAAATGTCCGGGAATGGTTTTCTGGTTCGTATTTTCGTTTGTTGTTAAATTTCGGATGTTCTGGAGGGTGCGCGGGTGACTTCGAGTTGCCGGGAGCGAAGTGGGAAGTTTGAGCTGCTGGGCCAAGACCGCACGTGTGGGGCCCAAGGTCGCACGTGCGGAGAGGGGCCGCTCGAGCGGTGGGTTGGGCCGCACGAGCGGTCAAGCTTGGCACCCAGAAATTTCGATTCTGCCTAGAGCGCACCAGCGGAGAAAATGGGTTGCACGAGCGGTCAAGGTGGCCGCACGAGCGGTGGGGAAGGCCGCACGAGCGGCCAACTGGGCAGTCCGTGCCTTGTTTTGTTAAAACGTATTGGTCCGAATATATATCATCTCTAACTCATTTTTCTCTCATTCTAAACCTAATTTCTCTCCTCCTTCTCTCTAGAAAACACCTTAATCACCCAAGACTCTTTGATTTTTGTGATCCTTGGGTCAAGATCTTCATATTCTCCCTCTAAATCTTGAAGATCCATGGTTAGGGCTCACTTGGTGTGTTGGAATCAAAGCTCTCTCATCCATCTAAGATAGGGTTTCTCTTCTCCATCTTCTCAAAGGCTTTGAGGTAGGGATTTCTTGAGTTATATATACTAGTTTTGCTATATGATGTTGATTTAAAAGTGTTTTTTTAAAGTTTTGTGTAAATTTTAGGTTTTGGATTCAAGATGTAGAGAGTTTTGGAATGTGGGTTTGTTTGCCTATCTTTTTACCTCTTCTTGAGGGTTTCTCTCTATTAAACTCAAGAGCAAATGGTTTTGGTGGAGTTTTCTTGGGAAAATGATGAAGGTGTGTTTTTCATTGGAAACCCTAGAAATTGGAGATTTTTGAAATAAAGAAGTGTCTTTGAAATTATTCATTTTTCTTGTGTTATGAGGATGTGTGGGAGTGAGTTTCATCAAATGTTTAGCAAAAATCAATGTACTTCATGTATGAGATATGAGATGTTAGCTTAACATTTTTGCCAGTGCTTAAAACTTGTAATGTTGTAAGATGGTAAGTTGTTGAGTACCATTGATAATGTGAAAATGCTTAATCATAGTATAATGGGAAATGAAATGAAGGATAGCATGCTTGATGTATGGAAAGTTTGGTCATGATGAACTATCGTTGAGGAATTGCTGTGGTGTGTCAAAGACACATGATTGTTTGAGAAATGGGTATCTTGTGAAAGAACATGGTAAGGAGGAAATGAAAATGCGATGTTGAATATTGTTGTAGACATGTTTTTGAATATGAAAGAAATGCTATGAATTAGTAGTTATTGCATCATATTCTCAATTGTTTTATTGTCATTATTGCATATCTTGACATGAGTTGGAAAGGCATTTATTTTGAGAAAAATCATTGTAATGAGAACTAATGGAAATGTGTATGGGGTAAATATGTTGGTAAGTCCGGATAGGGGGTGTAGATGAATTTGATAAGTTGGCCTGAGTGTCCAGGGTGAAAGACCCGAAAGCCGCGCGAATAGGTATCGAGCCTTCCGGTTAATACCGGTAAAAATGACAGTTTGGTAGTACATGTAGAGTCTACTTGCAGACACTAGCCTAGGGATTACCAGTGTCGTATTTACCGCCCCTGTTGATTTAAATGTTGAAAGTTTGAAATTGATGAGATTGCATAACATTATTGAGAACATGGTGGATTTAAAATAGTGCATTGAATATTAATATTGGAAACATGATGATTTTGAAATGGTGCATTGAAATAAGATTTTCCTTCACTATTGGCACTTGCATGGCATTACATATGCATTTTTAACATTGATGGTATTGGCATAACTGTATATACTTTGTGAGGAATCTCTATTGGGCTTTATGCTCACCCCTATGGGAATTGGTGCAGGTAAAGATGTGGTGACCCCGCCAAGCTAACGGCGTGGAGATGTTTGAAGAAGAGTAGTTTGACTCTTATTTTGTTGTGATATTTGTTGTAAGCCAAGGGCTAATGTGTTTGGGTCCGAGAGACCATTATGTGTAACCGGGCTATTGCCTTGGAACTTATAAGCCCTTGAGGGCCTTATTTGTTGTGATTCAATGATTTCTTTTACTTGCTCTAGATTCATGTACTAGTTTGTAAATAAATGTATATTGGCATGTGAGAATACTTTAGTAAGCATTTGGAACCATGTAAATGATTTTGGTTAATATCTCATTTTAGAAGTGGGTTGATGTAATAGTTACGTGGGATTATTTTCGGGGGCGTGACAAAACTCCTTTGCTACTATCCATAGCAACCCCTGTCTCCTTTTGTCATTATCGCTGTCCAACCCTTCCCCTCCTTGGTTCCCACTCAGGGTTGCAAATAATTAAAATCATTCGAGTTTGAGTTTGGGCTCGTTAAAATTTTAATGAACAAATCCAAACATACTAAAGTTCGGCTCGTTAACTGCCTCGTTTAACATTTATTATTTATATATTAAATAATATAAAAATATATATAAAATCTAAGATAAATATGTTATTTATATATTTAAAATATAAAATGTAAATAATAGCTAACTATAGATAATACATTTACATAATAGTAGTGTTAGATATTATTATTTTGCTTTATTTTTTTTAGTATGTATATATAATTGTATAATCAATGTTTCAATTGTAACTTTAATCCCATATGCAAGTATTAATTTATAATTTTTTTGGCTTGTTAAAGCTTATGAATAGGCTCGAGCTCGAGTCAAGTCTAAGCCAACTTAGCTCGAGCTCGGTTCGTTAAATTTTTATTGAGCTCGAACTTGAACTCATTAAAATCTTAATAAACAAGCCCAAATATACTAAAACTTGGCTCGTTTGCAATCCCATTGTTGAAAGCTTTTCCAGTAATCTTTCAATCGTTATCATTACAACAAATTAAGATTTTAGAAAGCAAAATTTACGAGAAAATTATTTTTTAAGGACGGAATATTTTTATTTCGAAAAGTGTCATTGTTATATTTTTTAGCAATGAAATTGCATATTTAGTGATGAATTATTACCTTTTTGGGATTAAAAATTTTTATTTCAAAATATAAATATTTTTTTGACCAAATTATTTTGTCCCTTATTCATTAGTGACATTTTCAATTTTTTATTGTGTAACGCCCCAGGTCTTCACATGTCATTGATATTGTCCGCTTTGGACCACGTCCGCACAGATTTGTTCTTCCCAGTGGGTCACCCATCCCTGAACTACTCCAACCTAAGCACGCTTAACTAGGGAGTTTTGCTAGGGATCTCACCATTGTAAGGTCCCGGTATTCCACATCAGAAATTGAGGGGGAGTTCCTAGGTTATAACAATAAAAACCTGGACTCTTATATAGCATCGAGGCCTTTTCTTGGATGGTGAAATCCCTAGCAAAACACCCCAGTTAAGCATGTTTATTAGGCTGGAGTAGTTCTAGGATGGGTGACCCACTGGGAAGAACAAATTCGTGCGGGCGTAGCCCAAAGCGGACAATGCCCAAAGTGGACAATATCGATTACGTGTGAAGGGTTGGGGCGTTACAACTGGTATCAGAGCCGACTCTCTGGAGTACCGAGTGTAGGCCCCTGGCATCTTTCGGTGCATGTGAGTGGGCTTGTGAGCTGGTAGGCTACTGCACGGGGACGTGCAACCTAAAGGGAGATGGATTGTAAGGTCCCGATGTCCCATATCGAAAATGGAGGGGGAGTTCATAGGCTATAAAAGTAAAAACCTAGACCCTTATATAGCATCGAGGCCTTTTCCCAGATAGTGAAATCTCTAATAGAACTCCCCAGTTAAGCGTGCTCAGACGGGAGTAGTTATGGGATGGGTGACCCACTGGAAAGAATAAATTCGTGCGGGCATGGCCCAAAGAGGACAATATCGATGACGTGTAAAGGGTTGAGGCGTTACATATTGCTAAAAACTCTTTTTTTGACTTTTCAAAATGATCTTTTAGTGACTGTACTCGCAATAATAGACGTTGACCACAAAATGTTTTTTTTGTAATAAAATTCACTTTCGGGGACACAAATTTAGTCCCTAAAACTTTTATATATTGTAGTGGTGTTCCCATTCATCCTCTCATCAGCAATTGTCTCTTCTTTCTCTTCTGTCTCTCCTCTTCTCTTTCTCATCTTTCTGTTTTTTTTTCCTCCTTTAATATTCTTGACCCTACATGTTGCTAACTTGAGACAAGCAAAATACATAGAAGAATTTCACATAATGGGAAACACTTATTTATCTCACATGTGTCTCATCTTATGAAAATTTTCAATGTCCTAAACCAAAATTATTCGTAGTTATCTTCATTTTTCTCAAATTTGTTCCATTCTATACATAAGCCTTTATTAGCAACATTTTTGTAAGCCATCCTTTGTAAATCAGCTGAAAAAATCAATTTATTGGCTAAAAAAGTAAACATAATACTAAAATTTTTAGCACAAATAAATTTGGCTGATAAGTTTGGATTACCTCGAGATGTATCTAATGTTACTGGTTGTATTAAAAAAGAAAGTGTTTACAATTACTTTAATATCTCATTCAACTTAATTGAATTTTGTATGATGCCCTGTCTTTTAAGGCCTTGGGTCACGCCCTAAATTTTAATTACTCGAAAAACATTACCAAAGCCTGCAAATTTAGGTCCATATATATATATATATATATTTTTTATATATATACAAATATCTATTACACTTGAGTAATAGGAATACAATGGTACAGGTTCTTTCTCTCTCAATGAAAATTACAATGTCAACAATACATGCCAATCTCCTACTGTGAAGCTATAAATGAATAAAATACAATTACAGGATCCATCACATCTACAGTGAAATTACATATAAAAGACACATGGACTTCTCAACTCTTCAATCAAAGAATCCAAACTTTTTTCATGTAAAAAGGTAAAACAACAACGGGGTGAGCACTAATGCCCAGTAGGAATCTCATAGTTCTCAATCAATAACTAACACACAGATAGAAATGATCATGCATGCAGGGTGATACTATATAGTAGAGTGACGTTTTATAACTTCAAAATATCATAAGTAGAGTACCTTTTCTCAAAAACTATTTGAACACTTTTAAGAAAAACCTTCAGCCATTAAAATTCGTCCATTAACTTTAGAAAACCATAGATCCTTGTGAAACCAACATGTTTAAGAAACAACATCATTTAAAAATAATTAACCAATTTCCAAAATATTTCCCATTTCATTTCCATTTTTTTTTTATACTATTTCCAATCACTATAATTCCATAATGTCAAGATCCAATTTCCTTTATGTTAAAAAAGACAATCCTTATACACTCAACTCCAACTTGCCCAACAATTATCTCACATTAACGTTTGTATTACCAAATAGAATACAAGCATGACATAAGAATAACAATCCCTTTTTAATTCAATTCCTCTATTATTTACAAAACAAAACTCATAATCTTCCATTTTAATCACAAGCAATCCATTGAGTGTATCAACACTAATCCCTAATCCAATTACCATTTCATTTTCCATTCTTTCAATTAATCTCATATCAAATACTGGATCCAATCACAAGTCATCTCCATGACTCACACGCTTTACTGGTCACAAGATGGAAGGAATGCGGAACCTCATGCTTTACCAGTCACAAGCTGGAAGGAACGCGGAACCTCACGCTTTACCGGTCACCATCCGGAAGGAACGCGGAACCTCACATACCACATGCTTTACCGGGCACTACTTCGGAAGGAAGACGGAACCTATCTCAAGCGCCACGCTTTGCTGGCTCAAATACGGTAGGAAACGGACCCCAAGATATCATCACAATCCATCATTACAATTAGTGGACAAAGCCAACACATCTTCCATTATTTCTGTAACACATTAATTCAATATACATCCACCATTTATTAAAATTACATTCACATAACAAGAACAAATATGTTCCACGACCTTCTTCATTATCCATTAAATCATTTATTGTTTTGTCACACAAAAATATAACAACACATCTATAGAGGCAAAGATTCATCTTTAAAGTGTTCACAATTCTTGGGTTCAAACTATTTCTTTACTTTTCCATATTATCATCAAGTCTTCAAATTCATTTTTTTTTTAAACACATTGATTATCAATTACTACCCACGGTTATAAATTAAATCTCCAACATTTAATTTTCTTTGATACAACTCCTTCATATAACATCATCATATTTCACAATCTTCCATTTATCATTATTCATACTTATCTTAACCCAACATAGACTTAATTTCATAAATTTAATGTTGATTGGAGTATCCTCATTTTCCAAAATAAAACTTCATAACTAGAGTTAAATATAAAGTTGGGCATTTAGTTTTGAGGTATAAAATCACTTTCTAATTATACAATAAAATTCTTAAATCTTCACTTCATCATCTTATCACAAATTCCGTAGCATCTTTCAACTCCCCCCCCTCCCCGGTTACCAACACAACACTACCCAACACAATTCAACTCAACGCAATTCAACATGATTCAAACACAATTCATCATAGTCCAATACAATTCGGTTCAATATTATTCAACACAACTCAACATAATCTACACAATTCAACATAATCAACATTATTCAACATAATCAACACTATTGAATATAAGCCAACACAACTCAATTCAACAACACTATTTACAATTCAACATAATTTAAAATAAATTCTTGAATCCCCTTTCAACATTCCATAACTAAGTTTATGTCATCTATATCATTAGTAAGTCATTTCCCCAATCTCCCTTTCACATTATAGCATGATTTACAATGTTCCTAACAAAGTTCAATTGCTAATTTTTAACATAATTTTCAAATACCTCCAAAATCCAATTAAACTTGTACATATATAATTCAACCTACCAATTTCATGAATCTACTTTCAATTTGGGCAAAATCATTAATTATCATAATGAATCAACTTAGGGTTTTCAAGGAAAATTAAGATTTTCAACAAAAATTCAAACTTCTTAAACCACTACTTTTAATTCTAATTTCCCTCTTGATTATACACCTAAGGTTCATAATCCACCACATTAACCCAACAATTGAACTCTCAACACTTCAAATCCTAAACCTCCAAAAATCATAATGTACACTATATGCTAAAAAATGTGGGTTTTACATATATATAATCAAAATACCACAAATCTATCTATTTATGGAAGTATTGAAGAAGAACTAGGACCCCTACCTCAAGAATCAAGCAAAGAAGCAAGCTTTGGTGAGATTCCTTCGCAAATCCGAAATTCCAATCGGTAGAAAATGTTGATCTTCGAGCCTCTTCACTTCTTTGTAAGAGATGTTAGCCAATCCTTAGGGAAATGGAAGGTATTTGAGGTCAAAACCCTAGGGTTTTTGGACCTAGGGTGAGAGGGATGAAGAAGGAAAAGGAAAATGCAAAGAATGAGCTAAAAATCACGTTTTTAAGCTGCTGAATTCGCACAGTCCCGCACGTGCGCTGATTTTCCCGCTCGTGCGGACCTGCTTCCAGCATAGATTCCAAAACTTCAAACAGGCATAACTCTCTTATCCGGACTCCGTTCTAGGTCGTCCTTCTGTCCAAATCGAAGCCCTGAAAATAAGCTTTCCAATGGTTCTAGCCTCACATCCAAATTTAAAGTGTGGAAAAAGAAAATGGCAAAAGAGTGACGGCTGGTCAAAAACTCAAACTCAAATTTGGGGCTTTTTATCTAATCTATCTAAATACCTTGTTAAGGCTTCAATCAAGGTTCCAAACATCACCCAAGGGTCCTCAATTATAATATTTAAAGTTCACTTGCCAACCCATCAATATTAAGAGTCCGACAACCATACAAGTTTTAAGGTGACGGGCACCACTATACATCAATCCAATGTGAATTAAAATCTGAGTCATTACACCTTGCCTTTTGCAGCTGAAGTGGCAATCTTTCCAATATGTTTTTTTTTTCAACCAAGGGACTATTCTCAACTATTTTAATTATATAACATGTTGTTTTTCAACTATTCTAAAAAATACATGTGCTAAAAACATATAATTCATGGTAGAAAAATGAAAGAGAAAAAAAAGGGACACACATGAAATAGACTAGAAACTTCCTCCATGGTTACTAAATCTAGAGATACAATACGTAACTTCGCTATAGAAAGTAAAAATCAGAAGTGGTATCTATTTCATAATAATAATTTCACATTATCGATTGAGTACAAAAAATTTATTAATTTATATAATATTACATTTACAGATCTCATAAAAGAAGGGGTTATCAAGAATCACTTAAATTAGGGTAATTTAGAGCACTCTTCAATCTTATTACTTTTCAATGGACGTCTTGTGTAATTTTGAGAAAATGGGATCTTCAAGTGGGGGCCTAAAGCGCAAGCTTCACTCGCTTTGGCTTTAAGCCGGCCCTGGTTTAAACAACAAGAATGAGATTATAGACAGACAATTTTTTATCGCCTATTAACAATGAGAGTAGTGCCCTAAGCGAATGCAACAAAAAGATCCGGAAATAACTAATAATAAAACAATTCATATATTGACATTGAAACAAACAAAGTCTTAAATAACAAACATCATCACCTGGAGCATTCACACTTGAAACAAAGACTTACATGGCATCTAAACAAAGTCTTAAATAACAAATGTCACCACCTTAGCATTCACACTTGAAACAAAGACTTATAAGCAAACAAAGACTTAGGAGGACTATCAGTAATGACTTCCACGAAAAAAAAAATATATATTTGTAACGCGCAAACAAAGACTTAGGAGGACTATCAATAATTCAATATCAAAATCATCACAGAATGGTGGTTGGTTACTTCTTGGAAAGTCCTATAGTTGCCATCAATGAAATAAGCAAAAGCAATTTGCCTAATAATCGTTTCAAATATATATATATATATAATAAATTTTATATCAAGCATATATTCTTGAATTGCCATAAAACCTTAGTTGACTTGGAGCATTACAAATTCTTAGTTTTAAATGTTAGTTCAGCTCACCATTTCCTCTTAATTATCCCGTCAAACACAAAGCCTACTACTGCACAGAAACACTTCAAACAAGAAAATGGCCGAAATTGCGGTGCTCCATCTTCTAGCCAACTTTGCACCCTTCCTTCAGGGAGAGGTCAATTTGCTGAGTGAAGTTCGGGAAGAGATGAAAGAAATTAGAGATGAATTCGAGCGCATGTCAACTTTTCTCAAAGTTGCTGATGCTAAGGAAGAAATTAATTCTGAACTCAAAGTTTGGATCAAACAAGTCCGAGATGTTGCTTATTACACTGAAGATGTTCTTGACAAATTTAAGCTTCACCTTGTACATCATCGCGGCAATGGATTTGGTGGTTTTCTTCGAAAGGTTTTCTACTTCGCCAAGACTTTAAAAGCTCGCCACCAAATTGCTTCTGAAATACAAAGAATCAAGTCCAGGGTCATCAATATTTCCGAGGGACATAAAAGATACCATGATAAATACGGTATACTAGAGCAATGCTGAAGGTTCGATGTTGTTAACAATTCATGGTCTAATTGTCATGGCGATGCACTTCTAATCCAAGAAGCAAAGCTAGTGGGCATTGAAATGCCCAAAAGACAACTAATGGAGGGGCTTGTCCAAGGAGGTTCAGGGTTAAAAGCAATTTCTATGGTGGGAATGGGTGGCTTAGGCAAAACAACTCTAGTTAAAAAAGTCTACGATGCTGCAGCCATGAAGAAGCATTTTAACAGCCATGCTTAGCTTACTGTTTCAGAGTCATTTGGGGTAGAGGATCTCCTGAAGGACATGATTCAACAATTGTTCCGTGAAATCATGCAACTAGTCCCTGTTGGAGTTGGAACTATGAGCATCAATAGGCTAAAATGTCTGGCTAATGATTTTCTGCAGCAAAGAAGGTACTTGGTTGTTTTTGATGATGTTTGGAATGTCAATGCTTGGGAGGCTATCAAACATGTGCTTCCTGACAACAATTGTGGTAGCCGTGTTATTCTCACAACTCATTTCACCCATATAGCTTCCACCTATAACAAAGAAACTGATGGTCATGTTTATACCTTGATGCCGTTGTCCCAAGAGAAGTCTTGGATGTTGTTTTGCAACAAGACTTTTCGGGGGAGCTTATGCCCTCCAAACTTGAAGCAAATTTCTCATCGAATCTTAAAAAGATGCGAGGGATTGCCACTTGCAAGTGTAGCGATAAGTGGTGTTTTGGCTACAAAGGACAAAAACAGAATAGATGAATGGGAAATGCTTTATCGTAGCCTTGGTGTTGAATTAGAGGGCAATGACAAACTAGAGAGTATGAAAAAAGCACTCTTTCTTAGCTATAATGATCTACCTTATTATCTAAAGATTTGTTTCTTATACTTGAGCATTTTCCCGGAGGATCAACAAACATCGTGCAAAAGAGTAATTCAACTTTGGACAGCAGAAGGATTTGTGAATAGTATTGAGGGGAAGACAATAGAAGAAGTTGCAAATGGCTACCTCGATGAGCTATTCAATAGGAGCCTCATTCAAGTGGCAAATGGACATCCAAATGGAAGGCCTTCTAAATTTCGTATTCACGATCTGATGTGTGAAATTATTGTTTCAAAGGCGAGAGAGCAAAACATTGTAACAACAATTTGCAGACAGGGCTTAAGGTGGCCGGAGAAGGTTCGCCGCTTATTGATCCGAAGCACCTTGGATAATATGGAATATAGCGAGCATTCTTCTCGACTTAGTTCTCTGTTTGTGTGGGGGCTGATAGATTCATTGCCTATTGCATCCTTGCGTGAGTTGTTTAGAAGTGGTTCGAGGCTGCTAAATGTGTTAGATTTGGGAGGTACTCCATTGGAGACTATACCAGATGAAGTTTTTAAACTAATCCATCTCAGGTACCTAAGTTTGAGGAATACAAAAGTGAAGATGGTCCCAAAGTTGATTGGGAAGCTTGAGAATTTGGAGACCTTAGATCTACAAGGAACCTACGTGACTAAGCTTCCTGATAAAATCCTACGCCTTCAGAAATTGCAGAATCTCCTATCATTTCATTCTAAATCAAGAAGCATTTATTTTGAATTTGGAGACGTGAGTGGCTTTAAAGCTCCATCTCAGATAGGAAGCTTACAATCTCTACAAGTGATGTCCTTGATAGAGGCAAATGAAAGAAGTGGATGTGGAATTAGTATAGTAAAAGAGCTAGGAAGGCTAACCCAACTAAGGGAGTTATCCATTGGGAATTTAAGAAGAGAAGATGGGGCAACTCTGTGCTCTTCCATTGAGAAGCTCAACAATCTTCGTAGATTAGATGTAATTTCAACAAAAGAGGATGAGATCCTTGATCTGCAATCTTTGTCTCCAGTTTCTCGATTTCTTCAGCAGTTATACTTGATTGGACATTTGGAGAAATTTTCACTCTAGATACCTTCTTTCCATGGCCTTGTCCGTTTACGTTTAGCGTGTAGCAAGTTAAGGGATGATCCTTTGCAATCCTCACAAGAATTACCCAATTTGGATGAGCTTATACTTGATCAGGCAGTTGAGACATGGACCTCGCCAGGTAGAGGTACCTCTGCAGGTTCATGTTCACTGGATGGGAATTAGGCGAGCAAGTCTGCAAGTGCTTAGCTTTTGATAGCCTTGGAGGTAACATGTGTTATGTCATATTTTACTAGGGCCATAAGCCATATTGCCATTCTGCCATTCAGAGTGGGTTTGTTCAACAAGTAGTGAACTAGATCACTCTTGGTCACAACCTAGATTGGGTGCGCCAAAAAATAATGGCGTCACTTTTGCGCTGTGAAAATTAAGGCTAAGCAGCGCCTCTCAATGAGGTTATACCAGGATTCAGCACCATTGACTTTGCGACTGATGTAATAGACGGGCTTCTCTACGTTATCTATGTCTTGAACAAGTAGAACACCAATAGACCGAGGTGTAGAGGTCAGGTATAGTAGCAGAGGTTTTTCAGGGTGTGGGGCGATCATTCTAAGTAGTGAGATAAGTGCTTTCTTCACCATATCAAATGCCCTGTTGGTGTTCTTGCAACCATTCAAACTTGTGATTCCCTTTCAGCAATGTCCCAAAGAAGAAGGTTATAACAATCCCAGTTTTCCCCTTCATATGTTGTATTCTGAACTCGGGTTCCATGGTTGGTTATTGTTGTTTATCTTCTATTTCCGTCCTTAAATTCCTTGCATTTGAGTTTTAGGATATGTTGGGTAGGTTTGAAACAGGTTGGGTGTGATTTGAAACAAATGGTTGCTGTCCAGATTTTGGTTTCTTCGCTCGAGCAAGGCCTTTGTCGCTAAACGAGCTTTGGGTTTTAGTTCCTTTGCTTGAGCCAGGGTTCCTTCGCTCGAGCGAGATTTGAGTGGTGTGTCTCTTCGGTCGAGCAAGCATTCTTGCGCTTGAGCGTGCGTCTGCGTCTTGGAAAAACCTGAAGGTTGGTATTCTTCGCTCGAGCGAGCTCTATGTTTTGTGTTCCTTCGCTCGAGTGAGAACTATTGCGCTCGAGTGTGCGTCTGGGTTGCAAACCTGAAGCTTTGAATTGTGTGCTCGAGCGAGGCTTCTTGCGCTCGAGCGAGGTGTTTGTTATGTCTAGTCGCTCGAGCGACCACTTCTTTGCTCGAGCGAGCTTTGCATATATCATATCACAGTAGCAGTTTTCTCCTTCACTTTTTGATCTCTTTTTACCTCAAAACCCTAGATCCGGCACATTCTCTCTCTACATACACCTTTTCTCTACAAATACTCTTGATCTAGAGGGTTTCGACCCTAGTCCCTTTGTATAAAAGTTGGAGTTTTGCGTGGGCTACATTTTGATATGAAAATTCTTGGATTTGGAGCATCTTGAGTTTTCTTCATCTTCTCCTTTGAGTCTCTTCTTTTGAGGTAGGAATAAACTACTCATCTTTATGAGCTTTAACATAAATTTTAGTCATTTTGATTAAATGGTGAAATTATGGAAATTTTGGAAGGTTAGGGTTTGGTTTGAAACTATAAAAGAGGGGTTTTATATTTATGGGACTCCATGTGTCTTTGAGACCTTGTTAATGTATTCATTGTATATAAAATGGGTAGATTTGGCCTCGAGAGAAATATTTGAGAAAGAAGGAAAAATGCCCTAATTGGGATTAAATGAATTATTTGTCAAAATAATGAAATTAATTATGGGAATGCATAATTGAGCGGAAATGATTAAATTGGGGAACAAATGTGATTATTGGTACAGTTGGATTGAAAATCACTTACCTATGGAAAGTGTATTAATTTATCTGTTTGATAAATTTAATTATTTGTTTAGAAATAATTGTTTGGGCTATCGGTGGAGGATATTCATGATTATCGTAGAACTGCATGATGATTAGGTAAATTGAAACTAATCAACTGAGTTATGTCATTGAATATGACGGTTGGATTAACACATTGAATATGTACTTAAATTGATCATTGTATATGATGAAATGTTTAAATACATTGCATATGTATGTTTGTGTGGGAGGAGATAGGGGATGTACTCCAATGTGTAGAAGGAGATAGGGGATTGACTCCATTGATAATTAAGTTGGTCGGAGTGTCCAGGGTGAAAGTTCCGAAACCTTATATACATCTAAATGATGTTGATGAATTGAAGTGTTGTCTTTATGAGTTGTAGTCTCATTTGAATTTGTTGATGATGGAAGTGTTGATAATATGGGTTGTAGTCTCATTTTGAATTGTCTGGATAAATAATGTACCATGTTGACAAATTGATTTAGATAAAGGAAGTAAATGGATGTATGGAAACCTATGTTGATTGATTATGGACAAAGGGTTGAGATAGTTTCGAATTGTTAAATATTTATCGAATGCCAATGTTTTAGTTATTTCTCATATTATGTTTAGCATATCTCTACTGGGCTTTGGCTCACCCTATATGGGACATCATTTTCAGGTACAGGTGATATGCTGCCTCCAAGGATGTAGCTTGGGAGGTTTAGAAGCTGAAGGCTTATTTTTGTTGTTATCTTTTGTATTACATATAATTCAAGCCAAGGCCTTAATATGTTAAGAGTTAGAACTCTCTTTTGTTGGAACCAAGTGTTGACTTGGAAAGTTGGAAGCCAGTAGGGCATTTACTTTTGTTGTCAATATGTAATACTTTTTGTAACGAACACTCTGATAAATGAATATATGTTTAATTCTCCTATGTCTATGGATAACATGAATGATTGGTTGATGTATTATTTTGAGGGCGTTACAAATGTTATCTTAGCAAGGGTTGGAATAAACCTCCTGAGGTATGACACTTTGCCTAGGAATTTCTTCAAGGCCTTTTGAGAGTGTGGCGGTGGTATGTCCATGATTGACTTGATCTTATCCCTATCCACTTCAATCCCGTGTTGGTGCACCAAAAAGCCAAGGAACTTGCTGGCGGTAACTCCGAAGGCACACTTGAGAGGGTTCATTTTTAAGTAGAATTTTTGATAACGTTGGAAAACTTTTTCCAAGTCACAGAGGTGCCGGTTTGCCTTAGTAGACTTCACCACCAGATCATCTACATAGACTTCCACTTCATGATGTAACATATCATAGAACATTGCAATCATAGCCCGCTGATAGGTTGCCATTTTTCAAACCGAAGGGCATTATCGTATAGAAAAAATTTCCCAAGGGCGTTCTGAAAGCTATCTTTTCCACATCTTCTGGTGCCATTTTAATCTGGTTATAACCACTAAACTCGTCCATGAAGGAGAACATCTGATGGCCTGCAGTAGAATCGACAAGTGTGTCAACATGGGGCAATGGAAACTCGTTTTTCGGGTAGGCCTTGTTCAGGTCGTGAAAGTCTACACAAACCCTGATCTGGCCGTTCTTCTTCTTCACAGGCACAATATTTGCTAGCCAAGTTGGGTACTATATAGGCTCAATGAACTTAGCCTTCTGCAACTTTTCTATCTGTTCCTTAATCTTCACCTCAAGATCGGGGTGATACTTTTGAGCATGCTGCTTTATTGGCTTAGAGTTGGGAAAAGTGTCAAGGTGATGAGTAACAAGGGATGGGTCAAGACTAGGCATCTTGTCGTATGTCCAAGCAAAGACATCACTGTACTGTTTCAGTAGTGTTATCAATTCTGCCGTAGCTGCTGGAGCTATTGTAGCACTGACAAAGACGGGCTTGCTTTGCCCTAGTAAGTCGTTGAGCTTTACCTCAGCAAGTACTTCCTACTGCGGTTTAGGTCTATCTTGCATGCATTCAGGGGCGGGTTTAAAAATCTCCACCAACCCTTCTTGGGACTTATTTCCATCACATTGATTTGCCTTGGGGCCATCCTCCCAAGGTATGAAGTTTGGTCCCCAAGATCGTCATAAATAGTAAACAGTCTTGCTGCCCTCGCGTACCTTAATAATTTTGGGCGGAGGACTTGTGGACTCGCTGCTCCTCTTCTGCTTACTACTTTCTGGAGTAGCCTCTGCATCTCGAATGTCTTCCCACTTCGGTAACTTCAACCTGCAAATTTACTAGTCTTTGGAGTTTTATCCGTAAACAGCCTAGTAAAGAAAACTACATCAGAATAGTGTGCCTCTTCTACTCCAAATGGCTTGTCAGATGCATTTATGGTCATTGTGTGCTTCCCTAATTTTGCCTTCACACATTGGTGATAACTTGATGGGATAGCCCCGTATCGGTGCATCAAAGCTCTCCCAAGTATCATGTGGTAATTTGTATCTACTTTAATCACATGGAACTTCGTCGTGGAGCGGATCTCGCCAACTGCTAAGTCCACCACCACATGGCCCTTTGTTACTTTTTTCTCACCGCCAAAACTAGTCACAATAATGGGCAGGCGACCCATCCTGGACTCTAGGATACTAGCCTTTGTAAAGGTATCGGTAGTGATGATGTTAATGGATGCCCCGCCATTAAGGAAAGCACGCTTGAATTCTACATCATTGATGTAAGCCGTGACAAAAAGTGGGCGGTTATGGGGAAATGGATATGCTCTGTCTACCTCTAAAAAATAATAACCCATAGTCCTCCTGAACACACTGAGGCACATACTCCTTAGCCTCAGCAACTTCAGTATGATATAGCTCAAAGATGTTGATGAGGGCCTTTGTCACTTCTAACTTGGCAGCTTGGCTCAGCCCCAGCTGGTCAAAAAAGGTGCAAAACTTAACAGAGTTTTGCAAGGTTTGAGCATGAGTATCCTCTGCGAGTTTTGCCTATGCAGGTACTATCTCAAGGAGCTGGCCCGTGGCGATTTCTTCCAACTCATCATAGTAGGATGCAATGTGCACTTGATGGCGTACAGGCCCAAGATACCGAATCATATGGACATTCTTCTTATTCTCCTTGTGGTTAGGATAAGGGTCCTTTCTTACATCATGATTACTGGCATCTTTGAACTTTGGTTCGTTCGCGGCAACTTTCTTCTTGAAGATACTTTTCAAAGTCCAACAGTCCCTAGTGGGATATCTGGTGGCTCTGTGATAGACACAATAATCTGGGCTTTCTTTGTCTTTCTTGGTTGGGGGAACATCAACCAGATGTAAAATAAGTTCACCATTGGCTACCCATTCTTTAACCAAAGCTTTAACATTCTCAAGGTTGCAAGGGTATGGGTTTCTGTCCTTGTAACTCTTCATTTTCCGAGAGGATGATGCCTCCCCTTACGAGTGGCTCCCTTCTATGGAGGTTACTGCAATGACTCTGCTACTACGGGAGTAGCGGTAATTGTCACGAGATCTGTGCAAAGGATCCGTGGTACTGAGGTTCCCAGCTGCCTCAATCAAGGCTGAAAAGGTAGACAAATTATGGTTCACCAAGAAGATTTTGTAGTCGCGTATGGCACCCTCCACACATATGCTAACTAAGTGAGCTTTATCCACTGGCTCATGACAATCAATAGCTTTGTCTTGGAACCTATTCACATAGTCCAGTATGTCTTCACCTTCTTTTTGGACATCTCGCCCAAGTGTGAGGGTTGTAACTTTCTCCTGGACTTGGAAGAACTTTGTATGGAACTTGTTCACTATCTCCTCCCAACTCTTGATCAAGTTGGGAGTCAAGTTCAGATACCAGCTATAAGCTCTTTCCATAAATGATTTGGAGAACTCCTGAAGGCGCAGAGAATGGTAACTACCATGGACACCAAGAGTTTCAATGAACCTCACCACATGTTCTCTGGCATTACCTTGTTTCCCGTCAAACTTTATAAACTTGGGTACTGTATACCCAGTTGGGTATGGCATACCCAACACTTCCCGAGAGTATGGGGGTTTCACATCTGGATCTAGGAAAGATGGTAATCGCTTTTTGCTACGCTCTTGCTCAAGCATAGCTTGTACGTCGGCTAGGGTAACAAAGTGAGTAGGCTGGAATGGGCCAGTTTGCCCCTGGATAGCTGGACTAGCAGCTGTACCGTTCACCTGAGGTACTGCCGGAGGCACTTGGGAGCTTGATTCTCAGGGAACAAATTAGGCACTGGGTTTGGGACTCTTGCAGGTAGAGGTAATTGCACCGAAGCTGGAGTTGGTCGGGATGCCATGGTCATAACGACCTCGGTGAGAGTTTGTAAGGCTATCAAAATCTTCTTCTGTGTGTCCTGAAGTGACTGAATTGCTTTAACCACAACACTGTGGTCATGGTCCTCAGCGTGTGTTGCTTTGCCATTAGAGGAGCCTTGCTGCTGTGGGGGTTGCTGAACTTCATTCTCTATCATCTTTTCCAGTGAAGTGTGTAAGCCACTGCGGGCCTGAACCATCAACAAAGTAGCTTTCCCAGTGAAGTCGCAAGAAATATAAGGGGGTTCAAGGTTAAGAAGGTGATTAGAGAGGCAAAACTATACTAATGGTCCAACAATGGTGGAATGGATGAGAATGAGCAGCATCAACTGTTTGGGAAGATGGAGAGTGAACAGCTGGGTGAGGGTGAAACAGGTAGCTCAAGAAGGAATGTATGGTAGTGCACAAATGGGCAGCATGTTCCCAAAATTTTCCAAAATTCTTCTATCAAACCTTAGGAAATGGGTCCTATTTATAGGCTTTTCCTTGGCACCAAGAGGACACTAAGTGGTCAAATAGAGAGAAGACAGGTGTCCCTAAGGATCACACAGAATATTTTACCTTGAGCCACCAGGCTGAAGGTGCCATGTGTCCATCTGCATGTACCATGTACTATCTATTTGCCTCCACAACTACCTTTTTGAGCCTCAGCAAGTGTAGTTGCGATGGGAGTGTTTGGCGCTGCAACTTCCTTTTGAGCCTCAACAAGTGCAGTGGCATACCCCCTCAACAAGTGCAACGGCATACCCCCGTCGCAACTACACTTGTTTTCTCAGCTCGAACCTCAGCAAGTGCACTTGCAGTGGTAAACCTTGCCGCTACACTTGCTTTCTCAGTTTTATTTGGCCAGTACATGCATTCTCAGGACTCCATTAGCCTGCTATCGGTTATGTTCGTGTTCACTTCAGCGAAGCCTCCACCCTTAGCCACCTAACCACAAACTCCCCAGCTTCCCAAGGTGAAGGCCATAGCCAAGCCTGCTATCAGCCATGCTGTGCCTCAATAACAAGCCCAAGGGGGCTTTCTTAGTCCTGCCTGTGCGACTAAGGCAGGTTTATGACTTGGGTAATGGAAAGGGAGTCCTTTACACTAGGGCTACTCTGCTCCCATCTTTGCGGGGTCACCGCGGTATACTGGTATCTCTGGGTTTGCTATCAGCTCTAACCAGTAAGCCTTGGGGCCTGTTATCAGCGCCAAGTTAATGAACTCTAGGGCCTGCTATCAGCCTTAGGCTAGTAATGCCTTGGGGCCTGCTATCAGCTCCAAGCATTAGCCTTTACTTGCAGAGGGAAGCCTCTCTCAAAGGTTGCTATCATATTGGTGGGATATTCCCTCTGCAACTTAGTTGCTGTGGTAACCATTTCCCACGGCGAGTTCAGACGGTAAGACCGACAATATTAGAGATGGTGACGCCGACAAAATGCCTCCGCAACTTGGGCGTTGCAAATACTGCCTCTGCAGCTTAGTTGATTCGGTTCTCTTTTTCCCTCAGCAACTCCAAATGGCTGTGGTACCGATATTACTTGAAATGGCGGCGCTGAGACAAAGTGCCTCTGCAACTTGGTCGTCACAAGTGTTGCCTCCGCAACTTAGTTGCTTTGGCTCCCTCTTTCCCTCAACAACTTCAGATGGTGGCAGAATCGACATTACTTAAAGTGGCGGCGCTGAGACAAAGTGCCTCCGCAACTTGGCCGTCACAAGTGTTGCCTCTGCAACTTAGTTGCGTCGGCCTCTTCCTCTAGCAGCTTCGGATGGCGGCGGAACCGAAGATATTATGAATGGCAGCGCTAAGGTGAAGTGCCTCAGTAACTTTCCTGCTGCACATGTTCCCTTTACAGCTTCACTTAGCCAATTTCCTTTGTGGAGTCCATTTGGACCCTTGGCGGATCGGACCTGCTTCGGCCCACTATTTGGTCCATTTCTTCTGGGCTTTAGCCCATGGTCCTTAGTCATTTCTGGTCGCCTCAGAGGGGCGACCCCAGGACTTAGGTCTATACTTAATTTGGAGTTTAATTTTTGACCCTCTACAAGTTTTTGATGTACTAATAAAAAAACATGCAACAAAGGGTAAACGAAACCTAAAAGGAAAGGACACAAAAAACTAAATATTTATTATTATTAGGGTGAAAATTAAGATAAATAAGAACATGGATTAATTAATATGGGATACAAAAGGGTGTGGTCAATGGAGCACACATTGTTCATAGGTGCTCTGACAATTATTGTGAGGAGGTTTAATTAAACAACACCAACATCGACCAAAAGCACAAGATCTTTTAGGACACAAGGGGATGTTTAGCTTCTTGCCTAATTCTCCATTTCCATCTCCATCTTCGCTGCAACCATTCTCATTTCCTGCATTCATTGTAAAACATGCATATTAATAATAAGGATTTAGCATTGCATATGCATTAATCTTTTCATTTGTTTGTTTGTTTTTGTTTTTATATTCATTAAGTTTTTAAGTTAAATTTAATCACTCTGCTAGTTGTAGAGGAAATATCATTTTGCTTCTTAAATTTTTACGTGTCATTCAATTTGATCCCCAAACTTCGTATAAGATCAATTTGCCCCACCTAAATTTTTGAAATTTTGATCAATTTGACTCCTGACGTCACATTTTGTCTACAATTAAACGAAACTTATTGACGTGACACCAAATTCCATTTTACCCCCCAAATTATACCTTAAAAATTAATTAGCCCCCTAAATATTCAAAAATATATATTTAATATTTAATTAATAAATTTTTTTTTTCAAAAATGAAAAAAATTAAATTTTAAGTAAAAAAATTTGAGTCTTAGTCATGTTGAGTATTCTTTAGATAGTAATTGAATTTTAAATTTTTTCCCAACTAAATTTTGAAATTACTATTAGTTGATCAATTCTATTGAAATTAATTTGAAGAATAAACTAGTTACAATTGTGCGAGCACACATATAGAGTATCCAATAAATTTTCGGCTCGATAAGTTTTTCCAAAATTGACTCAAGATAATTTGAGACTTATGAAGTACATGTATGGGTATGAGTATTGGTACGATACAGGTACATTGATACGATAAAATCCAAAAAAGTAAGGTACGAGTATGATTTGACACGCTTGTAAAAAAATATTTAAATTTAATTTGGATTAATACAAAAATTGATTAAATAGTTTAATTTGTTAAGATCCAATATACAATTGACATTTAATGCCAAAAATATAGGTATAAGATAAATCAAAATTAAATGTTGTTATATTAAACAACTTACAAATCATAACTTAATTTTAAAATCATGCAAAGCATAAAACTAAAAATGAAAAAGAAATATAATAAAAAGAATTTTATCTCTGCAGTAGAAGAAAATATTATTTCGATTGAGGTACGGTACGACTTGAGTATATACTAGGTATGTTTGGGTATGTCAAAAATTAAGAAGAAAAAATATCAGTATGTGTTTTGTGTATCCGGTATGTATGCAGAAATACCATACGGCGGTAAGTATCCAGTACGGGTACGACATGTTTGTTGAAGTACCTATGCTTCATAGTCTCAAGATAATTCTAAATGAGCAATTTTATATTTTTTTATTATTTTTTTGCAAAATATATATTATTTAAAATTTATTTTTTCATTATTGAAATAAAAAATTTAATATTTTTATATTTGGGAGCTAATTAATTTTTAAGGTATAATTTGGGGGTAAAATGAAGTTCCAAATAAAATTTGGTATCCCATCAACAAGTTCTGTTTGATTGTAGACGGAATGTGAAGGCAGTGGTTAAATTGATCAAAATTTCAAAAGTTTGGGGGACAAATTAATATTATACGAAGCTTGAGAGTCAAATTGAAAAACGCGTGAAAATTTGAAAGACAAAATGATATTTCCTCCTTAACTGTATATATTATAAATTTTTAACACACATTACTTGAACTTAACTCGTATTAACTTAATTAAAACTCATTTAAAATCCGCTCAAAAGATAAGTAAAACCAAACTTAAAATACATTTTCAAACTCAAGCAAAGCTTAGACTTTTTATTAAAAAAATAAATAAATAAAAAATTTGGAAACAAAAATCTTTTGAATTAAAAAATTCAATGAATCAATTCCTCTCTGTTGTTCTGCTTAGTACTCATCAGTGGATGTGCATTAGTAAGGTTCTTGGAAAAGATGATTTACAGTGATAAAAATTTATTTTAAATTATTGTGAATATAATGATGTAAATATTCATTTTAATTAGATGATGTGAATATTCACATTATGTAATTGACAATATAATGACAAAAATTCATTTCAAATCAATATGAATATAATGACAGTCAGTGGCGGAGTCAGAAAATCAAATTAGAAGGGGCACTTATTAATTACAATATCGAAAATTTTTTCAAAAATATTTCACGTAAGTTTTTACGATTGATTTAAAGAAATATCAAAAAAATAATATTATTTATAACTAGTGTATCATGGACAATATAAAAAAATATAGATATAGGTCTTAAAATAAATTATATAATGATAAATTATTTTTTTATACAAAATTTGATTAAAAATTTAATATAATGGTAATATCACGTCATTATTAGTATGTGATATCACTAACTAATAGTAAATAAACACATAGAGAGTGAACTTCATATGTCAAATGTAACTAACAATCTAATAAATTTCATATCTTTGTAGTGAGATTACTTCTACTTGCATGTCAATAATAATGACATCACCGTTACATTCAAAATATTTCATAAAATTTTCATAAATAATATGGTTTATAATAGTCTCTTCATTTTCAATCAAAATAAATTTTATTGTTCTCATAATTTTTAAAATGTCAATTTAAAATATTTTCTTTATATTTGGTAAAAAAAAAAAAAAAAACTCCAAAATCCCGAGGGGAGGTCATGTGACTCCCTTCCCTCTACCAGTGATGACAATCAACATCCTGATGCATGGAAACTACCAAAACATCATGACAATCAACATTAAATATCAACATTAATAGGGGCCAAGAGAGATTGAAGATATTTTGGTCTTCTTACTTTAAATAGGATCTAATGGAATAGTAAAAAAGAATATGAGTTGGATAGAATAAAACTCTTAGAAAAGAGATTTATCAAAAAAGCTCCCTATAATAAACATAAAATTATTAAGTTTTGATTTCTCTTATAATTTTATGATTAGCATTGATAATAAATAACATGGATTAAATTAATGAGGGCATTTGGCCTCACAAACTGAGTTGTTGTCCTAACAATTGTTGAATGGAGCAGATGCAGTTAAACAGCACCAACATTTATGAGAACCACAAAATCTTCGGGCACATAATGGGTTAATTTCCTGCTTCTTCTGGACACGGAAAGTGCTATAGACCTCAAATGAATTATCAAATGTTTTACCAAACCTTTCATATGGGTATGAGAGATTTGACACATCATTTAATAATTTATTTGGAATCCCTAACATAACTCTTTGGACACATAAATTGCATTTGATTTTGATTTTGATTTTGAAAACTCATCTCCATCTCCATCTCCATCTGCATCTGCATCTTGGCTGCTACCACCGTTCTCATTTCCTGCATTAATTGTAAAAATGCATATTAACATAAGGATTTAGTATCCCATATGCATAAACCTTTTTTTTTCCGATTGGTAATATGCATAGACTTGGATAGGCTATATATATGCACGCATTGGATCTTTTCAAATTTTATTTTATTTTTTATTTTTTTTAAAATCTCATGAGAGTTTTTGAGCTAAAATTGAATAACTTACCACTCTGCTTGACTTGGTTATATGTATTATAAATTTATAACACATATTATTTGAATTAGACTCGTGACTAGCTTAAATAAAATTCATTTGAGATTTTTTTTTTTGATCGGCAAAATAAAATAAACTTTGTTGATGAAAACAAAATGCAATACACGTGAATACATCAATAAAGCAAGGCAAAAACAATAACCTCTTAATCCCAACTAACTTAAGAGTAATGCTAGAGGTCCCAAATAATCTACTAAATGTTTTACCAAATCTCTCACATGGGAGTGGGACCTACACACATATGGGTTTGTGTGGGTCTCACACCTATGTGAGAAGTTTGGTAAAACATTTGATAAATTATTTGGAGTTTCTAGCATTTTTCCTAACTTAAAATTGGCACCAAGAAGATCACCTAATCATGTGCAAGTTCAAGTCACAAAAGTTGGAGAGATATGAACCCAAAAAAAAAAAAAAACACACCAATATAAACAACCACTCATATAACTACCTCACCAAAATTTCAAAAAACCAACTAGGCAAATAACCACCCAAACACACTACCATAATAACCACCCAAATCCTAATAGATCACATAGCAATATCAGCAGCAACAGAAGTATCAATGATAAAATCCACCAAGATTCCAACTTCATCAGTCCACCCAGCCATTGAAGATCACAACTGCGTGGCCCCCCACTGAACATGATGGATCATACTAGCAACAGGACACCCCAAAATTAAATATTTTGAAGAATAAATAAAACCAAAATTAAATATACTTTGAAGCTCAAGCGAAGCTTGAACTTTTTAAATATAAATTTGGAAACAAAAGCTTTTGAATTAAAATTTTATGCACAGAAGAATAGAAACCCATAAATTACAATTTCTTTTCCTTTCTGTGTGTGTGAATTTCTGACCATACTGCCAAACAGGTACTCAGCTGGAGAACACCGGCAGAATAGATTAAGCCCGAATGACCTGTCAACAAAAGGATAAGATTCCGGCAGTGGTTCGTCCACCCAGGAGCACTCCGACGATCAAGTCAGTTATCTCTCAAAGATAGCAAAAGTGCTTAACTCACTATTCAGAATATAAAAAGCGTACCTTAGACCCATAGGGGTGCCTTTCTTTTATAGCCAACACAGACTTATTCCCAATAGAAGCCTAACTTCAATGAATTCTGTCTCATTGTTAATCTTGGACTCCCAGTTAGACTGGAATAAACTCTCTAAGAGTCTTATCTTTATCCAAACTGAAGTCTTCTTTCATTCTAGGACTCTTGCCCTTATCCGCTTATTTAGCACGTCAGCTAAATTGGCTTCATCCTTCATTACTGTGGTCATCACTCATTGGCTCAATATGACCACGAATAATCTGGTTTCAGCAATACTTTAGAACCATTAACTAAGTTCGTTCAAGTTTCTCAGCTGAGATCGTCCTCTTAGTCGACGTCCTTCTCCATCAAATCAAGAATTCCAAGAGATTCAACACGCGTATGAGCTGTCACGCACAGCAACTCAACCGTTTTAACCACGCGTCTTTCCCTTACTGGATCGTACTTGAATGCGCCTTTAAGTCGCCTCACATCTGCGTGCGCTGTCTGACAAGCACGTCATCCTAGGCACATTGATTACAATTTTGTCGCCATTTTGTGGTTTTTGATCAAAACCACTTATCTTTATCCGTCTTTTCACTTTTGTATCTTTAGTTTCGTGCTAACTCTCTCTTTACTCTCCCAAATCCGCCATTGTTTCAAGCTCTCAAGTTCTGCAACCACTTCCACTCTTCCCCTCCGGTGAAGCTTTTGCTGATCCTTTCCGATTGCTGCCATTATCTGACTTCGGCGTACTCAACACCGGCTTCACTCTTCTGGTAAGCCACTATTTCCTCTTTTATCAGTTTGTGTTTTTCTTTAAAAAACTTTACTGTATTACTCGTTACCATTGCCACTTTGATCACGTTCTTGATTATAAATCTGTTAATCATGTATCTGGGCACGTTCATTTTACGATTTCGCTTTTTCCCAATCCGTTTCTTGAACACACACACTGTTCACCCATTTGTTCATTTTTGCCACTGTTCTTGGCCTTACTATTCCTAATTCTAAATCTTCGTTCTTATTTTTGTTTTCTATGTTTTCTCCATATTCCTGACTTCAATTCTTGCCTCTATAGTCTTAGGTTTGGGATTTGTTGTAGAACCCACGAATTTTAGGAAAAACTGAAACAAACTTCACTTAGATCCTAAAAATTTCTTGCCCTATCCTTTTTTTAGGTTTTGCCGAGGTCCCTCCAACCTTTACAAAACAGACTCTTCTGAAATCCAACACCTTCCCCCCAAACCGACATTATGGATATGTGGAGGCATAGGGTAGACACCCCAACTAAGTTAGAATACTTTAGGCAAGAGTTTTCCATCCCAGCCGACGTTCACCTTAGGTTGGCTGGGGAGGATGATTCCATCATGCCCACAGTTGGCTCCATGCCCTTCCTAATTGTAGCTTTCATAGAGTGTGGACTTAGGCTCCCTCTCAACATCCTTTTCCGAGAAGTCCTTTATTACTATAAACTCAACCCAATGCAATTAGCCATTAACTCTGTGGTGAAAGGGTTTGGAAATACTCTTTAGATCCTGAAAGACGCCAATGATCCTCAGCTAGTCACCTGAAAAGATAAGAACACTCCGGTCGGGGGTGCCGGAATTAGCACTCCGACGGGCAAGTCAGTTCCTCTGCTCAAGAAAACTTGTTTGCTAAGTTTTTAGAAGTGATTCTTACCTCCCTCTGCCAATCCGAAACTCTTGTATTTATATCCATTCCCTGGGCCTCTAGGCCTGGTCCTACTTTTTTCAATCATTATCCATTCCTCTATTCAACTCTAGGGAGGGACCCAAATACGGCCTATCTACCCTATTCGGCCCCGTATCCCTGCGGGATATATGCCGGCTTGCGTCAAGCTTCTGAGATACGCCTCCCTTATCCTCGCCTAATTATTCGGCGTCCTAGTTGAGCAGAGTGTAGCCGTTCAGTCACCGGCTCGCCAAGTATTCGAGATTGTTCCTCTATTTATTCGGCTCCCACAATTGCCCCCCAAGCGTTCTGTCAATTACAGTTGGGTGAAACGCTTGGTTCCGATTTTCGAATACTCCGTACCGCGGTTTGGGAGTTGGACTTTTCACGCGAGCGTTTAATTATTCCCCCTTTAGTCATCGTCTCAACTTCCCGCCTCTTCATACACGCTTTATTTATTATGACTTAAAATCTGATGTCCTTTCGAATCCGTGTTCTATGAGGCTGGTTGCTGGGTTGCTCTTCGAATCATTCTCGCAAATCTTCCATCCGTGACACTCTCTTCATTTTTGTAAGTTTTCCTCTCCCCTGTTCTGGAGCTTTTCTTTGTTTGTTTATTCCGCCGCATGTTCCTATAGTTAGTAGGTTATGGCGAAATATTTGAAAGACCTTCTTTCATCAGATCGAATTGTTGGTTTTAGACGCCATTTCTCAATTCCTGACGATGTCTACTTGTCGCTTGTGGCGAACGGCACTCTTGACATGGAGAGGGGGGATGAAACCACGATTGTCTTTCCCCTTTTGTCAATTGCGGAGGATGGAGTCCGCTTTCCCCTTCATCCGTTTCTGAGAGCTGTTCTTCGCCATTGGGATTTGATCCCTTCCCAGCCCAATGTGAATTTCTTTAGAATTATAATGGGGGTCGTGGCACTGAATCGTTGCCTTGGAACTAATCTTGGCATTCCCGCCATTCGGCACTGTTACGCTTTGGCCAAATCCTCTGGTCGGCACGGGCGTTACTTCCTCAGAGCTAAGGATACAGATCACCAGTTGATCACTATGCTTTCCAGCTCTGGAAAACGAGTCGATGACGTCATGGTCGTTGTCCGCGGCAACTGGGAGTTCGGCGAAGGGGAGGATCGTGTCGATCCTATTCCTAGACGTAGGGGCGAACCAGGTCGCCGAATGCCCGCTTGCTCGTACTGTGTTCATTCTTGCCATGCCCTGCTTTCTTTGAGTCTTACGGCTTATTTTGTGCAGGGAACGCTTTGAAGAGAGTCCAAGCCTCAACTGACGACGCCGTTCTCTCGGACATTAGGATTGCTCTGAGTTATTTCGGCCGTCGCAGTCTTCATAAGCAGGGAAGAGCGGCTCACGTTCTACTTTGCTACGAGCCTACATATACAACCTTTTCGACAGCGGAGAACATACTGATTCCGAAGGGGGAAGAGTTTCTCGTCGCTCGTATTTTATCCGACTTCAAAAACTTGAGACAGGTAGGTTTTCAAGGGTCTGATTCGGAGAGTACTGAAGTATCCGATACTGCCGAATCCGATCAGTCGGAGGCCGAATCTGAGGAGGTATTGGACTCTGCCGATCCTCCTGCTTCGGGGCGGGGGAACCTTCCTGCTGACGACGTTCCTCAACGTTCGGACAATCTCCCCATCTCAGGCTTAACCATGACTGGGTTAAGCCTGACAAAACTTGCTAAGAAGGCGAATGCGGAGAGGCTAGCCGCACGGCGAAAAGCGGAGGGCCTTTCGACCGAACCACCTACTATTGAATCTGAACATCCCCTGCCAGTTACCAAATCGAGATCCTTGGAAATTGTTGACGAGGCGGCGACGAATCAGAATGCCGAATCCGCGTTGGTTGGGGAAGCCGTTCATGATGTTGAGGGAAAGGCGAAGAAACGCGTTAGGGATCGTGTGGTCGATTCAGAAGATCACGGTGGCAAACGACCTCGAATGGAGGGATTGAGTGAGGTTGTGCCCTTTGTGATTCGACCGATGGTAGGAAACACGCCGGTTTCTTCGGATGCCTCGGCGCTTAGAGACCCGGAGGTCGCGTTATGTAACGCGTCTTTGTCGTTCTTGCCTCGATATGGGGGCTTTCCTGTTGGAACCTGATTTGAATGCGACAATGTTAGCCGCGCAGTCCGCCCTTTTGGTACGTATTCTGATTTTTCCTTCACTTCGTCCAAACATTGTTCGCGTTACGTTTTTTGAATTTTGCTTTTGCAGGCCGTTGGTAGAATAGCCGATGTAGGTCGGCGTCATCTTGACGCCGTCAAGGAAATTAGTCGTTTACGAAAGCAATTTGAGTGCCAGAGGAAAAGGGCCGAGGATGAATTTTTAAGAGCAAATCAGAGGCTTTCGCAGAGGCATGGTAGAGAGAGCTCGCGACGCAGATAAGTTGAGGGAGGAGGCCGAGAAGAAGGCCGACGATATGGAAGCTGCACTTGGCTTGTCCCAAAAGGCAGTTACCAACCTGGAGGCTGAATTGGCTGAAATGAAGGCGGCCAAGGTGATTGCCGATTCAAAAGTTTTCGAAGTCGGGAGAGAGGCTGGACTCGCCGAGTACGTGGACCAGGTCTCCCGGTTTGAGAATCGGGGTTGCAAACATGGTTGGTACAAGGCCCTTGCTATAGCTGGGGTTTCGCTGGATGAGCCAATACCGTATGAGCAAGTGGACATCGATCCGTTGGAGACTGATTCCGAGGGTTGATCTTTACGATACATAATTGTTATGATTTGAAGTACTTTTTCCGTTTATTTTTGTTATTTTGTATTTGTTTATCAGACATTATTCATGCGGGCTGATATTACAAAATGTTGCGATACAGAAGTGGATGTTGGCACTTTTTTGTAGTTAAAGAATGTTAAGAATTCTGCTCAATGTTCCGATTATAAATTCTGTTCAAAGTGCTGATGTTTCCGTAATTTTATGATGATATTTGTTAATAGATCTACAATTTAGACTGTAGGGCCTACCGAGGTATCTGCGAGAGGGCGGCCGCTTAGATTAATAAATCTGCCCTTGCCTTGGCCAGGGCTCGAGCGTGAAGAGCCAAATGATTCGGACTCGTGGGCTGGCCGAGGCATCTGCGAGAAGGCGGCCGCTTAGATTAATAAATCTGCCCTTGCCGTCTCTGATCGTAAAATATTCTGATTCGTGAAATATTTCTAGTTCAGACGCGTCGATTCATTTTATTGGAATATTTAGATTTTGATTAGAATATTTTGTACGGCATGGTATAAACGTTTAGAATATTTTATTCGGCCCTAAGGTGTCACGCACCAAAGGGGGCTCCGAATCCGGAGACTTGTTCTGGCCAATCGTGACATCCACGAAGGGCGCCCCGAATCCGGAGACTTATTCGGCCCTAAGGTGTCAGGCAGCAAAGGGGGCTCCGAATCCGGAGACTTATTCGGCCCTAAGGTGTCACGCGCCAAAGGGGGCTCCGAATCCGGAGACTTGTTCTGGCCAATCGTGACATCCACGAAGGGCGCTCCGTATCCGGAGACTTATTCGGCCCTAAGGTGTCATGCACCAAAGGGGGCTCCGAATCCGGAGACTTGTTCTGGCCAATCGTGGCATCCACGAAGGGTGCTCCGTATCCGGAGACTTATTCGGCCCTAAGGTGTCATGCACCAAAGGGGGCTCCGAATCCGGAGACTTGTTCTGGCCAATCGTGACATCCACGAAGGGCGCTCCGTATCCGGAGACTTATTCAGCCCTAAGGTGTCATGCACCAAAGGGGGCTCCGAATCCGGAGACTTGTTCTGGCCAATCGTGACATCCACGAAGGGCGCTCCGTATCCGGAGACTTATTCGGCCCTAAGGTGTCATGTACCAAAGGGGGCTCCGAATCCGGAGACTTGTTCTGGCCAATCGTGACATCCACGAAGGGCGCTCCGTATCCGGAGACTTATTCGGCCCTAAGGTGTCATGCACCAAAGGGGGCTCCGAATCCGGAGACTTCTTCGGCCCTAAGGTGTCATGCACCAAAGGGGGCTCCGAATCCGGAGACTTGTTCTGGCCAATCGTGACATCCACGAAGGGCGCTCCGAATCCGGAGACTTATTCGGCCCTAAGGTGTCATGCACCAAAGGGGGCTCCGAATCCGGAGACTTGTTCTGGCCAATCGTGACATCCACGAAGGGCGCTCCGAATCCGGAGACTTATTCGGCCCTAAGGTGTCATGCACCAAAGGGGGCTCCGAATCCGGAGACTTGTTCTGGCCAATCGTGACATCCACGAAGGGCGCTCCGAATCCGGAGACTTATTGGGCCCTAAGGTGTTATGCACCAAAGGGGGCTCCGAATCCGGAGACTTTTTCTGGCCAATCGTGACATCCACGAAGGGCGCTCCGAATCCGGAGACTTATTCGGCCCTAAGGTGTCATGCACCAAAGGGGGCTCCGAATCCGGAGACTTGTTACGCCAATCGTGACATCCACGAAGGCGCTCGAATCCGGAGACTTATTCGCCCTAAGGTGTCATGCACCAAAGGGCTCGAATCCGGAGACTTGTTCGCCAATCGTGACATCCACGGGGCGCCCGATCCGGAGACTTATTCAGCCCTAAGGTGTCATGCACCAAAGGGGGCTCCGAATCCGGAGACTTGTTCGGGCCAATCGTGACATCCACGAAGGGCGCTCCGTATCCGGAGACTTATTCGGCCCTAAGGTGTCATGTACCAAGGGGGCTCCGAATCCGGAGACTTGTTCTGGCCAATCGTGACATCCACGAAGGGCGCTCCGTATCCGGAGACTTATTCGGCCCTAAGGTGTCATGCACCAAAGGGGGCTCCGAATCCGGAGACTTCTTCGGCCCTAAGGTGTCATGCACCAAAGGGGGCTCCGAATCCGGAGACTTGTTCTGGCATATCGTGACATCCACGAAGGGCGCTCCGAATCCGGAGACTTATTCGGCCCTAAGGTGTCATGCACCAAAGGGGGCTCCGAATCCGGAGACTTGTTCTGGCCAATCGTGACATCCACGAAGGGCGCTCCGTATCCGGAGACTTATTCAGCCCTAAGGTGTCATGCACCAAAGGGGGCTCCGAATCTGGAGACTTGTTCTGGCCAATCGTGACATCCACGAAGGGCGCTCCGTATCCGGAGACTTATTCGGCCCTAAGGTGTCATGGACCAAAGGGGCTCAATCCGGAGACTTGTTCGCCAATCGTGACATCCACGGCGGCGCCCAGATCCGGAGACTTATTCGGCCCTAAGGTGTCATGCACCAAAGGGGGCTCCGAATCCGGAGACTTGTTCTGGCCAATCGTGACATCCACGAAGGGCGCTCCGAATCCGGAGACTTATTCGGCCCTAAGGTGTCATGCACCAAAGGGGGCTCCGAATCCGGAGACTTGTTCTGGCCAATCGTGACATCCACGACGGGCGCTCCGAATCCGGAGACTTATTCTGCCCTAAGGTGTCATGCACCAAAGGGGGCTCCGAATCTGGAGACTTGTTCTGGCCAATCGTGACATCCACGAAGGGCGCTCCGAATCCGGAGACTTATTCGGCCCTAAGGTGTCATGCACCAAAGAGGGCTCCGAATCCGGAGACTTATTGGGCCCTAAGGTGTCATGCACCAAAGGGGGCTCCGAATCCGGAGACTTGTTCTGGCCAATCGTGACATCCACGACGGGCGCTCCGAATCCGGAGACTTATTCGGCGCTAAGGTGTCATGCACCAAAGGGGGCTCCGAATCCGGAGACTTGTTCTGGCCAATCGTGACATCCACGAAAGGCGCTCCGAATCCGGAGACTTATTCGGCCCTAAGGTGTCATGCACTAAAGGGGGCTCCGAATCCGGAGACTTATTCGGCCCTAAGGTGTCATGCACCAAAGGGGGCTCCGAATCCGGAGACTTGTTCTGGCCAATCGTGACATCCACAAAGGGCGCTCAAAATCCGGAGACTTATTCGGCCCTAAGGTGTCATGCACCAAAGGGGGCTCCGAATCCGGAGACTTGTTCTGGCCAATCGTGACATCCACGAAGGGCGCTCCGAATCCGGAGACTTATTCGGCCCTAAGGTGTTGAGCTCAATCATGTAAAAACACGAAACCTTGCATTACAACGACGTATGTACAAGTATCAAGCCCACAGGTCGGGTCATTGATAAAATTTATGTAGATGTGTTGAATTCCAGGGCCGAGGCAGGCTTCTTCCCGACATGTCCGAGAGCCGATATGCCCCCGTGCCTGCGACGGAATCTATCTGATAGGGGCCCCAGCCGGACCGAAACTTCCATCACCGCCTCCGGCCGGTAGTACCTTCTTTAGAACCAATTCTCCGGGATTATAGCGGCAAGAATCGAACTCGCCGATTGTATGACTTAGCGAGCTGCCGATAATGTGCCATGGATGCTAAAGCGCGGTCTCTTCGTTCAATCGTAACCAAGTCCAGGCGAGCATCATCATGTCGTTTCGCTCAGTGTCAAAGGCTTGCGTTCGCAGAGTTGGTAAGCCGATCTCTGGTGGTAAGATTGCCTGGGTTCCGAAGCATAGGGCAAACGGTGTTTCTCCGGTGGATCGTCTCGGCGTGGTACGATGGGCCCACAATACACTCGGCAACTCTTCAACCCATTCGCTTTTGGCACTTTCGACTTTTTTGATGCCGCCCAAGATGGATTTGTTTGAAGCTTCCGCTGACCGTTACTTTGGGGGTAGGTCATGAGAGAAGTAAGGCTCAATACCATACTTGCTGCACAATTCTCGGTATACGCCACAATCGAACTGAGTACCATTATCCGAGATCAATGCTCTTGGGATGCCGAACCGTGTAATGATGTTTCTCCACACAAAGCGCTTAATGTCCGAATCTCGTATATGGGTTAGAGCCTTCGCTTCGACCCACTTTGTGAAGTAATCTGTTGCTACGATTAGAAATCGCTTGTTCCCTGGGGCCCTCGACAATGGTCCTACGATATCAAGTCCCCACTGAGCAAACGGCCATGGGCTTGTGATGGAATTCAAAGTTTCAGCCGGCTGATGGGTTAGTGGGGAGAATTTTTGGCATTGTTCGCATTTCTTGACATAATCTTGTGCGTTGGCCTCCATCGTCGGCCAGTAGTATCCCTGTGTTATCGCCCGATGGGCCAGGGAGCGTCCCCCCGAGTGGGCACCACAGCTGCCCTCGTGTATCTCAGTGAGCAGTTCCTCCACTTTGCCCAGGTGCACGCATTCCAGGTATGGACCAGAGAGGGACTTTTTGTAAAGCCCTCCTTTTGGATCTAAGTAGTACCGCAGGGCCTTGTTTCGCAGCTTGTGTGCTTCTTTTTTGTCCTCTAGGAGTTGCTCAGAACTAAGGAATGCAGCAATGGGATCCTTCTAACTTGGAGCCGATTCTATAATGTTGATTTGGGTTTCTTTCGGAGGGCCTATACTCGGTTCTGGGACGAAACCTACTTCGATGGTACGCTTGAGCTCGGAGTTGATGGCGGAGGCTAAGCAAGCCAGGGCATCCGCGTGTGTATTTTGGTCGCGTGTTATTTGGTTTAGTTCATGATGGTGAATTTAAACGCCAAGGAGTTAGCCGCTTTTCATATAGGCCGCCATACGCCGTCTCGTCGGCGATTCCCTTCAACCGGTTGATTACCAATTTTGAGTCGCAAAACACCATCAGCCAAGACCGAAAGTGTGCGTTCCGCAGTCCGGCTAAAAGGGCTTCATATTCGGCTTCGTTGTTTGATGCTTCGAAGCCGAGCTTGACAGCCTGCTCAATTACTGCGCCGTTTGGAGACATGATTACGACGCCGGCGCCGCTGCCCCGTTGGTTAGACGATCCATCACAGTATAACTGCCAAATGTCCCCGACATATATTCTCCAATCTGGCTTTGGCCGAACTGTGGCCTTTAGCTAGATGTCATCAGGCTTGAGGTCGGCAAGCCCTCCTGTGAACTCGGCAACAAAGTCGGCAAGCACCTGCCCCTTGATTGCAGTTTTGGGTAAGAACTGGATGTCGTATTGGTCGAGTTCGAGAGCCCATTTCGAAACACGTCCTGATGCTTCTGCATTCCGTAACACTGATCGGAGGGGATAGTCTGTGAGCACCCTAATGCTGTGTCCTTGGAAGTAATGCATCAGTTTTCTTGCTGCCATGACCAACGCTAGGACGAGTTTTTCCAGCGGTAGGTAGCGTGTTTCGGCGTCCACCATTGCCTTGCTCACATAATACACTGGCTGTTGCTGCCCTTCCTCCTCTTTTAATAATACGGCGCTGACGGCCCTGTCGGAGACTGCCAGATATAGAATGAGGGGGTCATCAATGGCGGGTGTTGTTAGAAGGGGTACTGTCCGGAGGTAGGTCTTGAGCCCGTTAAAAGCTGCTTCGCATTCAGCGGACCATTCAAAAGCTACGCCGCCAGATGTCTGAAAGAATTGTCTGCCGATCAGAGATCGGTGATGAACCGTTGAGTGCCGCAATTGCTCCCATCAACTTTTGGACCTCTTTCACTGAACGGGGGGAACTCAGTTCCAAAATTGCTGTGATTTGCCTCGGGTTGGCTTCGATTCCTCGGTGGTTGACAATATAACCCAGGAATTTGCCGGAGCCGATCCCAAAGGCACATTTGGAAGCGTTTAGCTTCATTCTATATTTGCGTAGGGTGTTGAATGTCTTTTCCAGATCGGCTATATGGTTTTGTTCTTCTTTGGACTTGACCACCATGTCATCGATGTACACTTCCATAGTGTGTCCGAGCTGTTCTTTGAACATCGTGGTGACCAGTCTTTGGTAAGTTGCCCTGATTCTTCATCAAAAGGCATAACCTCAGAGAGGGTTCCTCTTGGAGTGAGGAATGCAGTTTTGTCCTGATCATCCGGACTCATGGCGATCTGATGGTAGCCCTTGTAGGCATCGAGGAAACTCATGCGCCGGTGGCGCGCCGTCGCATCAACGAGTTGGTCAATTCTAGGTAAGGGGAAGCAGTCTTTGGGGCAAGCTTTGTTCAGATCCGTGAAATCGACGCACACTCGCCAAGTTCCGTTCTTCTTTTTCACCACCACTGTGTTGGAGAGCCATGTGGGGTAGGTGACTTCTCTAATTGCCCCGGCGTCAAGCAATTTGTCAACTTCTTCGACAACGGCGGCGGTGTGTTCCGCGGAGGATCGCCGGCCTTTCTGAATGATCGGCTTGCACCGGGGGTCGACATTGAGGTGGTGCTGAGAGACTGACGGGTCTACTCCCGGCATCTCGTATGGAGTCCACGCGAAGACGTCGAGGTTGCCGAGTAAGAAAGTGATCAACTGCTGTCTGTCGACCTGGCTCAGAGAGGCGCCGATCATAAAAAACTTATCCGGGCTTCCATCAATGTCAACCCGGTCTAAATCTTCCGTGGCCTTTTCGTTTGGTTGACGCCCGACGTCGTCCAGGATCTCGCGATTGGGCACTTCAATGGAGTTTACTTGCAGTTCCTTCGGCGACTTGGCGGCGAGAAGGTACTGATCTGCCGATTCCGAGAGCCACGGACGCTCAACGCCGTGTTCCGTTGGGAATCGCAGCAGCTGGTGGTAGGTGCTTGGGACGGCCTGCAAGGTATGCAACCATGATCGCCCCATGATGAGATTGTACGTCGACGGCAGCTTGACGACCAAGAATTCCACGTCCACCGTTCTGGAGCCAGCTCGAACGGGTAGATTGATCTTTCCCAAAGGGTACTCCGGGTTGGCATTGAAGCCGAATAGTGGATATGGAGCCGAGTCGATCCAAACGTTGAACCCGAGTTTGATGAAGGTTTTATAGTACATAACCTCTGAAGTGCTTCCCTGGTCAATAAGGACGCGTTCGACGGTGAACCTATTTACGCGTAGCGCGACAACTAGAGGATCTACGTGAGGGAGTGTTATGCCGCTCAAATCAGAGTCGTCGAAGGTGATGCTTAGCGTCTCTCGGGGCCGGGGTCGCTTTATTGGTGTAAGCGATGTCTTTGGGGGCTTGAAGTGATCGGATTGCATGTACGATGGGCTATCGAGGGTCAGATATCATATGTACGGCAGTTAAAGTGACGCCTTGGGCGGCGATATCGCCCTCTGTTACCTCATCAAGGGAATCGGTTAAGCTGGCGGCGTCGCAGATCGAGCTGTTGGCCCCGAGGTCGTTGAGGAGCTGACCGTGGCAATCGCTCAGGAACCTTGAGCCCTGCCTGCTTGGACTTTGCTTTTTCTAAGGCCAGATCACGGCGAAGGCGTTCGTTCTCAGCGATGACGTCATCCAAACTCTGTTTGGTCTGTCTGGCTTGTTCTATGGTCACTTGCATCGTCTCCGTCGTTGAAATCGTTGGTGGGCTAGCGTTCGAGGCACGTCGCCGCGCGACGGTTTCCTTTCCGAGCGAACTTGCCGGAGTTAGATCGCCTCTGTGTGCGATCTCGTCAGTGGCTATTGGAGGATCTTTAGTCACGTCGTTCATGGATATATTTGAGTATTCCCATAGACGGCGCCAATTGTGGTGAAAGGGTTTGGAAATACTCTTTAGATCCTGAAAGACGCCAATGATCCTCAGCTAGTCACCTGAAAAGATAAGAACACTCCGGTCGGGGGTGCCAGAATTAGCACTCCGACGGGCAAGTCAGTTCCTCTGCTCAAGAAAACTTGTTTGCTAAGTTTTTAGAAGTGATTTTTACCTCCCTCTGCCAATCCGAAACTCTTGTATTTATATCCATTCCCTGGGCCTCTAGGCCTGGTCCTACTTTTTTCAATCATTATCCATTCCTCTATTCAGCTCTAGGGAGGGACCCAAATACGGCCTATCTACCCTATTCGGCCCCGTATCCCTGCGGGATATATGCCGGCTTGCGTCAAGCTTCTGAGATACGCCTCCCTTATCCTCGCCTAATTATTCGGCGTCCTAGTTGAGTAGAGTGTAGCCGTTCAGTCACCGGCCCGCCAAGTATTCGAGATTGTTCCTCTATTTATTCGGCTCCCACAAACTCCTACAGAGTCATCAATGGTATCATGCCCTTAGCTAATCGAGAAAAGGCTAGGGCAACTTTAGCCGACATACAATACTGTTACACCATGTATGGTCTTAAGTTAGAAAAAGGCTACATTTACTACCTTAAGCCGAGGTCCACAGAATACAAACTCATTGCCGACCTCTCAGGCTCCAACAAAGGAGCTGGGGACGATTACCTCATTGTCTCGGGCAACTGGGAGTTCGCTCTAGACGAGGACCTTGACCTCTACCCTCTTAGCCATACATTATTCAAAGAGGGAGATGGTAAGAACCAAGTGTTACATTTACTTGCTTTCAAGTTTTTAATACTTTGTTCCTTCTATATGTTCTGACGTATGTTTTTCCTTGCAGTTCTTCCACAGCCACCCAAGGGCTTTCACAAGTCCTTCTTTCCCAGCAAGGACCTCAAAAAGATGTTGGATCTTCCAGTTGAGCGGCAGAAAGCTTCTTTGCTGCTCAACTTTATCCCGACTTACAAGTCGGTGTTTCCTGACGTCCCAAAGAAGAAGAAAAACAAGTCTTCTCCTTCCACCACAACTCCTCCAATAGCTTCATCATCTCGGCCAGATCAGGGATCAACCTCTGATCTAGCAGAGCAACCGTCAACCTCAGCTCCACAACTGATCCCTCCATCCCAATGCAAACACCGACGTAGAACTGCCATCGCCACCAAGATGGGTCGTAAGAAAGCTGTTGCAGATGACCTTCTAGCTGACATCCCTAACACTATCACAACTCAACCATCCCAATCCTAGCCGAAGCCAAAGCCCAAAAGGATGAAGAAAGCACAACCCAAGGCAACGGTGACTCAGATTGACACTGAGGACACCCTGCTGATCTCAAATTTGGTCGAGGGCGAGAAGAGCTCTTCTGCTATCGAAAAGAGGCCTGCCGAGGCCGCACCCTCTAAATCAACCCGATCAAGGAGACTGGGGTTTGAGTCGGCCACAACCTTGGGCTCTATGAAGTCTGATGCCCCCTGGGCTTTCCCAATTACGATTGAGGACAAGCCGGTCAGGGCTGGTGACAGCGCCGACGATATTGAAGTCGGCGTTGCCCTCTTTACCGCCTTGCTCCTTCCCAGTGATCTCAACCACAACGCCAAATTCAGCGAGTACAAAAACTTCGCTTTAATGTTGCAACATTCCGTCCAAGTAAGCCCTTAATCACTTGGTTTATTTTATTTTCTACTATTTCATACTTAGAGTTTTCACTAACTTTTGTTTTTTCCATTCCTTCCAGGCCATCCAGCATGGCCACTCCTTTGCGATGCGAGCTTTCGCCATCAATAAGGAGTTGGCCAACAAGACCAGGGAGGCTGCCAATTTGTCCAAGTCCCTCAGCAAGGCTGAGGGCAAGATGAAGACTTTAATAAACCAGGCCGAGGAAGCCAAAAAAGCCCAGGATGAGGCCGATGAGAGGGCTAGGGTTGCTGAGGCCATTGCCAAGGTCTCTGAGGCCGAGAAGAAAGAAGTAGAAGCAAAGATGGTAGAGGCCCAAAAAGAACTCCAGGATGCCTTGGCTACAAAAGAGGCCGAGATCAAGGCCGCTGATGAAAAGGCGTACGCCGAGGGGGCGGCTGACGTCAAGGTAGACTACAAAAAACAAGTGAAGCAGGCATGCAACAAGGGTTTCACCCTTGGTTGGATGGCTGCCCTCAAAAAGCTGGATGTCCCTGAGGATTCCCCCCTCAAGAATGCTGGTGACCTCCCCCTGCCATTCCCCCCTACTCTAAGCCAATCCGAAGACGATTCTAAGTCCGAGGAGGAAGCTTTGGTCAGAAAAAAGAAGGAAGTTGCTGGGGCCAAGTCCCCTACTCTGAATGAGCAAGTCGTGGACTTGTCTCAGGATGAAGAGGGTGAGGTCTCCAAAGATGCCACTCTTGAGAGGAAAACATCGGACGCGCTTATTGCCGACAAGAGCCTCGACCAGACTCTCAAAGAGATCGATGCCGAACTCGCGGCTGAGAAGGCCGCCGAGAAGAGTTCCCAAATGTCCTCTGAGCCCCAAACCCAACCAGCTAATGACGTCGAATAGTCTAGTTTCCTTACTTGTACTTTTTCTTACTTTTGAAACAATGTAAGCTTTAATTTGGCCGACGTGCTACTTTTGTAATCTGAACAATTACTCTTTAATGTCAGGTCGATGTGTATTTTTTCCTTATCTAAATGCATTCTCTAATTTCTTCTTTCAATGTGATTGAATGTTTGTCTTCCTTTTACTGTCTTGTATGTTTCTACACTTAGAATCATTTATATGTCTTCAACGTACACCTTAACTGTGTAATCTTCTTGGTGTGGAATACTTTGGCTATACCCACTAACAATTTATCTCGATTTAAACCCACTAGCGGTTTATTTTGGCAAGTACATAGGTACTTCTTTCAATACAACCTTGGCTTAACTTGTAAATTTTCCTTAAAAATTTCAACAAGTGTTTAAACCAATCTTCCTTTTAACGTAACCTCGGATTCATTTCAACTTGTAAATTTTTCTTCAAATTTCAACAAGTGTTAAACATGACCTCGGTTTAACTTCAACTTGTAAATTTTTGTTAAAAATTTCAACAAGTGTTAAAACCAATTTTAGCTTGTAAATTCCACATTCTCTGCCCCCTAATGTGAACCTAAGTTCCACTTGGGTTCTCATCAAGCATGTGACTTTTGACTTCGTTGCTGAGGTAATATTCATATAAAGACTGACCGAGGTTACGAACCTTGGCCTCTCTGTTAATCGATGTACTTAGTTTTAATTTGTGTTTGACTCTGCTGATATGGCAAGTCCAGGTTAATTTCAACTTAGTTCAACTCTATTATATGGAAGTATAACTCAACTCTGCCATATAATAAGTCTAAGTCATTCGTCATGTTTCAATTAGAAACATCGCTAACTTAGTTCAACTCTATTATATGTAAGTAGGAACTCTGCCATATAATAAGTCTAAGCTATTTGTCATGTTCAATCAGAAACATCGCCAACTTAGTTCAACTCTAATATATGCAAGTAGGAACTCTGCCATATAATAAGTTTAAGTTATTCGTCATGTTTCAATCAGAAACATCACCCAGCTACTGATCAGTGATACTACACAAGTTTAAAAATCAAGCTAAGACTTTATTACTTCAGCTAATAACAAGAAACAAAAAATTTAATGATAAAAAAACTTTAGATTGCAAGTATTCCAGGGTCTTGGCAACTCCTTGCCTTCACTGTCTTCAAGCCGATATGCCCCATTACCCAGGACCGAGATGATTCTATAAGGTCCCTCCCAGTTTGGGCCAAGCTTGCCCTCTCTGGGATCCTTCTTGTTGCCGACAACCTTTCTCAGGATGAGGTCCCTAACTTGGAACTCTCGTGGTTTAACCTTCTTATTATAAGCCCTGGCAAGCGGTTGCTGGTATGTCCCCAGCTGAATTACTGCTTTCTCCCTTCTTTCCTCTAGCAGATCCAGATCTCGGGCTAAGAATGCCTCATTGGTCCCATTTTCTACTCCCTGGGTTCTGATCCCAGGAATGCCGACCTCCAATGGGATTACTGCCTCTGTGCCAAAAGCCATGGCAAATAGGGATTCCCCAGTTGATCTTCTTGGTGTAGTTCGATATGCCTAGAGTACACTGGGTAACTCATCCACCCACCTTCCTTTAGCTGCATCCAGCCTCTTCTTGATCCCATCCAAGATGACCTTATTGGATACTTCTGCTTGACCATTGCTTTGAGGGAAGCTTGGAGTAGAGTAACAATTCTTGATCTTGTACTTTGTACAGAAGCTCTTGATTAGCTTACTATCAAACTGTGTACCATTATCAGCTATTATTGCTCATGGGATCCCAAACCTGGTGATGATGTTCTTCCATATAAAGTTCTTCACATCAGTGTCCCGAATTTTTGCAAGGGGTTCAGCTTCTACTCACTTGGTGAAGTAATCTGTTGCCACTAGCAGGTACTTCCTTTGTCCAGTTGCTTGAGGCAATTGTCCAACAAGATCTATGCCCCATTGTGCAAATGGCCAAGGGCTGGACACAGGGTTCAAGTTGCCGCTGGTTGATGTATCAAAGGTGCAAACCTCTGACACTTCTCACATTTTCTAATATAGGCTTCAACATATTTTTGCATATAGGGCCACCAGTACCCCTGAGTAATGGCCCTATGAGCAAGTGACCTGCCCCTAGTGTGGCTTCCACATACTCCTTTATGTATCTTGTACAAGAAGTCTTCAACTTGTAAAGGATGTACACACCTCAAAAGGGGTATAGTAAAAGATCTTCTGTAGAGATGTCCTTCTGCTGTCAGACTGAATCTTGCCGACTTCAGTCTGATCTTGTGTGCTTCTTTATGGTCATCTGGCAGTTTTCCTTCTTTAAGGAATACTATAATTGCATCCATCTAGCTTGGTCCCATCTCCACACACATTGCTTTATGCTCTATGTTCAGTGGTTCTATGCTTGGACCTGACAAGTAGTTCACCATTATCATCCTTGCATCTCCAGGTTTTATTGCACTAGCCAGGTTGGCCAGAGCATCAGCATGGCTATTGTCATCTTGGCTAACCTGCTGTAGTCGGCAATTCTGGAATAGGGCCACCAGTCTGCCCACCTCCTTTGCATAGGCCGACATCCTTTCATCTCGGGCAACGTATTCTTCTGTTGCCTGGTTGACAATAAGCTGGGAGTCACTGAAGACTATTACCTTGTCTGCTTCCATTGCTACTGCCAGCTTTAATCCTGCGATCAGTGCTTCACACTCTGCTTCATTGTTTGAGGCTTTAAACCCCAAACGAATGGATTGTTCTAGTATCTGCCAATCTGGCAGTACTAGCACTACTCCTGTCCCCACTCCTTGTTGGTTTGAACTCTCATCAACAAACAGCCGGAAGGAGTCGCCAATGTAAATGCTGCAGGGTCTGAGTTTTTCTTCTTTCCTTTGTTCTGCTGTTCCCAGTTGGGTTTCTCCTTATTCACCTAGACATCGTACACCTCGGCTCAATGGAGCCCGATGTGTGATGGCACCTAGTGTGAACTCGGCTATGAAGTCGGCCAGAACTTGGCCTTTAATTACTGTTCTGGGTCTGAACTCCAAGTCATATTGGCCCAATACCACTGCCCAATTGGCTATTCTGCCTGTCAGATCTCCCTGCTGCAACAGGGACTTCAAGGGATGTTCAGTTAATACCACAATTTTGTGGGCTTGAAAGTAATGATTCAACTTCTTAGAAGCCATTACTAAAGCTAGTGTTAACTTTTCCAAGGGTAGATATCTGATCTCTGCATCTGCTAGGGTCTTACTCATGTAGTAAACTGCCCTTTGCTCTCTCTTTTTTTCTCTAATCACTACTGCACTTATTGCATGTTTTGAAACTGCCAAGTATAAGAACAGCTCATCTCCAAGTACTGGATTTGAGAGGACTGGAGCTGTGGTCAAATACTTCTTCAAGTTGGCCAAGGCGACTTCGCACTCTTCTGTCCATAAGAAGTCTATGGCTTTCTTCACTAGGCTGAAGAAAGGTTTACACTTGTCAGAGCTTTTACTTATGAATCTATTCAGGGCTACAGCCTTTCCAGTCAACATTTGCACTTGTTTTGCCGATGTTGGGCTCTTCAGCTCTAAGATGGCTTTGATCTGATCTGGGCTTGCCTCAATGCCCCCTTCTAGTTACCAAGTATCCTAAGAACTTACCAGACCCAACTCCAAATGTGCACTTCGATGCATTGAGTCGGAGTCGATATGTTTTAAGGATATCAAAAACTGTCTTCAAATCTTCCAGTTGATCCTCAAGATCCTTGGTCTTCACGACCATGTCATCTATGTATACTTCCACTGTTCTACTGATTAGATGTCTGAATATCTTAGTTACTAGTCTCTGGTAAGTTGCTCTTGCATTTTTCAACCCAAAAGGCATCACTCTGTAGCAATACAGCCCTTTTGGGGTGATAAATGTAGTCTTCTCCTCATCTGGGGGGTATATAGCTATCTGATGGTACCCCCTGTATGCATCTAGGAAGCTCATCCTTCCATGCCCTGAAGTGGCATCCATCAACTGGTCAATCTTGGGTAATGGAAAACTATTTTTGGGACAAGCCTTGTTTAGGCTGGTAAAGTCCACACAAACCCTCCACTTTCCATTCTTTTTCTTCACAACCACTGTGTTTGATAACCATGTAAGGTAATTTACCTCTCGAATGGCTCTGGCCTCTAGAAGTCTATCCACTTCCTCTTTTACTACCTCAACATGCATTAGTGTCGGCCTCCTCGCTCATTGGATGACGGGTTTGGCTGACCTATTTACATTCAGTCTGTGGCAAGTGACCTCGGGGTCAATGCCATGCATCTCGTATGGTGTCCATGCAAACGCCTCCAGATTTGCTCTTAGGAATGCCTCAAGCTCTTTTTCCTCTTCCTCAGCCAAGCCTGAGCCGAGAAGGAAGAAGCGTTCTTCATTCCCTTGCTGGACAAGGATTTTCTTCAGGGCTTCCTTGCTCTCCTCGGCTGGCTTTTTGCTGACGTCCTCCAGGACTTCCACGTTCTCGTCCTCTATCTTTGCCTTTTCTGTTTCTTGTATGTTGCAGGTAGATTTCATTGCTGCCATGGAGCAATTCTTTGCCTGCACCTAATCCCCTCTGACCTCCTCTATTCCATGTTTTGTTAGGAACCGCAATAGCTGATGCAATCTTGAGGGGACTGCCCCCATTGCATGTAGCCATGGCCTTCCCAAGATAGCATTGTAAGGGGAGGGGGTGTCGATTATTGTGAACTCTGTTTTTATCTTCTTGGTGCCAGTCTGCACCTCCAAACTTGTTGCTCCCAGGGGCCACGTCGGCGTTTCATTGAACCCAACTATTGGGCCATTAGACTGCTCCAAATCATCTTGGTAAAGGCCAAGCTCCTTGTAACACCTAACATACATGATGTCACAAGAGCTGCTGTGGTCAACTAAGATGCGCTTCACTTGGCATTCTCCAATCTTGAGGGATATTACCAAGGCATCATTGTATGGATGCTGCACCATCTCTAAGTCGTCTTCAGTAAAGGACACCACTAGTCCCTGGCATTCGTCTGCCCTAGGTCTTTTCTGCCTGACCTGACACACATGTTGCAAGTGTTTCACCTTCTGAGTCTCCCCACGTATTTCGTTTTCATTGACCTTTGAGTGGATCACATTGATCACCCAAGGTCCGTCTGCCTGCTGTTGTTGTGCTGGAGGAAGCGGGGCTGCCGGTGCCTGAGGCAGTCTTGTTTGCTCTTCCCTTGTCCTGGCCTCGTTTATAAGGTCCCTTAAATGACCTTGTCTTACCAGGTCTTCTAGATGTGCCTTCAGAGCTCTGCACCCCTGGGCCAGATGCCCATCTTTATTGTGGTAAACATAGTGCTTGCCAAGGCTTCTTCCCATAAATTCACCAGGAGCCCTTACTGGTGCTCTGTAATAGGGCTAATTTAGGATTTTCTCAAAGACTTTGTAAATTGGGATTCGGAATATGGTTGTGACTGCCTGTGCAGCCCTTAATCCTGTCTTCTGCTTCTTGTGCCCACTATCACCTCGGCCTCGCTTTGGTGAGCCGTTTTTCTTCTCTTGTTTCGATGCCATTGTCCCCGACGTGTCCTCCTCGGCCCAGACATACTTTTCTATCCTAGCCATAAGTTCCTCCATGCTTTTTTGTAGTGTCTTTGCTAGTGATTTTCGAAGTAGGCAATCATTTTTCAGGCCATTTTTAAACGACACGACCGCCACCTCTTGGTTGTATCTTGGTATTCGGTTGAATACCTCATAATGGCCTCGTTTGGTAGAGCTATGGGAAAGTGATTATAACTTATAGCCTAACAGCTTATAGTTTATAACTGTGAACATAAGCTGATTTTTGACTTATAAATTAAGCTTCTACTCCCCCACTTAAAAAATAAGTTAATTTTTGACTTACAAAAAGCTATAAGTTGTATTATTAAGCTGAACCAAACAAATAAAAATAGCATAAATTAAGCTAAAAGTTGAAATAAGTTGGAAATAAGCCCTACCAAACAGGGCCAATACCTTTTGGCGTAGGCCCTGAGGCTTTCGTCCTCGCTAATTCTTAGAGCCATCAGGGCATCCACCCTTAATGGCTGTAGTTTGTTTGTCACGAACCTGGCCACAAACATCTTGGCCAGGCATTCCCAGGTTTTCACAGTTCCTTTCGGCAACTTATGAAACCAGTCCGATGCAATCTCCCCGAAGGATGAGGGAAACACTTTGCAGAGCAACGGCTCGTTCCCAGTGTACAATGCCATCGAGTTCAAGTACAAACCGACGTGAAAGTTAGGGTCCAACTTACCATCGTAAATCTAGAATCTCGGCATGTTAAACCTCTTCGGGGCTTCAAATTTGTCTAATTCTACCGAGAACGGCGTTCTCAGCTTGACCGGGGAAGTTACCTCGGCATCTTGTTGCTTCCTCTAGAGGTAATCCCTCAGATCCTCCTTGGTTCGTCTAGAGGCTCAGCTATCGACGGTTTTCAGCCTTTTTGGAGCACTGCTCCCAGTTTCATTATGAGTCCTTTTGGACCTTTCTCCATTAGTTGCGTCGAAAAAGAGTTCCTTCCCTTGAACATGTCGATGTTCTTTGGGGTTAGTTTCTTTGGTACGATGCGCCCTCCGTGAATCTCCCTTTCTTGACTCTTCTCGCCCTACCACTCTTGAAGGCCGGTGAGAGTGTTCCTTGGTCCTGGTGTGCTGGGGGGCTACAGGGACTGTTTTCTGCCCTCCTTTCTGGGCATTGTTCTTGGCCGCTGGAATCGACGTGTGTAGACACCCCATTTTGACCGGCCCTAAGACTTGGGCACTTTTTTTTGAACACCCCATGATGTAAATTGGAATATGTCATTTTATGAATTTCTCAACAGAAAATATCAAAAAAATCAGATTGAAGTTTTAATCCCAAACCTCACCCATTTTAGCCAAATTATTAATTTGTAGTATTTTATAATTTTATGTGTGTACATATTTTTAGGTGGTGTTATATAAAGTGGTACATTTTAGCTAATTTTGAAAAATAGAAAATAATAAAAAAAATGAAAAATAAAAAAATAGAAAATGAAAAAAAAAATGGTCAGAATGATGGGTTGTGTTTTGGGTAGAAGAGTGGGTGGAGAATTATTATGGTGGAGAGAGTAGACAGCTAAAAGAAAAAAAAGGGGGTGGTGGTGGACAATGATTTTCAAAAGAGAGACATAGGGAATATTTTTGTAGAAAGAAGAGGAGTTGGTTTGTTTTATGTATGTTAATTCAGTGGGTGGGGTTCAAAGTAGGGGGAGAAGATTGAAAAAAAGAGGAAAGCAGGTGAGAGTGGGTGGGGAGGAGATACACAACAAACACTTCACTCTCTTGAATGATTGAGGGATACATTGATGAGGGGCACTCTCTCTCCAATTTGGTCTCTCTCATCTTACCAACTTGCATGGATGATGGCTCTCTCTCTATAATTGAGACTCAACACACCACCAAGAAGAGGGGGGGATTTTGGGAGAGAATTTTTGGTCTTGCAAACTCTCTCTCTCTCTAGAGAAAAAACCAACCCACACTCTCTCTCTCTTATCTCTCTCTCGGGTTGCATTTTGAGAGGAGAAGCTGAGCACACACTCAGACACGGCCATACACACAGAGCTTCATACACACTGCTATAGACAGAGCTTCATACACACTTATCACACCTAGGGGTAGCACCTTCACTCCATGCACTGGGGATAACACTACACAACACACCTTTCACACACCCACAGAGGGCAGATGAGGAGGAACATGATATACACACACACACATAGGAGGGGATATACGGCAGAGGTGAGGAGAGGGAATAGAATTTCAGAAAATGTTCAAGACCATCATCCTCTTCTCTCGCTTGGTGCATGGAGAAGAACAACAGCTGGGCTAAATTACACACTCTCTCTCTCGGGGGCTCTCTCTTAGACATCTACTACCGGAGCCATAGCTCGGAGCTAGAGTGGCCTCACCATCTCACTCGAGGCGGCGGCCTTCCCAGTGGTGACGCTCAGTGGCATTGATTGTGGCCATTGTTGGAGGCAGTTTCTGCTGCTGTGCGTGGCCACAGTTGCAGACAAGATGGCCATTTGAGGCCGAAGTTACATGATAGACATACACATGCATGGTCTCAGCTCTCGGGGTCTCGGTCAACAATTGAAATGGTATAGTTCATTTGGCCAGTTCGTCACCGGACTGGGTTTTCAGAATCTGATGTAGCAGCTCTGTTCAAATGTGCAAGTCTCTGGCTCTCCAGCCTCGACATAGACACAGATTTTGGCATGGAAACATGCATTGGGAGGGGGGGCTGACTGGTTCTCATGGAGTCACCGTCACTCTCTTTCTGCAGTTTGGGTTTGAAAAGATTGCTATATAGATGGAGATACACACACAGAGAGGAGACCGACTCGAGCTTGCTCTCTGAATTACTCGACCAACCTCTCTCTCTCGGTAACAACCATCTCGATATCTTTCTCTCTCTCTCTCTCTCTCTCTCTCTCTGTGTTTTGGTGAACCACTCTCCTCTCTCACAGTTGAACTTCTATAGAGATGGTGACAAACATGGAGTCCCAAGGGAACTGAACTCTATCAACCATTCACAGCCTCAACAGCAGCAACATCATGCATAGCTCCCTCTCTCTCATGGTTTAATTTAGGTGATTAGTTAATTAGTTAGTTAAGTTAATTAAAATTTTAATTAATTAGGTAATTAGGTAATGAGGTCGTTAAATAGAATTTTATAATTCATTCATTAGTTTAATTAATTACTTTTGTTAATTAGAATTTTATAAGTAAGGTCATTAGCATTTTAGTGTAATTAATTAATTAGGTAGTAATTAGAATTTTATAATTAATTAATTAGTTAGTTCCAATTTGTAATAATTAGCTAGCATAGTAAATTAATCTGTTTTGTAATAATTAGTTAATTAGTTAGCTAGTTAGTTCATTCGGACCCTCCTGCGTGAGGGCGCATTAGTTCATTCGGACCCTTCTTTGCGAGGACGCAATGTTGCAATAAGTGTGCGTGTGTGTGTGTGCATGTCTTCCAACCAGACGCCTTTCTCCATTTTATTTATCAGCTTATGATGGTTAGTTTAGAGGCATCATGTTTAATTTAGCATACTCATGTTTGCATCCACTTGTATTGCATGCACCGGGGCTCGGTTCATCATTTCAATTCGCATTGTCATTTCAATACTTCTCTGAATACATGATTAGACCGCATGCGATCAATTCATTTCATATGCCATATTAATAACCGAGCCTAGTAATTGCATATCACATGTGTTGCATTGTCACATTGTATATAGAATCATGCATATTTTCTAACTTCGTTTTGTAGCTTGCTCGCGGGACGTCGGTGAATATGTGAGTTGTTATGCTTTAGCATCTCACTTGTACATAATTTTCTTATTATGTTTAGCATCCTACCATGAGGCTAATTGCTTACTTGATATAACTGTTTGAATGCCTGTGGATGAAGGCTTGTTGTTTGAATTGGAATGATTCGATGAATGTACGTTTTAAGCCCACTTTATAGTGGAAAATTCACAAACTTTAAGCCCACTTGAGGTGGCAAATTCAAACCATTTTTTGCAAAACAAACATGAAATCGAACTATTCCAATTTGAGCAAATGAGTCTATACTTGTATGTTTCACATGGTAAATTTTAGGATTTACTAAAATAATCAGAACATGAACATATAAAGAAAATAAAAAAGTCATATCATGGTTTAGTAGAGGCCGATCTTTTGATCGGGTGAGCGGGGGTGCTCATTATTGACCTTCCCCTCTCATACCTAAGGTTTCGAGCCAAGCATCCTTGGTTACGACGAACAGTGGCCTTGGCACCGAGTCATGGGTTTCCTAATTTCCCAAAATATTAGGTGGCGACTCTGAGATCTGATGACGCAGTCCATTTTTGACAAAATTGCAATAAAATGGATTTTCAATAAAAGTTTCCAAATCTGGACTCTCGTCTACGTTTCACATTGCACTCGTGAGACTAGATCAAAGAGATCTTGGGAGTCCGAACTGTTTAACGCGTGCGGGTACCCCCCGGGCATGTTATAGTTTCTGGCGACTCTGCTGGGGAATTTATGAAACCTTGACTCGAATGCCATGATATGACTTTTATTTTCAATTATATGTTTATTGCATTGCATGCATTGGTGCACTTAAAGTCCCTGTGTTGCCCAAATGCTGGTGGGAGCACAGGCACACTTTTTGTGACACTACACCTATCTCTACGTTACTTTGGAGGCCTTGTGTTATAATCTTTTGAGATCTAAAGGTTCTTGGACTTTGAAGAGAGGCTATATTGACTTTTTTGATTTCCTAAGATCTTCATTGGTTATGACCCAAAGGACTCTTTGGTAACGTCACCTTGGCTTCAACCCCTAAAGTAGAGCCAACCTTGTACATATAGTGAGCTATAGTACCTTTCAAATTAGGACATGATGCTTTCCCATTTCTAGGATGTATGATACCGTTTGTGTGAATAGTGAAACCCTAGATCATTCCAAGCTAGGACAGGATAACCCTACCCTCTTTAGGGGTGTTTGTTCTCTTTCCTGCTTTATGTGTAATGTATTGGATCTATACAGGGGTTCTCAAATTCGAATAAGTGGTTCAGGTTGTTTAGTTTAGCACTATTACATTAAAAACAAAAAAATAACAAAAACATAAAATAAAAAAAAAAATTTGTAAAAAAAAAAAAAAAAAAAAAAATGCCGATATCCCACAAAGTCAACCATCTCTGTGATTGGGGAGTGACCACCTGTTGATTGCACGAGCTTTATTTTGAATGTTGTGGCTGGCCCACACTTTGACTAGCAAAATTGAGAATGGTTTTATTCTGAGTTCTGAATTGAGTATTGAGTCTAAGTTTGACTCCCCCAAGTTTGTAGAGTTAGAGTCAGGCTCGAGTCAGCCTAATGAGTCAGAGTCTGTTGATTTCAATAGTGCTAACCTAGACATTTCTGTCCTGTCTAGGTCCTCTTTGTCATTTTCTTTTGAGTATGTTGTCAAAAGTCTGTTGCCATTGCTGAGTCATAGTCTCTTTTCAATAAACAGAAAAAGAAAAAAAAAAGGCCATAGAGTCCGCCTACTTCTCTGTGCCTTAATTCATCGCATTGACCAAAGTTTTTCAAAACTTTTTTCAAAACTCTGATAAAAACAAAGAGGAAGAATTTCCTCGAGATTTGCAAATTTTGATCAACTGAGAGGAAGAGAGGTGTGCTAAGCGTTTGATGAATAAAATCATTTTTGCTAATGTGGGTACTGAGAAGGATCCTGGCTTGGTCCAAATTGGTTCTATCTTATCTTCGTAAAAGTACGAGTGATTAGTCACTTTGTGAAAAGATTTCAAAAATTGTTTTTGCGTGGTCCTACGAAGACATGCCTGGAATTAGTCATACAGCATAGGATCCCTTTTGACTCGTGGTTCGACCTCCTTAGCTCCTTAGCTTTCAAACCTTGATTTGAAGTATTCAATGATCATTCAAAGTGTAAGGCTTGCATAGCCGAATTGGAAATAGCCCTTGAAGTAGGAGCCATGATGTGATTCAAATGAAGGCAGCCTTTCAACTAGGGGCAATAAGCTTGAATATGATTTAGATTGGAAATAGCCCTTGAACTAGGGGCAATGATGTGATCCAGATTGGAAACAGATCTTGAACTCAAGGCAGAGAATGTGATTTCAATTTGAAACAGCCCTTGAACTAGGGGCAAAAGTGTGAGGCTTGCATAGCTGAAATGGAGGCAACCCTTGAACTAGGGGCAATAAGGTACCACCCTTGAGAGGCTCGCTGGGTTGAAAACTCGGAAGGGCGACCCAGGCAAAAGTTAGAGCACAAAAAAAAAAAAAAAGAAAAAAAAAGAAAAAAAAATGAAAAATGAAAAGCTCGCAAGGATGAAAACCCGAAAGGGCGGCTTTGGCAAAAGTTAGAGCACAAAAGGAAAGTGTCAATACCCGAGTAAACCTTAGCCCGAACTACGATGGCCTGATTCCTATCTTTGGGATACGTAGGTAGCTTCATCTCGAAGTTCGGCCCTAATAATTTTTCAACTTATTCATCTCGTCCATGTTTGCTTGGTGTGTCTTTAGTTGACTTGGTTGTCTTATCCGTGTTTGATTGGTGTATCTTCGTTCTGCTCAATTCAATTGGTTCGATTTAACTTGGTCCAGTTCGGTTCGATTCGGTTCGACGGTTCGGTTCGGTCCGGTCCAGTTCTGCTCGGCTTCATTCGGTTCGGTTGGCTTGGTTCGGATATCACCTTTGATTATCTGGTTTGGGACTATACACCCCAATGGTTGATTCCATGTTAGTTGAGTAGTGGCCATTTGCAAAAATAGGTTTTGATTAATTTGAATGAAGATGACTAATTTTTCTCGAAAGTTGTTCCATTTTTGCAAAACTTGGACCATTCTTTGGATTTGAAAAGGGAAAATTTTCAGTGCTCATAATTTAGCTTACATGATTTGAAACAGAAAATGGAATAAGTATGCTAATTTAACTCTCATGTTAATGAAAACATGTTTACAAAAAATCAAGAGACAAAAAAAGGGTCAAGGCAATGAACTAGGGGCATAGTCGAGTTAAAGATTCTGTCTCCTCCACCGCTCGAGTCAACTATTCAGTGTATATAAGTGTGTATTCATACCAGTCAATGTATTCATACCAGTCAGTGTATATAAGTGTGTTCTTTTCATACTAGTCAGTATATTTATACCAGTTGGTGTATTTATACTAGTCAGTGTATATAAGTGGGTTTGGATTGTTTTGCTTAGTTCTTCTTTCGTTAAGTCATTTTTTATTTAGGTCAGTATGGAATCAATGTCCAATTCAGAGTTCAAATTCAATCATTATCAAATTTAAACAAATTGTTTTCAAGCTCAAAGTGATATGCCAGTGATGAGCAAAAAAGAAACTAATTTTATTGAAGTTAGGAGAGGACATCCCCGATTACAGAGACTCAAAAAAAAAAAAAAAAAAAATACAAAGTCCAAAAACAAAAACAAAAAGAGAGAGAGAGGGATCTTTTTCTTCTTTCTTCTCCGGCAGCAGCTCGACGACGAAGATTACAACGGGTTTCAATTGCACACAGCTTCATTACCTAACTTTTCCATCAGCTGCCTCGCTTCATCTTTACTCCTTCGAAGCTTTTGAAGACTTTGCCTCGGCCTTGGTAGAGCTTCCAAAAGAGATTATTCCTCGCCGGCCATCAAATTGGTTGTGCGAAAAAACTCTGAATCGAGTCACGGAGGTCGTCAGTCGTTTCAGCTCTTTGTTCTGCTTTTTCAGCGCGCTAACTTCCCCTCGAGAATCTTTGTACATATGTTGAAGTAAAGAAAGTTGTGCATTCAATCGATGCACCTCATACGTTCTGTTCTGCAGTCGACGGGACAAGTTGGAGACCGCACTCACGGTCTCCACACATGACCTCAGCGTATACGAGTTTGCTTCAATGTCAGATTGTGCCGCCATGATTTGTTCAACTAACATCGCTGGAAAGTTAAAAACAGGAGAAGGAGGAGGAGCTCGTGGTTGAGGTCCAGGGGAGTTGGAATTGGTCATCTCTATCGTAGACTCGTTTAGGTCTGGAAAAAGAGTGAGAGAACCTTGTGAAGAGGCCATGGTAGAGAAGAGTAATGCAAAAGATAGAGGTTACAGAGTGGTGGCAGAGAAAGTTTGCAGGCTTTTGCTCTGTTTCTCTCTTTCGCAGGCCTCAACTTAAGAAGAGGATGAAGCCAAAGAAGAAGACAAAGAGGGAGGAAGGCTCGAGACGATCATTGACAATCGGGGCAAGATTGGATAGCCTGTCGATCAGGCGCCGCGATTGTTGAAATCGCGCGCCAGACACAACGCTCGAAGAAGATGAAGAAAGAGAGAGTAAGACAAAAGCAGAAAGAGAGGCAGGAGAGTTGTATATATATATATATATGTATATGTATTGTATATCTATGTATTATATATATTTGTTTGAACATTTGGGTCACAGGTATGGCTTGGGTTCAGTGGTTTGGTCCAATGGGTTGAGGATTCAGAAAGCCTAAGCCCGAGGTCAGGGGTTCGAACCCTATATTGAGTGTTTCTTTTGTTTTGTTTTCGTTTTATGTATAAATATGTCTTATATATATATATATATATTTGTTTGAACATTTGGGTCACATGTGTGGCTTGGGTTCAGTGGTTTGGCCTAGTGGTTGAAGAGTGAGAGGTTGAGCCGGAGGTAAGGGGTTTGAACCCCACATCGAGTGTTTCTTTTGGTTTGTTTTTATTTTGTGTATATATGTCTCATATACTTATATATATATTTGTTTGAATATTTTGTCATAAGAGTGGCGTAGCTTAGTGGTTGAGGACTCGGAGGCCAAACTTGAAATCAGAGGCTCGAAACCCCGTATCCCCACATCCATGCATTTTGTGTTTTTCCTTTCTTTTTGCGTGTTTTGCGTACGTGTGCTGATGTCAGCAAACGGAATATGCCTTCTCGATAGGCATCTTCCGTGTGATTTGCAAATGGAATATTCTCCATCTGTGTATATATCCGTATATGTTTGTGTATAGGTCCGTATATGTCTGTGTCATATATACCTGTATATATACTGTATATGTCTGTGTATATATCTGTCTGTATGTTGTCTGTATATGCATATGTGTATACCATATGTACATATATGTGTGTATTGATATGTAAATATTTGTGTATTATATTGGTTGTGTTTGCAATGAGTTACTAGGAGACCAACTGCGACGATGAAAACTAGAGTTCGAATGGCCAAGGCTTAGAACGCAAAAGGTTTGGAATTTTCGAGACTAAAGTCTGGTTTAAATACCCAGGGGTGTATCCCCGGCTTGAAATCTGTATAGCAGCCCCATAGGTTGAGGTAGCGTGTATGCGCCTCAATTCTGGATACGGAACCAATCTAGTCTGTCACCCCGTTGGAGAATAGGGAAAGTTGTGAATATGATCAGGAAGTAAAGCGGCATCCGTGGCCATTCAATCGGTTAAAAATAGCAAGTGTGCTTGTTGTCCTTTTTCGGGTCTAGGAGACCTTAAATCCTCTGAAGGTGCAAGTCCTTTGGTGTTTGTTGTGCCCAAACGATTTTCACGGTCTAGGAGACCTTAAATCCTCTAAAGGTGGAAATTCCTTTGGTGTTTGTCGGGCCCGAACGACTTCAGTCGGTCTGGTATAGTCACCTGACTATGTTTGTAATGAGTTCCTAGGAGATCAATTGAGATGGTAGAAACTAGAGTTCGAATGGCCAAGGCCTAGAACGCAAAAGGTTTGGAATTTTCGAGACTAAAGTCTGGTTTAAATACCCAGGGGTGTATCCCCGGCTTGAAATTTGTATGGCAGCCCCATACGTTGAGATAGCTTGTATGCGCCTCAACTCTGGAAACTGAACCAACCTAGTCTGTCACCCTGTTGGAGAATAGGGAAAGTTGCAAACATAGCCAGGTAGAAATGTGGCTTGCTTCGTGTGTTTTACACAAAGCTTGCTACCCATGTTGCCATCTTCATAGCTTTATCATCACTTCATGACATTGCATTGCATTGCACAAATCATGAATTACCCAAATCGGCTTCGCGTGGCGTATAAGTCCAATTATCAAATCGGCTTCGCGTAGCGTGTAAGTCCAATTATCAAGCCGGTTTCGCGTAGCGTGTAAGTCCAATTATCAAACTGGCTTCGCGTAGCGTATAAGTTCAATTATCAAACCGGCTTCGCGTAGCGTATAAGTCCAATTATCAAACCGGCTTCGCGTAGCATATAAGTCTAATCATTAAATCGGCTTTGCATAGCGTATAAGTCCAATTATCAAAACCCAATCGGTTAACAACAGTAGGTGCGCTTGTTTGTTCACACCATCCAAATTGGGTAACAACAGCAGGTGCGCCTGTCTGTTTACACCACCAAAATCGGTTAACAACAGCAGGTGTGCTTGTCTGTTCACACCATCCAAATCGGTTAACAATAGTAGGTGTGCCTGTCTGTTTACACCACCCAAATCGGTTAAAAACAGTAGGTGCGCCTGTCTGTTTACACCACCCCTCCTCCTTTCGCGTGAGACGCGGTAGGTTGTTGATTCACTCGGTTAAAAACAGCAGGTGCGCCTGTCTGTTTACACCACCCCTTCTCCTCTCGCGTAAGACGCGTTATGATGTTGATTTCACTCGGTTAAAAAGAGCAGGTGCGCCTGTCTGTTTACACCACCCCTTCTCCTCTCGCGTGAGACGCATTAGGATGTTGATTCACTTGGTTAAAAACAGTCAGGTGCGCCTGTCTGTTTACACCACCCTTCCTCCTCTCGCGTGAAATGCGTTTGGATTGCAAATTGGTTAAAAATAGCAGGTGCGCCTGTTTGTTTACACCACCCAAATCGGTTAAAAACATCAGGTGCGCCTGATGTTTACACCATCCTTCCTCCTCTCGCGTGAAACACGTTTGGATTGCAAATCGGTTAAAAATAAAGCGCGTCTGCTTACACCACCCTTCATTCTCTCGCATAAAACGCGTTTGGATTACCGTCGGTTAAAAGCAGCAGTACCGTTCGCTTACACCACCCAAATCGGTTAAAAACATCAGGTGCGCCTGATATTTACACCATCCTTCCTCCTCTCGTGTGAAACGCGTTTGGATTGCAAATCAGTTAAAACAGTCAGGTGCGCCTGTCTGTTTATACCATCCTTCCTCCTCTCGTGTAAAATGCGTTGGGATTGCAAATTGGTTAAAAACAGCAGGTGCGCCTGTCTGTTTACACCACCCAAATCGGTTAAAAACATCACGTGCGCCTGATGTTTACACCATCCTTCTTCCTTTCGCGTGAAACGCATTAGGTTGTGGATGTACTTGGTTAAAAACATCAGGTGCGCCTGATGTTTACACCATCCTTCCTCCTTTCGCGTGAAACGCGTCGGGTTGTTGTTTTACTCGGTTAAAAATATCAGGTGCGCCTGATGTTTACACCATCCTTCCTCCTTTCGTGTGAAACGCGCTAGGTTGTTGTTTTACTCGGTTAAAAACATCAGGTGCACCTGATGTTTACACCGTCCTTCCTCCTTTCGCGTGAAACGCGTTAGGTTGTTGATGTACTCGGTTAAAAACATCAGGTGCGCCTGATGTTTACACCATCCTTCCTTCTTTCGCGTGAAACGCATTAGGTTGTTGATGTACTCGGTTAAAAACATTAGGTGCGCCTAATGTTTACACCATCCTTCCTCCTTTCACGTGAAACGCGTCGGGTTGTTGTTTTACTCGGTTAAAAACATCAGGTGCGCCTGATGTTTACACCATCCTTCCTCCTTTTGCGTGAAACGCGTTAGGTTGTTGATTCACTCGGTTAAAAACATTAGGTGCGCCTGTTGTTTAGACCATATTTCCTCCTTTCGCGTGAGACGTGTTAGGTTGTTGATTCACTTGGTTAAAAACATCAGGCGCGCCTGTTGTTTACACCATCTTTCCTCCTTTTGCGTGACACGTGTTAGGATGTTGATTTCTCTTGGTTGAGGTCTTCCCTCTCTTGCATGATCATAATGTTTTCAAAAATAATCGGCTTCGGGTATCGTATAATCCAGTTCTCACAATCTTCCTGCATATCATTAGCATCTTGCCCCTGAACTACGCTGGTTTGATTCCTTGCAAAGGGATACGTAGGCAACCTTCGGATTCAACCACTTACATTTGCGTCTTGTTTGTTTGTCCAAGTCTTACGGCCTTGTCAAAAGGGTCGTCTTCGAGACTTTGACATTCACCCACGTCATGAAATGACTTCGAGCTCTGTCAAAGAGGGGCAACTGTAGACACCCCATTTTGACCGGCCCTAAGACTTGGGCATTTTCTTTTGAACACCCCATGATGTAAATTGGAATATGTCATTTTATGAATTTCTCAGCAGAAAATATCAAAAAAATCAGATTGAAGTTTTAATCTCAAACCTAACCCATTTTAGCCAAATTATTAATTTGTAGTATTTTATACTTTTATGTGTGTACATATTTTTAGGTGGTGTTATATAAAGTGGTACATTTTAGCTAATTTTGAAAAATAGAAAATAATAAAAAAAATGAAAAAAAAAGAAAATTAAAAAAAAAAAAGGTCAGAATGATGGGTTGTGTTTTGGGTAGAAGAGTGGGTGGAGAATTATTATGGTGGAGAGAGTAGATAGCTAAAAGAAAAAAAAAAGGGGGTGGTGGTGGACAATGATTTTCAAAAGAGAGACATAGGGAATATCTTTGTAGAAAGAAGAGGAGTTAGTTTGCTTTATGTATGTTAATTCGGTGGGTGAGGTTCAAAGTAAGGGGAGAAGATTGAAAAAAAGAGGAGAGCAGGTGAGAGTGGGTGGGGAGGAGATACACAACAAACACTTCACTCTCTTGAATGATTGAGGGATACACTGATGAGGGGCACTCTCTCTCTCATCTTACCGACTTGTATGGATGATGGCTCTCTCTCTATAATTGAGACTCAATACACCACCAAGAAGAGGGGGGATTTTAGGAGAGAATTTTTGGTCTTGCAAACTCTCTCTCTCTAGAGAAAAAACCAACCCACACTCTCTCTCTTATCTCTCTCTCGGGTTGCATTTTGAGAAGAGAAGCTGAGCACACACTCAGACACGGCCATACACACAGAGCTTCATACACGTTGCCATAGACAGAGCTTCATACACACTTATCACACCTACGGGTAGCATCTTCACTCCATGCACTGGGGATAACACTACACAACACACCTTTCACACACCCACAGAGGGCAGACGAGGAGGAACATGATATACACACACACATAGGGGGGGATTTACGGCAGAGGTGAGGAGAGGGAATAGAATTTCAGAAAATGTTCAAGACCATCATCCTCTTCTCTCGCTCAGTGCATGGAGGAGAACAACAGCTGGGCTAAATTACACACTCTCTCTCAGGGGCTCTCTCTCTAACATCTACTGCAGGAGCCGTAGCTCGGAGCTAGAGTGGCCTCACCATCTCACTCGGGGTGGCGGCCCTCCCAGCGGTGACGCTCAGTGGCATTGATTATGGCCATTGTTGGAGGCAGTTTCTGCTGCTGTGCGTGGCCACAGTTGCAGACAAGATGGCCATTTGAGGCCGAAGTTACATGATAGACATACATATGCATGATTTCAGCTCTCGGGGTCTCGGTCAACAATGGAAATGATATAGTTCGTTTGGCTAGTTCGTCACCGGACTGGGTTTTCAGAATCTGATGTAGCAGCTCTGTTCAAATCCGCAAGTCGCTGGCTCTCCAGCCTCGACATAGACACAAATTTTGGCATGGAAACATGCATGGGGGGGGGCTGACTGGTTCTCATGGAGTCGCCGTCACTCTCTTTCTGCAGTTTGGGTTTGAAAAGATTGCTATATACATGGAGATACACACACAGAGAGGAGACCGACTCGAGCTTGCTCTCTGAATTACTCGACCAACCTCTCTCTCTCGGCAACAACCATCTCGATATATATCTCTCTCTCTCTTTGTGTTTTGGTGAACCACTCTCCTCTCTCACAGTTGAACTTCTATAGAGATGGTGACAAACATGGAGTCCCAAGGGGACTGAACTCTATCAACCATTCACAGCCTCAACAGCAGCAACATCATGCATAGCTCCCTCTCTCTCATGGTTTAATTTAGGTGATTAGTTAATTAGTTAGTTAAGTTAATTAGAATTTTAATTAATTAGGTAATTAGGTAATGAGGTCGTTAAATAGAATTTTATAATTCATTCATTAGTTTAATTAATTACTTTTGTTAATTAGAATTTTATAAGTAAGGTCATTAGCATTTTAGTGTAATTAATTAATTAGGTAGTAATTAGAATTTTATAATTAATTAATTAGTTAGTTCCAATTTGTAATAATTAGCTAGCATAGTAAATTAATCTGTTTTGTAATAATTAGTTAATTAGTTAGCTAGTTAGTTCATTCGGACCCTCCTGCGTGAGGGCGCATTAGTTCATTCGGACCCTACTTCGCGAGGACACAATGTTGCAATAAGTGTGCGTGTGTGTGTGTGCATGTCTTCCAACCCCACGTCTTTCTCCATTTTATTTATTAGCTTATGATGGTTAGTTTAGAGGCATCATGTTTAATTTAGCATACTCATGCTTGCATCCACTTGTATTGCATGCACTGGGGCTCGGTTCATCATTTCAATTCGCATTGTCGTTTCAATACTTCTTTGAATACATGATTAGACCGCATGCGATCAATTCATTTCATATGCCATATTAATAACCGAGCCTAGTAATTGCATATCACATGTGTTGCATTGTCACATTGTATATAGAATCATGCATATTTTCTAACTTCATTTTGTAGCTTGCTCGCGGGACGTCGGTAAATATGTGAGTTGTTATGCTTTAGCATCCCACTTGTACATAATTTTCTTATTATGTTTAGCATCCTACCATGAGGCTAATTGTTTACTTGATATAACTGTTTGAATGCCTGTGGATGAATGCTTGTTGTTTGAATTGGAATGATTCGATGAATGTACGTTTTAAGCCCACTTTATAGTGGCAAATTCACAAACTTTAAGCCCATTTGAGGTGGCAAATTCAAACCCCTTTTTGCAAAACAAACATGAAATCGAACTGTTCCAATTTGAGCAAATGAGTCTATACTTGTATACTTCACATGGTAAATTTTAGGATTTACTAAAATAATTAGAACATGAACATATAAAGAAAATAAAAAAGTCATATCATGGTTTAGTAGAGGCCGATCTTTTGATCAGGTGAGCGGGGGTGCTCATTATTGACCTTCCCCTCTCATACCTAAGGTTCCGATCCAAGCATCCTTTGTTACTACAAACAGTGGCCTTGGCACCGAGTCATGGGTTTCCTAATTTCCCAAAATATTAGGTGGCGACTCTGAGATCTGATGACGCAGTCCATTTTTGACAAAATTGCAATAAAATGGATTTTCAATAAAAGTTTCCAAATCTAGACTCTCGTCTACGTTTCACATTGCACTCGTGAGACTAGATCAAAGAGATCTCAGGAGTCCGAATTGTTTAACGCGTGCGGGTACCCCCCGGGCATGTTACAGCGTGTCTTGCGACGGGAATGATGGTTGCATGACGTTGTTCTGCATCATGAAATTGACGACCGTTTGCAGGTCCGCCAATTTGTTTGCCATTCCCTACATTTCTTCGTCCCTCCGCAGGCATCTATCTTTCTATACCTGGAGGTCGTCCTCATTATAATACTCGCTTCGGTTTGACTTCTTTGGTACGTCGTCCTCCTGGCCGACATCTTTTTCTCCATGATTCTTATCACAAGTCTCTTCGTTGCGGTTGTCTTCTTCGACGTCAAGATCAACATGTTTATCACTCCCAGGAGGGATATCGTCCCCAACCTTTTCTTTCAGTCTATCGTTGGCCATCTATTCTTCTTACGTTCCCACAGACGGCACTAAATTGTGTGTGTGAATTTCCGACCACACTGCCAAATAGGTACTCAGCTGGAGAACACTGGCAGAATAGATTAAGCCCGAATGATCTGTCAACAAAAAGATAAGATTCCAGCGGTGGTTCATCCACCCGGGGGCACTCCAACGATCAAGTTAGTTATCTCTCAAAGATAGCAAAAGTACTTAACTCACTATTCAGGATATAAAAAGCGTACCTTAGACCCATGGGGGTGCCTATCTTTTATAGCCTAACTTCAATGGATTCTGTCTCATTGTTAATCTTGGACTCCTAGTTAGACTGGGATAAACTCTCTAAAAGTCTTATCTTTATCTAAACTGAAGTCTTCTTTCATTCTAGGACTCTTGTCCCTTATCTGCTTATCCCGGATTCCGGTATCTTTGCAGATAACCTTGGCCTCGCCGAAATTACCTCGGAATCACGACCATGACACGTGGCACCTTGGCTGGCACTCCAGTGACACATCGGTCACGTGTCGTCATTCAAAAATTATGTCCCCACACTATCCATATTGGACATAAATCAATCCATAATTATCACCAATAATGCCAAATTTCGTAGGTTCAATTTCTTATACACAACTTATCTTTTTATTTTAAGTGGACCTAAAAACCATATTTTTTGTCATGTTAATTTATAAAAAAAAAAAAATTCCCTTTCTTTAACACACAAACAAAGACTGGAAAGGTTGCTATCTTTCCACACCAGAAAAAGTTTGATGAAATTAATTTAGAGTCCATGGACCAATGAAGGCTGAAATCAAAATCTTTAGTTCAATGCAGAGATTGATTTTCATTTTCCTCTCGAACAAAATCACATAAATGATATATATTTTGAAAAAAAATTCAAGGAACTGATTCCTCTCCTATTGTTATGTTTTGTATTGATCAATGCATGTACATTGGTAAGGTTCTTGGAAGAGATGATCCATCACCACAATGCCCTTTGGCCATAATTTTTTTTAAAGTATATTTAATTTCACCAAAAAAGGGTTAATAAGCATAAAATTAACAAGTTTTGTGTTCTTGCCTATATGGTCTCTCATCTTTGTAATCGTAGCACCCTCCGGCCATGTTTGTTTGGGTGGACATGAGCTTGGGATTGGACTAATAGTCCAATAAAATTATTAATCCAATGTTTGATTAAACAATTGAAGTACGGACTAATTATTTTAAACTTGACTATTAGTTAAGATGGGATACATAATCCAACAGATTCGTAATCTTAGGACTATTAGTCATGGGAATACTAATCCAGTCCGCCCAAACAAACATGGCCGTGTTATGGCCTGTACATACATAATAAGAAAATTAAATAATAAATAAATGAAAATTTTAAGTACACAAAATTTATTCACAAAATTGGAGACAGCGCTCTCGCATGCGTACATGAGGTTTATGTGAAAGAATTGTGTCAAGTCTTGTAAATAAATTTTGTGCATGTTAAAGAACTAGTAAATAATTGCACCAATAGTTATAAAAAAAACTTGGTTGATAACTGGGGAAAAAAAATGCATACATACTTACATTAATGACTGACCAAGGGGGTGTAAGGAAGTAAAAGCAAAAGAAAACAAATTGACCCAAATGAGCAGTCGTCATTGAGAAAATTTTGAATGATACTTTCGATTGGAACACAAAAGGCTTTTTATAGGCCAAAGTTAAAAATCTTAATTTCATCTATGCCTCTCTGTAACCATTACAATTTTAATTTGAAAAATTATATAAAAGTTTATTTTTTAAACTCACTTTCTATACCCAATAATGTATTAATAAGATGCTTGATTAATAATTAGAGAATATTTAATTATCAACTAACTATTTTCTTGACACATCAGTAGGTTTAGAAAGTAAATCTAACTTTTAGGCTTGAATAGCAATTTTAATTTTATGAATATATAGCCATTGCTATAATCAATATCAATTAATTCTAGTTACCTATTAAGGAAGGATAACAGTTTTGAATTTAAAAATGAGCAAGGTTAGAGATGCCAAATAAATTAGGGTAAATTACACTTTGTCCTTTTATGTTTAATCACTTTCCTACTTTAGTCTTTAAAGTTTTTTTTATTTTATTTTTTTTTCCATTTTAGCCCTTCAAATTTCAAGGTTTTTTTTCACTCTACTCCTAAAGCAAATTTCTATTCAAAATTAAATAAGAAATGTCATAATAACTATCACATAACATAAAATATATATTATTATATTAAAGTTTAAGTTTTGTTAAAGATGTGAGTCATATATAATATAATATTTTTATACCACATGACTATTAATGTGTCATTTTCTGTTTAATATTTTGAACAAAAAATAATTTTAGGGATAAATTGGGAAAAACTTAAAAAATGAAGGCCAAAGTGGGAAAAAAATACACTTTAAGGGTTAAAGTAAGAAAGTGACTGTATGAGAGGGTTCAAGAACGTCGTTGGAAAATTCGAAATCTTCGAAGATCCTTGAAGAACAAGTTCGAATTCTCTAGAAGATGATGAGAGGCTTAAATTCTTCAATAGTCTCAACTTAAGAACACAAGAGTAAAGGAGATGATGGAGATAAGAGATTGGGTGAAGAAGAAGGCAAAGTGGCTAGAGAGAGAATAATGGCAAGGCTCTCCCATGGATCTCCCACTTTCACTCTCAAAGTTGATAATGGAGAAGGGAAATTAGTTCTTTCCCAAGAGTTAAATCTCCAAAATCCATCCCTTGTAAAGCTATGAGTGGGTGCTATTTATAGGCACATTATGATGTAGGATGGAGCCCATGTGCAAGGCACATGGAGAATATTCTCTCTAACCACCTTGTCCGAGAAGGTGACCCCTCTAAGGATGAGGAAAACTCCGAAGAGGAGATCAACCTCTCGGCGAACCCTTCTTTTTAGCCACACCTAACCAATGATCCACAATCATCCCAAAGGGTCAGGGGTAGTCCCAGAGGACGTCCTGCTGCAAAATATTGCCGAGTCTCATGGACCCCCCGGAGTCGTGCCACTTCGACCCGGGTATAGTGTCACGACCCAAACCCGCCCCTATGTGTTTAGTCTCAGAATCGGCGATGTCCGAGAATATCAAGGCACTTTCTGATAAAAGCAAGACAGAGTGGCAGAAGCCAAAATAGTAATTAAAAGAAGTCCAATGAGCTGTGACAGTTTGTATGCAAAAAGACTTTTCATAACATGTTCACATTCAGAACAAAAACAGTATATACATACATCATTTACAGGCATTCAGGTTAGGGACCAAATCCCCACCATAACAGTACAATACAAATATCATTCAGTCTATACAGTATATACAAAACAGAAACAGAAAGGGGGAAATCTAAAACACCCCTAAGCAGCCTCAGCTTGAACAGATCTGGAACCTCGCAGTGAGGTACAAAGGTTGGCTTGACAAAACAAGAGCTTAGCCTGATGCTCCTAGCAACGGTCTGGTGCCTGTACACCTACATATATATATGAGCAGTGAGCTAAAGCCCAGTGAATAACATATGCGTATAGAGGTTAAGAATGAATGTCATTTTAGTATTTAAACAGTCATTTGAATAGTATAACAGTTATTCAATCATAGCAGTCATAAGTGGTACATCCAATAGCAACAAGATGAGGGTCTTAACAGATCGAATGGGTTGATGGCCATCATATCGATGTGATGGTGGTTCCAAACATGGGTGCCAACAGAGATCTCTGTGACAGTAGCAGTACAGTACAGTAATAGTAAATTGCTATGGATGCCACGAATATAGTTCGCAAATAGGACAAGCATTCATTCAGTAAACAGTGTTATTTCATAAAGTAATCTCAATTGAACGTATCTTTACAACATTGTTACTCACAGAGTTCTGGGCTACAGATAGGCTAGTGAGCGTCCTCGAATGCCAATCCTACAGTTTCAGAATGAACACACACTAAGTTATACACTTGGGTTTAATAACTTAACCCCTAACTTGACTCGGTGTGGTTCTACATCAATATCCTCATTAAGATGCCTTAAACTAGGCCTAGGAATGCCTAGGATGGAATGAGGATGCAAAGATGCACTTTAAAAACACTTTTCAAAATTTTCAGAAAATAGGGGTCTCGCTCGAGCGTGGCTTTCTATGCATGAGCGGACATGAAGACAAAGGAGCTACGCTCGAGCGTGACTTTCCTCGCTTGAGCAGACTGCAAAAGTACTGGATGCATGAAATTCATGCTCGACGGGCGCTCGACCCCTGCTCGAGCGTGAGACACAAGTCTTCGCTCGAGTGTGCATTCCCTCGCTCGAGCGGACTGTAAACACATGCAAAGTACTGGATACACGCATTTCACGCTCGAGCGTTCATTTCTCCGCTCGAGCGGACTTCATGAATCCAGAGTGTACGCTCGAGCGTGGAGTTCCCCGCTCGAGAGTGAGTCCAAAATCTGGAATTTTCATATTTGAACCTCAAGCTCAAAACTCAACTTTAAAGCATCAAATTCAAACCTTTTGGGCTAATTTTCTGGAAAACACTTGTAAACTCATAATATAACATGTTTCAAAGATCAATTTGTAAAATCAAAGCCCAAAGGTAGTTCAATTGAACACAATTTTAAAATAAACTTCAAGAACATGAAGAACAATGCAAATTTAACACATACATGCGTTCCTTGGAACTCCAATGTTCTAAAACAAGATCAAATGCAAGATTTAACTTCAAAACATGGTGAGTTCATGGATCAAGACCCAAAATATGAACATGCATGCAACAATTCTCATGAAACAACTTCAAAACTTCAATATAAGAGCATGCATGCATGATCTAGCTCTCAATTCAACAAGTTAAGCCATAAATTGGCTCTAAACTCCAACAATCCTCTAAACCATGCAAGAACCAACCCAAAATATGAACAAGGAGGTAAATTCTCTACCTTAGGTCTTGAATGCAAGATATACAAGCTCAATTTGCACAATTAACCTTCAATCCTTCTAGTTTCCAAGCCAATTCTCAAATGAAGCTAAGTTTCTCCTCTCTCACTCTTTCTCTCGGTTTTGGTCTCTCAAGGGTGAACAAGAATAAGATGCAAGACTAAGCTTCCAACAATATTGGTGAAGTGGCCCACTAGATGGCATCTAGGTAAATAAAGCCAACTTATGTAATTTAACATTATTAAATTTAATTTAATCATACCAAATCACATTTCAATTAAATTTATCATAAAATCACATAAATTCTAACTAGCATAAAACACTAATCAATTTCAGATTCGGCCGCCGATAATGCCTTCAATTTACAGTTTAAAGCGCAAAACATGAACAAATAATCTAGTAGTCAAACAGATAGACATGCATTTAAACTAATACACTCAATCAATCAGTTCAAGTTTTCAGTCATCCTACTGAAATATATATATATATATTTTTTTTTTCTCATCCTACTGAAATATATTTTTATAACATCTGAGAATATATATATATAAAAAAAAAATTTATTTTCTGAACAAATATGAAATGATAAGGCTTATATAAACTTTCTCCTTGTTTGGCAAGTTAGTAAGTCAGCAGGCCGTTATATGTTGTATGGATATACACATTTAAAAATATCTTGAGGGAATATTCCAACATCACACAGCATCACACCTCTCCCTTTTTTTTTTTCTATTTAAAGAAAAAGGCCAAAACCCTACTTAGCTCACCTTTTATTTTTGGTTGTTACACAACGGCGCCCTCTCTCTCTTTTTAAACTGAGAGACCAACTTTCTTCTTCCCCAAGACTAAACCAATTCTATTCTTCTTCAATCAGAGCCCGCAGCTGCCAAACACGAAGGTCACTGTGACTAGCTTGCTTTGTGACTACTAAGGACCACCAACGCTTGCACACCGACAGTGGTTGCTCTAGGTACCGCTACCGATCTGCCACAGACGTTACAGACTCGTCACCAACTTGTCCTAGTGTCGCAACCCAGCCATCAGCCAGCACCGACGCCACTGCTACTGCCGACCTCGACTGCCCAACTTCATCGCAGATTCATTGTCGGCCTCTCTGCTGCGACCTCGCCGCTAGCCTTGACTGTTGTTCCAGCACCCACCACACACCTCACCCATTCAACGCGTCGTGTGTGGTCACCAGCTCCTCTGCGGCACCACCGCTGCTTCCGGACTCGATCGTCCAACGCCGCTTCCGGACTCAATCATCCAACACTGACCACACACGTTTGCCCACTCAATGCGACGTGTGTGGTCTTGCCTAGCACCATTGAGCCTCAGTTTACATTACTCACCATCTCTTTCTTGATCATTGTTGCTTGCTTTGCCTCTACTCTTTGCTTTCTCAGACCAGTGGGTTAGCATTTCAGAATTTTTTTAATTTTGGGTGGAAGCTTTTTGTGGAAAACCCATTTTCTCTTATTATTTTAATGAACTTTTGTGCTTAATAAAATGAATCCATGTTCTGATACATTTTGAATTAGTGAACTCCAGCTTTCGTGGGCCACTACTGGCAACATACTGCTCCTCTGTGATGTCATTGCAACGACACTATGACGCTGACTCCTCCACCTCACAATCGGTGCTTCTCTTTAGTGTAACGAGCAACTCCTAAAAGATCCAGACATGCCGGAGCTCCATTCTTGCTGACCAACGCCGACTCCACTACGACATCCCGTTGTCTTCGTCCTCAACCATCCAGTGCTGACCACGCTGTTACCCATTTAACGTGACGTGCATGGTTGCCAACTCTGTCGGCTTTGGATTGTCCAACGCCACTCACACACGCCGCCCACTCAACGCGTCGTGTGTGGGTCGGCCTAGCACGGTTTCGGTGATATATATATTTTTAGAGCTTGGACTACTCAAATCTTGGTTTTGCTTGCACACCCATTGAAATCTACCACCGTTGGTTCCTACTCGAGCTATCATTACTGCGCACCAAAACCGACACAGCTTGCTATTGACTGCCGTAGCTGCTGGTTCTCTTTCTCACCCACTGTTTCATGCTTGGTCTCCAATTCTTCATTACTTCTGTAAGTCTCAAAGACTTTGATACATTGAGTTTTGGCATTTTTGACTTAAAATTGCACTGTGGAGCTTGAATTTGTTTGATGTTGTCACTCCACTGATGTTGACATTTGTAGTGCTTGAGAGTGATTAATTTTTTTTTTTATTTTGCTATCCTGAGAAAAATAGCTCCCTGAAAAATATTCGCCAAAGAAATTCTGGAGTATGAACATTGACTTGGGAGGAACATTCTTGTAATTTGCATGACAAATCATTGAATCTTGCTACATATGAGAAATGTAAAATACTTCGGATCTTGGGCCTGAAATTTGCTATTGAACTTTAGTCTAACCAAATTTTGAGCCCCGTATAAATTGGGTTTTTAATATAGAACATAGTTTTTTTTTTTTTTTTGAGAAAATAACCCGCTTAAATTTCATCACAAAACGGCCCATGACATTGCACCTCTTATTGATGATAGAAACTTGAAATATGTATGTTAATGATACACCCATTGGTATTAGAATTTGTTGAGCTTGAAGAATACCCGAGAAAATGAATTGTTGATGACGTCCGAGGTTGAATTTGTTGATAAACCCATCATGTTGCATGTAAATCTTATTATAAAAATGACTGATTGTTGCGACCCTTAGCATAGTAGACATTGTGCCTGAATTCTTGGTGTAAAAAATTCCTCGTAGAATTTGTTGAATTTCATGGATTCTCTGAGAAACGAATAGTTGATGCCGAAATTTCATTCGAATGTGTTGCTTCAATTCCAATATTTTGAATTTTAATACGGTCAACTCCTTGCTATTTATACCTGTTATTTCAGCCATATGTCTTCTCGAAAGAAACCTGTTGTCCCGGGGTCATCAGAACCAGCTCTCATGAAAGAGAGGGATGTACCTCCGGCATCTGAGTGGAGGAAATCTCCTTATTTTGGTTGGAAAAACCCGTTCTGGCGAGCGGCTACCTCCACCATTTCTCTTCTATCTCCGAAGGGGGCTCCATTATGCCTCACTGAGGACACTGACTCTGGACATGAGGCCTTCATTTTTCCTTCTTCGGTGCTACGCTTTAGGATTGAGCGAGGGGACTTTCCATACTGCTATCCTCAGTTCAAGGCCTTCTCAAACCCTCCTTTTGGTTGGTAGGAGTGGGTGAATGATGTGCTCTCGGACAAGAGCCTCTGTCAGCGGCTTCAGGAGGTCCGGCTATTGATCCCGGTGAAAATATCTCGATCTCTATCCATCCGTCACAACAATGCTAGCCTTGAAGCCATGGCTCTTCGGTGGAGCACCGAGACACACACCTTTATACTTGGCCAGCACGAGATGGGCCCCACCCGCGAGGATGTGTTCATGCTGCTGCATCTAGAAGTGACCGGCCCTGATGCCTTCTACCATGAGCGGACACCCCCCGAGGATGATTATTTGATCCAATCTCTAAAGTTAAATCTTCAAGCTTGTGGCCGATGGAGTTCTGTATTTGATGGTTCAGTGAGGAGGACCAATCGAGTAAGGACGGACTGTGCCTCCTATACCGCATGGATCCACCACTTCTTCAAGGATCTCCAGTCCTTGGCTAGAGATGCTAACCCTGATTCTCGGGAGTATGAGGCCGGCTTGATGTATGGCTCTAGGCTCTATTTCTTGGGATTTCTGGCTTGTTTCCTTTCATTCTTTATTCTTCCAAGCACACCTCCGGATTCTCTCAATCCTTTTGTCTTCCCCTTGGCAGTTAGGCTCTTCAGAGGGGATCTGATTCCTGTAGCTCCGCTATTTCTTGGGAATCTTTATTACTGGCTGGATCTACTACATCGAGACATGGTTCGTTCCGTGGGTCGATATGAGTCTGTTTCCTTCATTCACAGCCAGTTCTTGCTTTGTTTCTTCTTCGAGAGGTTCCCAAAGTTTGCCCCTACTCCGACTATATTCGAGGCAGAGGTTCTTCGGGAGATAGTGGATAAAGATGGTATCCCCGTGTTCGGTACTGACGGGTCTCGAACATTTGAGAAAGCGAAGTCTTGCCAGCCGTTGATCATACGTTGGTCACGTGCCATTTCCACCTTATCCTTGAATACCTTGGTGGACGATCCTCGGCGCTTTGTGGGACGCCCTTATGTATGCCCACCAGTAGGTGTGGCAACACCGCTTATCTATCATGGTTCCTCCCGCCTGGTGTCTTTTCCTTTGCCAAAGGGTATCTCTGCATGCCTTGTTGATATGCTGATAATGATTCGTCCGAGTTCATTACCGGTATGGCATGAGGAGGGCATTGATAGCGCTGTCTACAGACTTGATAGAGTGACATGCCAGTTCGGGTTTGACCAGTGTGCCCCGGGGCCAGCACCTCCTTCATTATCTTTCTCGGAGAGCTACGACCATTTTACTCGCAAACTCGTATACACCATGCTTCCTATATCCGGCTCTTTGACGATGCCAGGCTTGAGCCAAGTAGGGGGTTTCACCCCCTCTTTTAGGTGATATTGGCGGAAAAATAGTGATGCATTTATTGCATTTGTCCAGAGCAAACCGACCATATGTTTGCCTCCGCCGATCTATAAGAAGGACTCTTCTCTTCGGCTGCCTAAGAGCCAGAAATCTAATCACATGTACGAGAGTTTCTTTACTTCATCTGCTCCATCTGACCCTCCGGCTCGGGTGTCTGCTTCTAGCTTGGCAATTGCTTCTCCAGAGCCAGTCCCTTTGAATAAGGCCTCTAGTCCTCGGACGACCCCGCCTTAAGAAGATGGCTCATAAGAGGGCTTTTAATGCCAGTCCTTCCGCTCCTCACCTTTCCAAAAGGCTCCATCAGGTACCCGAACTTTTTTGATTTGAAGTTACTTTCGTTCTTGCGACTATACCTTCTTAAATGACACTTTTTATTTGCCCCTGTTGTGTAGGACCTTGAGGTTGTTAACGTTCTCAGTACCGTGGCTCCGAGCCATGCTGCCTCCCCTAAGCCGGACTCAGACTTGGACGACACCCTTCCTTTGTCTGCAAGACTTGTGAAGATGCGCACCCCTTGTATAGCAGTTATAGATGACGATGATGATGAGGCTGAGTCCTCCGATCATTTTTGTGTCCTTATCCCACGCATGCGTCGTCACCGTCCTACCATAACTGAGGAGGAGCGCTATCTTGGTGACGAGGTTATCGGGGCTCACCGTTCTGATGTTGAGATTGCCGAAGGGACTGATGCCACAGAAATTGATGCCGCAGGCCATGCTTCTAGAAGCAATGTAGAGATGAGGTGCGCCTCTGGGAATGGTGTGGAGGTGGATGTGCTAGAAATCTCTGAGACTCGCTCTGGCACTTATGGTGATTCTCATCCTCTGGCCTTCCTTCCTTCTGCAGGGATGACTGCTACTGTTCAGGCTTTATCAGACATTGAGATCGATCAGGTGCTCCCTGTACAGCCAAGTGACTTTGTTGATGCTTGGAGTTCTTCAGTTGCTCCGGCTTTGCATAATGATTCTCCCTCTAGTAATCTTTCTTTCTGAAGTTTGTCATGTACTTTTATCTGTGAGAAATCTTTACTCAAATAGCTTTACTGTTCTCTACCCCTAATAAGACTTCCTTATCTTTTCTTCAGTGTTAGCTGCTACCGGGGTCTTGCCTTCACCTACCTCGGACTCTGCTCCGACTCTCTTTGTGACTCCTCATGGCTCTCCTTCTCAAGGAGGGACACCTGTCTTTGAGACGACTGCTAGAGGTTCTTCATCGCAAGTGCCATTGAATATTTTGGATCTGAATCTCAGTGATTTCCACTTTGATAGTGATGCTTTTGGTCTTTCCCCTTATCGCTCCGCATTCTCAGCCTCGGGACCTCTGCCGGAAGTTACCCCTCCGGGTGGTTCATCTAACCCGATAGACATTGGGGAGATTCCTGAGACTAGCAGCTTTCCGGCCCCAATTCCTCCTTCGGCTTCTGGCAAAGTATCATTTCTCCATTATTGGGTAGCTCCTGAGTTTGCTTTAGTTCTACAGCTTGTGCATTCGAGTTACCCGGAGACCTTTGCTTCATTTGCCTGCCAATGTCCACTCATTCAGACTGCTCTTCTTGAGTCTTTTGTTACTATCTCATATAGCTTGGACAGGCAACAGCTGTGTGACCTTAATGGGAAAGTAGTCGAGATAGCGTATCAGGGGATCTCTGACATGGAGCGTCACCAAGTGGATTTATCATGGCTTCGGAAGCGCCTGGATATAGCTTCGAACGCCAGTCATTGGGTGGAAATTTTGTCTGTACTTGCCTCTTATCGGATCTCTATAGATGAGACAAAGGCAACTCTTCGTGAACTTGAGTCGGGCTATACTCGGGCCTTAGAGACTTTAGAGGCACACTCTGCTGTTTGTCCTCCGGATGTAGATGTGACGGGCAGCTTCTTCGAGGGTGTTTTTAGGAGAGATTGAGTTTTTTTTTTTTAATTACTTTCTTGCCCCTTTCAATAAAAAATGTTTTATCTAGGACAATGTAATGAAATGACAAAATCTTTGCTGTTTGGAGATTTTCGCATTGTTTTCTCATTCTACTCGATAAAATATTTATTTCGAATGATACAATGGAAAGAACAATCATATGCACATGTTTATAAAAGCTGAAATATTCTCATTAATTCTTCAACTTTCTTGACAAAAGTATAATAAATTCACTGCAAGTGATGGGATAAAACATACATCATAAAGAAAACCAGCTTCTTTATACGTAAGGGAAATATAACTTTTACACAAAGTAGGAAAATAAAAATGAATTTCAACATAGATGAGTCTATCTACGAGCAGTAACGCTTGATAAACTTTGCATTGAGCGGGCCAGTTCAGAAGCCATCTTCAACCCTCACAAGCTTGTAGTACCCGTTTGAGCTCCCCTGAACCACCCTGTAGGGCCCTTCCCATTTTGGAGAAAATTTGGGCAAGGGTTGTCTTCGCATGATTGGGTCTACAATCTTCCATACTAGATCACCTTCTTCAAACTTTCTTGGTACCACAGTCTGGTTATAGGCTCGGGCGATGGACTCATGATACCTTTCCATGAGTTTTGCAGCTCTGTCATGCTTTTCCTCTAATGCTTCCAATCTGGTGGTTCGAGGCTCCAATACCATCCCCGAGGCGAGAGCCATTCGAGCAGATGGTGTTTCCAACTCTATAGGTAACACTGCCTCGAACCCATATACAAGGGAGTAAGGAGTTGCTTGAGTCGGCTTTCTCTTTGAAGTGTGATACGCCCATAGGGCTACTATCAACTGTTCGGACCAAGTCCCCCCAAATTCATCCATCATCTTGATCAGAATCCTTATCAGTGTCTTGTTTGTGGCCTCCGCTTGCCCGTTCCCTTTTGGATAGTAGGGTGTGGATTTGTGATGCCTCACTTGGTAAGTCTCTAGGAGGCTCTTCACATATTTGTTTATGAAGGGAATGCCATTGTCCGAGAGGATGGTGTTTGGTACTCTATATCGGCAAATGATATTTTCCTTGATAAAGTTCGAGACTGCGGGACCCGTAGCTTTCTTTAGAGGGATTGCTTCGACCCACTTTGTGCTTAATTCTGTAGCTGCGAGAATCCACTTGTACCCCTTGGAAGGTGTGGAAATGGGCCCTATCAGATTAAAAGCCCAGGTATGGAACGACTATGGCGTTCGATGCTATGCAGGTCTACGGCTGGAGCATGGATCAAATTTTTGTGTTTTTGACAAGTCTAGCACCTCCTCACGTGATGGGACGCATCTGACTCCATGGTCGGCCAGTAATACCCAAGGTGTATAAGTTGCTCGAACAGTCGAGCCCTTCTTTGATGTTCAATCTCATGGGCTCTTCTGAGGACTAGATCCGACTCCTCCTTGGAGAGACACCTCAAGGGAATGCCCTCAATACTTCTTCTGTAAAGCTTGTCCTGATCAAGAAAGTACCGCCTCGCTCTCCTCCTGAGGTGTGCAATGTCCCTCGGGCTCTCAGGTAGTGTTCCCTCTTTGAGATAGTCAATGTAGACTTGTCTCTAGTCATGGGTATCAATTTCAAAGCAACTCTCATCCTCCCGGATGTATGACTGACACTTGGGGCATTCTTTCTGTAGTTGATTCGAGGCCTTCTCCATCTCGGGCCAATAATAGCCTTGTCTTTGGATCCTTCTGTACAGACTGATATCTCCATCCCCGCAGGACTTTTCATGAATCTGTTGTAGTCGGAAGCTTGCTTCTTGTTGGCTAACACACCGGGCTAGGAATCCGGTACCTCCTCGTAAGTAAAGTTCACCTTGAATAATTATGAATTGGGCAAGCTTGGCCATAGTCAATTTTCCAACTTTGCTTCTGAGTTGTTCGAGGACTTCTCCTCTCCAGTCCTCCGGAAGGTCTTTGTCTTCGGGTATTGTTGAAGGCTCTGTTATCTTCTTGATAATAATTGTCGCCTCCTTCTCTGGAATATCAATTCTTGCCTCTAATGTTGCGAGGGCATCTGAAAACTTGTTGTCAGAGCGAGGTACATGCTCTATTTTGACCTTTTGAAATTTTTCAAGAAGCCTTTGGACTGTTGTTCGATATATGGCCAAGGCAGGCTCCTTTAAGACAAACTGTCCTGAAACTTGCTTCACTATCAGCTTTGAGTCCCCCCGAATCCGAATCTTCTTGATACTGTGCTTCTCAGCTGCTATCAAGCCTAAAATAAGAGCCTCATACTCGGCTTCATTATTCGAACAATGGAAATCCAGTTTATAAGACAAATATAACTTTTCCCCACTTTTGCTTATAAGGACTATCCCGGTTCCTCCTTTCCCTCCGGCTGCTGCTCCGTCAAAGCTCAATGTCCAAAAGCTTTTCTTGGAAGCCATAGCTGCATGCACATCTCCTCTTAATTCTTCATTCACTGGTTCATAGTCACCACTTGGAAATTGGGCAAGGAGATCGGCTAAGGCTTGGCTTTTGATTGCCTTGGGAGCTACACATGTGATCTCGAATTCACCCAATGCTAACAACTGTCTTGCCACCTTCCCGGTTAGAGCAGGCTTGCTGAGGAGGTATCGGATTGGATCACTTCTAGTAACAATCTAAATCTGATGTGCTAAGAAGTAATGTCTAAGCTTTTGGGCAGTGAATACCAAAGCTAAACAATGTCTCTCTACTGGAGTATATCGGACTTCTGCTCCTCGAATCTTCCGGCTGATGTAATACACCGAGCGTTCTGCTCCATCTACATCTTGGACCAATAATGCCCCTATGGACTTGGGGGTTGAAGTTAGGTACAACATTAGAGGCACCCCTGGCTGCAGGGCTATCATGGTCTGAGGCGAGGTCAAGGCCGCCTTGATTCTCTTGAAGGCCTTTTGGTGCTCTTGGTTCCACTCGAACTTGGCATCTCCTTTTAATAACGAGCCGAAAGGGGCAGAGATCTCTGCAAGTGCTGGGATAAACCTCCGAATATAAGACACCTTCCCGAGGAACTTCTTTAACTCCTTCTGAGAATGCGAGGACGGCATTGCTCTGATAGATTTGACCTTGTCTTCATCTGCCTCGATACCATGCCTATGTACAAGAAACCTGAGGAACTTCCCGGCCGTCACCCCGAAAGCACATTTTAGAGGATTCATCCTCATTTTGAATTTTTGGCACCTCTTGAATACTTTCTCAAGGTCTCGGAGATGGTCTTCTTCTTTCTTGGATTTCACCACTAGATCATCAACATAATCTTCCACTTCATGATGGATCATGTCATGAAAGATTGCAGTCATAGCCCTTTGGTAAGTTGCTCCGGCATTCTTAAGTCCAAAAGGCATGACCGTATAGAAGAAGTTTCCGAGAGGTGTTCTAAAAGCAGTCTTTTCTGCGTCTTCTTTAGCCATCTTAATCTGATTGTACCCGCTGAATCCATCCATGAATGAGAACATCTGGTGTCTCGAGGTGGCATCCACGAGGGTGTCGATGTGAGGTAGAGGGAATTCATCCATTAGGCAAGATTTGTTCAAATCTCGAAAGTCTACACATACTCTGATTTGACCATTCTTTTTCTTTACTGGCATGATGTTTGCTAACCACGTGGGGTACTGTATTGGCTGGATGAAACCAGCCTGTTGAAGTTTTTCAATCTCCTCTTTAATATTCTCTTCGAGATCCGGATGATGTTTTCGAGTAGCTTGCTTAATTGGTTTGGAGTTTGGGAACACATCAAGATAATGAGAGACTAGGTTAGGATCTAGTCCGGGCATCTCCTTATATGACCAAGCAAACACATCTGAGTACCGGCTTATCAACTTTAACAACTGTTCCCGTTTCTCTGGGCTAAGGCTTGAACTTATGAATATCGGCCTCGGTGCATCTTGTCCATCACTCAGATCTATTTCAATAAGTTGTTCGGGCTGAGGCTTCAACCCATCTTGCATGCATTCTGTAGCCACTTCAGGCTTTATCACTATGTCATTGTCAGGAGGCTCTTCTTTTGACTCGGAGCCGGTGACTGAAGAAACTGACTCCCCACACCTTCATAAATAGTGCACCATCTTGCCCCCTTCTCGGACTTTCATCACATTTCGAGGAATAGGCGGACTTTCTGGTCTAGACATCGCCCGTTTACTTGATTATGCCCTTGGCTCCTTGTCATCTTTGATATCCTCCCAACGAGGAATTTTGACCCCCCGAGGTTTAGAAGTGGTGGGAACTTCTTCGACAACTATTTCGGTGAAGTAGATGGCATCAGAATAATGAGCTTCATGGGTCTCGAAAGGCTTTTCTGTAACCTGAATTGTCACCGTCTTCTTTCCCCATTTAGCCTTAACACATTGATGATAACTTGATGGTACAGCCCCATATCTATGCATCCAGGTCCTCCCTAGGATGATGTAATAGTTTGCCTCGGAATCAATAATATGGAACTTGGTGGCCGAGCGAATCTCTTCGACGGCTAAATCAACTGTTACGCATCCGATAGTAACTCTCATTTCTCCACCAAAGGTAGTGATGACTATCGGCTGCTTCACAATGCGTTCTTCAGAGATTCTAGCCTTTTCTAGAGTACCACGAGTCATAATGTTGATAGAGGCTCCACTATCTAGAAAGACCCTTTTGAAGTCAACCTCGTTAATAAAAGCAGTCACATAAAGCGGGCGATTGTGAGAAAAAGGATACTTTCGATCAGCCTCGGAGAAAGTAATGGCACTAGATTGCTCTTTTGCCTTCCTCGGAATAGATCCCTCGGTCAACATGCATTCCTCATGGTGTGCCTCAGCTATATTGATGATAGACTTGGTGATTTCTGTTCTTGCCTCCCTGAAAAGTCCAAGTTGGTCGAAGAATTGCTTGAACTTTACACAGTCTTGCAAGGTTTTGGCATAGTGATCCGGATCTTTTTCCACTCTTGGAGGCTCATAGTTAACCGTCTCCTCGGTCTCTTCAAAATAAGATGCCACATAAACATGGTGTCCTCCTCTTCCGTAGTACTCTTCTCCTCCTTCTGGATCAAAGGGATCTTCGACATGAGTCATAAAGGTTCTGCCCTTTGGATCGAGAGCACTTCCATAGTAAACTTGCTCACCCTCGGGCTCGAGGATGTCATCCAGATAACAATCGTCATCATCAAGATTGGCGATAGCCTCGATCATTGGGCCTTCATAAGCTATCATAGCAACATTCTTGCCCTTGTCTTGGTGCTGAGGATATGGTTGTTCTCGAATGTCTTGAGTCCCTTGCTTTTTGAACCTCAATTCGTCTGCCTCGACTTTATCTCTGAAGATTTTCCTAAGAGTCCAACACTTCTCTGTCGGGTGTTTCAATGTGTGATGATAGACGCAAAATTCGGGGCTCTCACCATCATTTTTTGATGGCATTTCTTCGACATAAGGCAATTTTAGCTCTCCGTCGGCCACCCATTCCTTAACTAGAGCTTTTACTTCCTCGATTCCACATGGATAAGAAACATTCCCCTTTTCACCATTATATTGCTTTCTCTTCTGGCCTCTATGACCTCCTCCTTGTGACTTTTGGGTATCTGGGGCAGAGGCAGCAACAACAATAAGTCCACAAGACGATTTGAAGCTAGTCTTGTAACTGGCCTTAAATCCGAACTCCTAAGCCTAAGGAATGCTAATGTTTCGAGCTGCTTCTATTAATGCCGAGAAGGTGGGTAGCTTGTGATTAACTAGAAACATTTTGTACCTGCTCAATGCCCCTTCTAGACAGATTTGAACCAGATAACTCTCCTCCACTGCTTCATGGCAATCCACGGCCTTGTCCTGAAACCTTTGACGTAGTCAAGGATATCTTCACTTTCTTGCTGCTTTTCTTTACACAATGTAAGTGTGGTCACCTTCTCCGCCACTTGAAAGAACTTGGAGTGGAATTTGTTAACCATTTCCTCCCAACTTCGGACAGAGTTTGGAGCCAAATTAACATACCAACTATATGCTCGGTCAGTGAAGGACTTAGAAAATTCTCTCAGCCGGAGGACGTGGTTTGAACCATGAATACCTAGAGTCTCGATGAATCGCACAACATGTTCTCGAGCATTTCCTTGTTTGCCATCAAATTTGATGAACTTCGGCACTGTATACCCCTCGAGGTATGGATAGCTCAGCACCTCAATAGGGTAAGGCAGCTTGACATCCGGATCAGGCAAAGAGGGTAAAGTCCTCTTGCCTTGTGCGAGATCGAACGTGGCTTTCACATTGGCGAGAGTGAGAAACTGTTGAGGGAGAGAGTTTGATGGTGGTATTCTCGGAACTTGGCTTATGGACCCGAAAACTGAGCTAGGGGCGACTTGGCCATTTTGGTGCCGCGAATTCATCATTGGTGAGGACATTTGACGATACTGGCCACCAGCACCTATAGACAAGCCAGTTGGTGATGGGACATTAAATTGAGGCCCGTAAAGTCCACCGCACGGCGCCACTATATCGGGTTGTGCTTGCAAATTTGTTGTCGGTACCAAAGGAGGCCCGCTTGGTGCTTGAGTAACATTTACTGGTGGCGTAACAAGATTAGGTACGGGCAGAGCTCCCTTTTGCGCCATCATGCCCCTTATATTTTCCTGGACACCAACAGTCGCCGGAGTGCCATTCATTACATCAGAACCTCCCCTAACCACCGTTGGATCTTGGCTTGGCACGCCATGGAGCCCAGGTGTGGGCGAACTGCTACCGCCTACTGCGGTTTGAGCATGTGTTACTCTGGCCATGTTGCCATGAGCCATAGGCTGATTGGGGCCTACTTCCCCTTGGATTTGATTTTGTGCACCGACGGGAATAACTCCACCACTAGTTTGATTTCCGTTTGGCGCCGGTGCAAAATTAGAACTCATCACCAACATGGTGTGAGTGAGATTCTGGAGAGTGCTAAGAATCTCTTGCTGAGTATTTTGAAGTCCTTGATTGGCTTCAAGCAAAAGTGGTTGATCTGGAGCCATGGTACTGTCATCACCACCATTAGAGGATCCTTGTTGGTGGACTTCATCTTCTCTCGCCATCCTTGTTGGAGTTGTGTGGATTCCAGATCTCGTTGAGACCATTAACCAATCCGCCTCACCAGTGAAGTCGCCAAATGTATGAGAGGGTTCAAGAACGTTGTTGGAAAATTCGAAGATCATCGAAGATCCTTGAAGAACAACTTCGAATTCTCTAGAAGATGATGAGAGGCTTAGATTCTTCAATAGTCTTAACTTAAGAACACAAGAGTAAAGGAGATGATGGAGACAAGAGATTGGGTGAAGAAGATGGCAAAGTGGCTAGAGAGAGAATAATGGCAAGGCTCTCCCATGGATCTCCCACTTTCACTCTCAAGGTTGATAATGGAGAAGGGAAATTAGTTCTTTCCCAAGAGTTAAATCCCCAAAATCCATCCCTTGTAAAGCTATGGGTGGGTGCTATTTATAGGCACCTCATGATGTAGGATGGAGCCCATGTGCAAGGCACATGGGGAATATTCTCTCTAACCACCTTGTCCGAGGAGGTGACTTCTCCGAGGATGAGGAAAACCCTAAAGAGGAGATCAACCTCTTGGTGAACCCTTCTTCTTAGCCACACCTAACCAATGATCCCTAATCATCCCAAAGGGTCAGGAGTAGTCCTAGAGGACGTCCTGCCACAAAATATTGCCAAGTCTCATGGACCCCCCGGAGTCGTGCCACATCGACCTGGGTATAGGCTAGTTTAACCGAAGAGTGAATTTATCTCCACTCACCGTCCTCGGGATCGAGTCCTTTGTTTGGACTCCATTACGCCCATGGTTTTGGTACGTAGATCCCGGAAAGCTCCGAGTCCGCAAGTGTTCTAGGACTCATTAACGGAGTGACTTCTAGATTGCGTCTGAATCCGTTCGAAGCCAAGTGCTTCGGATCTCTAGGTTCGTGGATCCGAACCTTTTCGAGTCCGAGTGCCTCGGATCTCTAGGCTTGCTCAAACCCCTTTCGAGTCCAGGTCCGAGTAAGTCTCTAAGTTTGTGGATTCGAACCCTTTCACGGCTTAGAGCGATTTAGCTCGTTTGATGGCGATAAATCTGGGCCCACCGATCTTGGACTTGCGATAAATTCAGGGCCACCAACCTTGGACTATTGGGCCTAATTAATTTAGAGGGCTCAAATTAGCTCCTCTTACAGTGACCAAACATAAAGTGGACAAAATGTAATTTACACAATAAATTATTAAATATTTTAGACAATACTTACATGGCTGCTAGACCCATACCATATGAGATCCACATAGGTGCCTTATGAGTATTTGGTAAAATTTTTTTTAATTAATTTATATAGAATCTCTAATATTTTTGTTTAGAAATCTAAGACATTATGGTAATTAATGTTATTTAGGCATAAAATACAAGTCCTTCTTTAATTGTTACCAATAATTCAAAATTTCATACATTTCATTACCTATACACAACTTACCTTTTATTTTTAATTTAAGGATTATTTGTAATTCTTAAATAACATGCTTACCATTCTCAAATGGGACCGATTCCATATATCTATTACAAATTAAGACATTTTTATTACCATGGTTGTTATTTTTTATTTCTATATATCATGAAGCACATTGATGGCAACATATAGGATATGGATCGGCCTCACCCCCATATCTACCCCAGACAGATCTGCAACATAATAATAAATTTAATAATAATATTAAAACTTAATAATAAAAATTTAAAAAGGATATTTATAATTAAAAATATATTATATATTGTATAGATATTAAAATTATATCATATTATATAATATAAGCAAAAAATTATGGCCTCTTTGAGGTTAAAAATCTCAATATAATTTTCTCATTTTAAATTTTTTTTTAACACTTAAAATACACATTTTCTAATTATTCTAAAATCTAATTTACATAAATTAAGTTAATTTTTAAATCCTCTTATTGCCAATAATATATTAGTATTATTTTCTTAAATTTTGTGATTTCAAAACCTGCAATAATGTAATTACAATTTTTAGTTTAATGGTTATGGTATGAAATATATATCTACATCTATACTTTTATCTATACTATTATATAAAAAATTGTTGGTTAATTTTTAAATCTTATTAATCATTGCCAATAATATATTAGCGTTATTTCCTTAAATTTTGTGATTTTAAAACATGCAATGATGTAATTATTATTTTTAGTTTCAATGATTGTGGCATGAAATCTATATCTATATGTGTACTTCTATCTATTCTATTATATAAAAATATTATTGAATCAATAAATTTGAAACATCTAACCAAAATTTTTAAATATTTTTTAAATAATAAAATACAAAAATACATATGTCATAAATTCATTGGTTATTTCACTTTAATTATAATTATTATGGTAATATATTTCAAATTTCATAATAATCATCTTTCAAATTGTTAAATGTATGGTTCTTTTATGATATTGATATGAAAAATAAATCAGAATTTTAAACTATAACACTATTTCACCAAATTTAGTTTGTTTATAGTATAATAGTAAACATAAATCCATGACATATTGATCATAACCTATCAATATTAATTTTTAAATTTTATTATACAAAGTTCTATTTTTTTTTTTTTTAAATCTTACAAAGTTTTTTTTTTTTAAATAAAATTTTAAAAGTGAAGAAATATATTTGGCACATCAAGCTATATAATCCACATGTCATTTGAAATTTGGAAATTTTAAAATTTTAAATTTAAAATATGAAATCTAGTAATGTTATGGTGATTGTATTTGGTAGTATTTTATATAACGTCATAAAGATAATAATTACATGTGTTATGTGACGCACATCAAAGGTGTGAGGCATGATAATACATGGTATCAAAATTTGATATCAAAATATGGTTACATAATATTACTCATTTTAAAAATCTACATATGAAGTGTGAAAACTTTCCTTAAGGTAAATCATAATAGATTTCATCATCTAATATTATTCGTAGTTGAATAACTTATGCAGTCTAAATAATTTGGTTAAAAAATAAAAAATAACCCATGACTAGAGTTTTCATCAATAGACTTCATCATCTAATGTGGGCTAACTCATTTATATTATTTTATACGCAAATATGTTTTTATTTATTTATTTAATAGATTAATTTTAAAAGTGGCATATAATTTAAACAATGAGAATTGTTTTAGTGGGTATACACTAAGAACAATTATTTTATGGGATAAGTTGATTCGTAAATAGTTGAAGAGGTATTAATTTTTTATAATATGAAAACTATAACGGTCCCGGTTTTTCCTTTATTGTTTTTTGTATTCCAGAGTCGGTTCCGTGGATGATTGTTGTTGTCTGTATCGCGTTTCTGTCCTTTAACTCTTTGTATTTGAGTTTTGGGTTATGTTGGGTAGGTTTGAAACGGGTTGGTTGTGTTTAGAAACAAGTAGTTAATGCCCAGATTTTGGCCTTCACGCTCAAGCGGGCAGTCTGACGCTCGAGCGAGATTCTTCAGCCTTCAGTATTTTCGTAGGTCTGAAATACTGGGAGTGTGCATTGGACGCTCGAGCGTCAACTTTCATGCTTGAGCGGGGACCTTCGTTTGCAGAACTTCTGGGAGTCTGCATTCCACGCTCGAGCGGCGCTTTTCACGCTCGAGCGGGAGTCTGTGTCTGACGCTCGAGCGGGGCGTCCCACGCTCGAGCGGATTGTGATGTATATCAGTCCGTGGGAAGCTATTTTGAATCACTTTTTCGACTCTCTCTCTCTCTCTCTAGCTTTTCAAAACACTCATTTGAGAGCTTCTCTCTCTATAATACATCTTCTTTCTACAAATACATCTAGTTCTAGTGATCTTCTAACCTAGTTCCTTTGTATAAAGTGTGGAGCTTGGCGTGATCTTCGTTTTGATTCGAAAAGTTGTGGGTTTGGAGCACTTTCGAGTTTCTTCATCATCTCCTTGGAGTCTCTTCATTTGAGGTAGGGATAACTACTCATATTTATGGCCTTTGACATAAACATGTAGTCATTTTGATTTAATGTTGAAGTTGGAAACTTTTGGGTGTTAGGGTTTCCAGACTTGAAATGTATAAAGAGGGGTTTTGTTCCTTTTGAACTATACATGTGTATATGGGTCTTAAAATGAGGTTATTGATGTTTATTGATGATATTTGGACCTTTGGATCAATGTTGAGAAAAGGGAGAAAATGCTTTAGTTGGGTTAAATCGGGTCATTGGTGTAATTAATGAAATTAATTATGGGAATTTGAATTTGGTTTGGAAATAATGAAATTGGGCAATTGTGAGATGGGATGGTGTAGTTGGATTGATTAATCACTCACCTATGAAAATGTTGATAATTTATCTGTTTGATGAATTTATTATCTGTTAAGAAATAATTGTTTTGGGCTATCAGGGAGGATAGTCTTGATTGTTGTAGACACTGCATGACGATTAGGTGAATTAAAACTAATCAATTGAGTATGTCATCGAATATGACGGATGAAATAACACATTGAATATGTGCTTTGCTTGATCATTGTATATGATAAGTGTTTAAATACATTGCATATATATCTTGTTTGGGAGGAGATAGGGGATGTACTCCATGGTTTGAGAGGAGATAGGGGATATACTCTCAAACCTGTTTGGGAGGAGATAGGGGATGGACTCCATTGATAACTAAGTTGGTCGGAGTGTCCAAGGTGAAAGTCTTGAAATCTTGATTACGTTTGCATAACGTAAATAAATGGAAGTATTGAAGTGTTAATTATGTGAGTTGTAGTCTCATTTGAAATTAGAGTATTGAAATGTTAATGATGTGAGTTGTAGTCTCATACTAATTGATCATGATCGAAGTATTGTTAACATGAGTTGTAGTCTCATTATAAACGGTCTAGATGAATAGAGAACCATAGCTATGAATTGGTTTGGATAATGAAACGAAAAAGGATTGATATACTTATATATATCTGTGAATATGGATTGGTTATGAAAGAGATGTATGTCTGTTTATATGAGTTAAACATTTATCAAAAGCTAATGTTTTAGTTATCGTTCATATTATGTTTAGCATATCTCTACTGGGCGTTGGCTCACCCTATACGGGACATCACTTTCAGGTACAGGTGATATGCCGCTTCCAAGGCCTTAGCTTGGAAGGTTTTAGGAGTTGAAGACTCTTTTGGTTGTTTTGTTATTTTTGGTGTTACATGTAAATTCAAGCCAAGGGCTTAATGTGTTTAGAGTTAAAACTCTCTATTTTTGTAACCAAGTGTTGGCTTGGAAAGTTGTAAGCCCGTAGGCCATTTACTTTTGTTGTCAACATGTAATACTTTTGAACTAAATACTCTGATGAATGGAAATATGTTTTATTCTTTTATGTCTATGGATGGCTTGAATGATTGGTTTATATGTATTATTTTGAGGGCGTTACAACTTGGTATCAAAGCGTACTGGGTTTGAATACTTTGGGTACGTGGGAAGTGGTTAGTACCACAGTGGGTTTGTCTCGCTTGTTAGGGACTTATGTATGATGTTATGTGCTTATGTGATAACATGTTTATATTACTATATGGGTATGGGATTTAGTTTCTAGGATGTTGATTGGATCCATGGGTTTCTGGGAGTCTTGTTGGAAAGGCACTTGATCACTATTGTTTCTAACTGGAACTCTAGCCACGCCACGGGACTGTCATTATCCGGAAATGAAATTTGTAAGTGTTTATGTGATTATATGCTTACGTGGAGTGAATTACAGTTGTCCATATATTAGGACGCGAGTGAAATAGCTTCGGCACATTTGTGAATATGCTAATGTTCTTGTTACCTTTATTAGGATGTTAGGTCGAGGACGTGGTGGTAGGCGTGGTAGGCCTAGGAGGCAGGAGATGCCTATACCAGATGAGATTCCGGCGCAGTAGGAGGGGGTTGGTCAGGCCAATGTGGCCGAGCCGATAGGTCAGCAGGCCATGGGCGCCTTAGCCCGCGAGATGACCGGGGCATTGAGGGAATCCATGGACATTCTCAGGGCTAAGAATCAAGTCCAGGCCCATGTAGTTGAGGCAGGGCCGTCCTTTCTGAAAAGGGAGTTTTTTCGGTCAAATCTGGACGAGTTTGTGAGTGATCCTAAAGAGCCACTTAAGGCTGACGAATGGCTTGAATAGGTGACGAAGACGTTTGAGATGCTTGGCATCGAAGACGGAGGCTTGAGGGTGACCTTGGCGTCCTTCCAGTTGAAGGGAGACGTGGGTCAGTGGTGGAAGTTTATGCGAGGGCGTATTGGAGGGACTTGGGAGGCTTTCGTTGATTCCTTTTAGGAGAAGTTTTTGCCTCCCACTGTTAGGGAGAAGTTGAGAGACTAGTTCTGTCGGCTTAAGTAGCTGAATACACCAGTGGTAGAGTTTGAGGCCACCTTTACCAGCTTATCGAGGTTTGCACCAGAGTTGGTGGCGACCGAAGAGCATAGGTGCTTGGAGTTCGAGAAGAAATTGAGGACCAGACTCATGCTTCGAGTGGCTGGGTCCATGACTAGGGAGTATAGGCACCTTGTGCAGGTTGCAGCCCATCTTGAGACCATTATGGAGGCGGAGGAGGAGAGGATGAGGGGCTCTAAGAGGAGTCAGGAAGGTCAGGGAGACGGTAAGAGGCAGAGGGGCTTTAACCCTCAGTAGTCCCAAAGAGCATATCCTAGATCTACCTTTCCAGTACCGAGTTCAGGTTCTGGGAGAGGCGGACAGGGAGACTTCACTTGTTACAAATGTGGTCAGTTGGGCCACAAGTCTTTAGCTTGCCCGCAGAGGGGAGGAGGGCAGAGAGCAGCTTCATCTTCAGCTCGTCCTCAGAGCCAAAGTCAGGGCAGAGGCCAGGCGCTCTCTTGTTACTAGTGTGGTCAGGCAGGGCACCTGAAGAGGTTTTGCCCGCTATTGAGTAGCACATTTGGTGCATTTGGTGCGAGGCAGACTTAGAGCCAGTAGCCAGCTCAGTTAGTTCAGGCCTTGAGGGCCAATCAGGGAGCCTCTTCGGCTTAGTCGGTGCAGCAGTCTTATGCTCGAGGGTGGCGAGTAGATTAGAGGCCTTGAGTGCGTGTATCTTTATTCTGTAGAGGATCTTGTACCGGCTCCATCTGTTGTGAGAGGTACCTTTTTGTTTTGCAACTCGATTGCTAATGTGCTGATTGATACGAGTGCATCCCATTCCTTTATATCTGCTGCATTTGCATCTGTTTTGGGGTTGGAGTTGACGTAGTTAGCATCTCCTATTTGTGTTGTATCACCTGTTAGGGGTGAATTGATTTTGAAACAAGGGTGTAGAGGTTGTGATATAGAGGTTGCTGATCGCCGGCTTCCATTTTAGTTTGTAGTAATGGTTATGTCGGGTTTTGATGTGATTTTGGGTATGGATTGGTTATCGTCATACCGGGCTGTGATAGACTGTTACTGCCAGAGGGTTACTGTATGTACCCTGAGCGGAGATTGTTTTCATTTCTTGGGGGATCAGGTTGGTAGCGTCTTACCACCAGTGTATGATCTGCGAGGGCGAAGTGAGCTTAGTGGTCTTCTCATTAGCTGTATGAGTAGTGAGTGTGATGAGACTAGGACTGAGTTGCCAAGAGTGGTTTGTGAGTACTCGGGCGTCTTTCTCGAGGATCTTGTTAGTTTACCACCTCATCGAGAGATTGAGTTCTCTATTGACTTAGTGCCTGGTACGACACCGATTTCTATGGCACCGTATCGTTTTGCCCCAGCCGAGTTGAGTGAGTTGAAGATTCAACTCCAGGAGTTGCTAGATAGTACGCTCGGACTGCCCGTCAGTCTGAGGATGATAAGCCGTGCTAAAGGTCAACCTAGTGCCCAAGGCACTCTGCAAACTCTGCCATAACTTAGCAGTAAAACGAGGATCTCTATCTGAGACGATCGTCACTAGGATCCCGTGCAACCTCACTATGTCCCGAATATACAAGTCGGCAAGATGATCTACCGAATCTCTTACGCGCATAGGGATAAAGTGTGCCGACTTAGTCAACCGGTCTATAACCACCCAAATAGCGTCACTACCCCACTGAGTCCTCAGAAGACCTACAACGAAGTCCATAGTGACATGCTCCCACTTCCACTCGACAATAGGCAAGGGTTGCAACAAACCCGCTGGCCTCTGATGTTCAGCCTTCACTTGCCGACAAGTAAGGCACTTAGACACGAAAACTGCCATATCTCTCTTCATACCCCTCCACCAAAACTGGCGACCTAAATCACGATACATCTTGGTGCCTCCCGGATGCACCGCAAGGCGCAAATGGTGAAACTCTCGGAGCACCTCCTCTTGGCAAGACTCCGACACAAACAAACAGTCTCGGTATCTCACACTCAGGTCGGGGTACACAGACAAACCCTTCTCAGCCTTCTCACTAGAGATCTTCTCTCGGAGGGATTCTACCTCAAGGTCACCTCCCTGTGCCTCTAACACTTGAGTCACAAAAGTAGGTTGCGCAACAACAGAAAACAAGGCCGCAGCCTCAATAGATTCACCCAAAAACAAGTCAAACTCACCTAGTGCACCCAACATTTCCCACTCCCGGATGGCTATACAAGCAACATCACTAATGGATTTCCTACTAAGGGCATCGGCCACAACATTGGCCTTTCCCGGGTGATAGTGCAACTCAAAGTCGTAGTCCTCAATGAACTCCATCCATCTTCTCTGCCTCAAATTTAGGTCTCTCTGTGTAAACAGATACTTCAAACTCTTATGGTCCGAGAACACCTCGAACCTTTTACCATAAAGGTAGTGCCTCCAAATCTTCAAGGCAAAGATCACGGCTGCCAGTTCTAGGTCATGTGTAGGGTAGTTCTTCTCGTGTATTTTCAACTGACGTGAACCATATGCTACCACTTTACCCTCTTGCATCAACACACAACCCAAACCCTCTCGTGAGGTATCACAATAAACTGCATAACCCAAATCCCTCTCCGGAATAATCAACACGGGAGCGGTGGTAAATCTAACTTTTAACTCCTGGAACGACTTTTCACAAGTATCACTCCATACAAATTTGACTCCTTTCCGCGTCAATCTAGTCAACGACGAAGCTAGCCTGGAGAAATCATTCACAAATCAACGGAAATACCCAGCTAATCCCAGAAAACTGCGGATCTTGAAAACACTCTTAGGCTGTGCCCAATCTTGCATTGCCTCAATCTTGGATGTATCAACAGAGACCCCTTTCCCAAAAACCACATGGCCTAAGAACTTGACCTCTTCCAGCCAGAACTCACACTTCCCGAACTTGGCATATAGCCTGTGGGTTCTAAGCAACTCAAGCACCACTCTCAAGTGTTCCTCGTGCTCCTCCTCCGATGGTGAATAAATCAGGATGTCGTCCATGAAAACGACCACAAAACGATCCAAGAATTCTCGGAATATCCGATTCATCAAGTCTATAAAGACTGCTGGTGCATTGGTGACCCCAAATGGCATCACCAGAAACTCATAATGGCCATACTGCGTATGGAATGCCGTATTAGGAATATCCTCCTCCCTGATCCTCAACTGATGGTAACTCGATCTCAAGTCTATCTTAGAGAAACAACGGGAGCCCTTCAACTGGTCAAACAAATCATCTATACGGGGCATAGGGTACTTATTCTTGACCGTAGCCCGATTCAACTTCCGGTAGTCGATGCAAAGTCTCAAGGCACCATCTTATCTCTTTCTTGTATCATGAATGTATAATTATGGGTTTATTTTGAGGGCGTGACATATTTGGGTGCCGGTTCCCTTGGACGTAGTTCTGTAAAATGACAAGTGAATGGAAGTGTATGAATGATGTTTATGATTAAAGTATTGATAATGTGAGTTGTAGTCTTATTTTGAAATGTTTAGATATCGATGAATCGTTTTGAATAAATAAATGGAAGTGGATTGAAACATGGATGTAAATATTGATTGGTTATGGAAAGGATGTAAGTTGGTTTACAAGTGTTAAACGTTTATCAGATGCTATTGTTTTAGTTAATTCTCATATACTGTTAAGCATATCTCTATTGAACATTGGCTCACCCTACTTGGGACACCATTTTTCAAGTTCAGGGGACATGCCGCCTCCAAGGTCTTAGCCTGGGAGGTTTAGGAGTTGAAGGCTCCATGTTTTGTTATTTTGTTTTGATGATTAAATGCAAATTCAAGCCAAGGGCTTTATATGTAAAGAGTTAGAACTCTTCTTTTGTTATAACCAAGTTATTACTTGGAAAGATGTAAGCCCGTGGGCATTCATTTGTTGCTAGCATGTGCTATTGTTTGTAAAGAAGACTCTAATGAATGGAAATATAATATTTCTTCTATGTTCATGGATTATATGAGTAGTTTTCTTATAATTTATTTTGAGGGCGTTACATGTAGATTAGAACTCGTACTTGTTTTCTCTAGCATTCTAAATTTTATTCTAAACTCTTGTTCAACCATAACTTCTAGAGCCCATGCACAGCTCTAACTTTATCCCTCGTCAGTTTAAAAAAGGACAAATGCACTTAGCTTTGACAGACTAGCTAAAAAATTGTTAGTTTAGAGAGACTAGTAGCAATTCATTTTTTAAATTTATGAATATTTAAAAGGGCATGCATAATGGATAGTGCAAATTACTATTTCATCCCACCATTGCCAGATGCATCTAGAAGATTTTGACAAGTAGCTATTGTGTGTTCGTCATTTGTTCACACTCAGTCCTGTAGTGCTTGGCTTGATTTCTAGTGAATTTTGTTTGACTATAATTAGTTCTTGGGTTAGCTTATTTCCTGTGGATTTTCAGTTTATTTTTGCGAGTTATATGTCTTTACTAATTTTAACCTATATGAAATTTGAATTATGTAATTCATATTTTCATGTTAATATGATTTGCTCATGAAAACTTCAGGATTAACTTTTATTTATTTTTACTGGCTTAATAGTCTGATATTTGAAATTATTTTCAGCCAACAAACAATGTAAATCTTATTTATGTTAGGATTGAATATAATTTATCTGGCCTTTTATATGAATGTCAACTTAATTGCTTTGCCTCCTTATATGGAAGGATACTGGAGAGACTTGTTAGAAATTTCTCCATCCAGAAAAAAATCAATAATGGGTTTGGAATCTTATATTTACCAAGTTTGTTCCTTTCTAGGTAGATTGGGGAGAGGCAAGCATAATCTTGGCAGAGCGTATTTTGTTGAAGCATGCACTCTTGGATCCTTTTAAGGAACAACTTCTTTTTCTTTCAGATAGGTGAGCTGATGGCTGCTAGTTATCATTCATTTATTTTTCTGTACAGTGATTTTAAGCAAGTATTTTTATGTTTGTTTATATATAGAGAGAATGGGAGGTGAAAAAATTGAAAAAGAAACATATTTTATTTGATCAAGTGGTGTTTAATTGTCTGTGACATAAGGAGCATGAAGGATTTTGTTGCCACTTTTGTTAAATGTAAGTTATTCTTTTGTCCATCTTACCTAGTCTTGTTTCATCTACTTAATTTTGTTTCAGCTGCATACCCTTATACAACTTCAGCTATACATATGACTATATAATGTCAACACCAACTAGTTTTGTGGACAAGTGAGTGGACCGATACATTTTTTTTTCTCTCCCCCATTAAAAGAATGTTTTGAAGCCTCAATTAATAAGAAATTTGTATTGATTTCAAGCTGCACAGAGATTTAGCAATTAGCTTTGATAACTCTTTTGAATTTGTAATTCTAGTTGTTGTATGTGCTTTATGCGTTATATAGACAATTATATTATTGGAATATGAGTTCAAGGTAGTACCTGTAAATTTGTTCTAAATTTAATGGTGGAGTAGTTTTGCTGATACGAAAGAGGGCCGCTACAATATGAAAATGCATCCTGTGATTCCTGTTGGTAACTGGAGGAAAGGATCTCGGGTAAGTCCCATAAGAGTTCAATGCATTGATTTTGTTGTTTCCTGAAGTTCAATGGAAAATCAGAAAAAAAGAGTATAATCTATTAGTCAATTTTGCTGTAGACTGTAATTGTCTGACTCTTATCTGTTACATTATCTTCTTGCAGTGGGTTGTTCTTACCAGAAAACATGCTGAGATTATAGTGAAACATGATACGATCTTTCCCTTGTTTCAAAGGCATTGCAAGGCAAGTTGAATGCAAACTCAGTAGGATCTTAGAGTTCTCTTGTTGAGCTGTATATGTTTTATGTACTCTGCTTAAAGTATGGAAATTCTATTTGATTATAAGAACATAGGAACATTGCATGGAAATTTTTCTTGAAGTTCTTTTCACCCCACACATGGTGAATTAGGATTTAGTTTAAAACTTGATATTGAAATCCTTGAAGTATGGAAATTCTGTTTAATTGAATATAAGAAGATTGGAACATTGAGTGCAAATTCTGCTTGAAGTTCTTTTCACCCCACACATGGTGAATTAGGATTCAGTTTGAAACTTGATATCGACATCCTTATTTTTCTCTTTGTAATACTGCTCATCTAAATTTGCCAAAGTGTCTTCTGAGTATCGAGTCTCCATAGGGTATCCATAGGTTCCTCCTGAGCCACTAATTGCACACTCTGTTTAGTTATTTATGATATCAAACTTGAATAATGATAATTTTCTTTGATAACATTTTTCCACAGATTTCTTTTTTCAGAGTTAGCTGTTGTTGAGGACTTATTGTTTTGTCACTTACCTGACTGACCTATTTTTGACAATAATGCAGAGGAAATAACTACCTGAATTTTGGCGAGATCATCCCCTTGTGAGTGCTTTTTTTTTGGGTCTCAATGCCAATATTCCTACTTAGTATATTTCCAACAAAATATTTTCACACAAAATTTGTCTTCTCTCCTTGCTTTAATGGCGGTTGATTTATATATAGCATCTGGTCTTGAAGTAACAGCCGACAGTAAGAAGAACAATAGTCCGAAAATGTTATTAGGAGATGGCATTTTCACTCTAGATTTTAAAAGATTCTTGTCATGTGCAGCCTGATGATGCATTCAAGGAGCATAATTGTATACCAGATGAACATTATGTTCAAACACTAATGGCTGTAAGTTGATCTTTCTCTCTATTATAGCGACTCTCGTTTTATGAGAAGAATAATTGAACTTCTACTTTTCCCCAAGAAGGCAAAACCAAGTTAATTTATGGCGTTGTGGACTAAAAAACATCATAATCTTAAAGAATATATCTTTTAGTTAGTGTATTTCAGATCACAACATTTCTATGATATGTGGAGACCATTTTCTTTAAAGCTGTAAAACCCTCAAAATAATACCATTAAAACCCATCAATTTAGACATGCATTAATATAAAAGATAAATATTCTTCTATTCATCAGAGTAGTTCATTACAATGAGTATTACATGTTAACAACAAAAGAAAGTGCCCTACGGGCTTACAGCTTTCCAAGTTAACACTTGGTTACAAAAAAAAAAGAGTACTAACTCAAATATACATTAAGCCCTTGGCTTGAATTTACATGTAATACATCCAAAAGATAACAAAACAACAAAAATCTGTCTGCCTCTAGCCTCCCAAGCTATGTCCTTGGAGGTGGCATGCTACCTGTACCTGAAAATGATGTCCCATGAAGGGTGAGCCACAGCCCAGTAGAGATACACTAAACCAGCTATGAACTATGACTAAAAGATTAGCAGTTGATAGATGGTCAACACAGATACATCCACATATATCACACTCCGGTTTCATGACATTAAGTCCATGTTACATTTCATTTCCCATTTCTTTTTCAACTTTGAGTTTGAAAACAAGGCTCAACATCTAGCCAAATAACTTAATGAGATTAAGACTCATCTTTGAAACACTTTCGAAATTCATGATGGATACACATTTTAATGCTGTATCGATAACATATAAACCATTTCCACACTTTACGAAAGATACACATTTTTGTCAGATCAACATAACATAGAATCACTTCTATACTTCACAATTGATAACGATATACATTTTAGTGCTATATCAAATCAATTCGAACACTTCCATAATCAACACTTGATACACATTGTAGTGCTGTATCAATGTCACACAAAATCCGGTTTAGAGGTCCATCCCCTATCTGCCCCTAAACCGTGGAGTACATCCACAATCTCCTCCCACACAACACATGTATATAAACATAGATCATATACAATCGATCGATACATAAAGTTAATGTATTATTCCAGTCGCTATATTCGATAGCATACTCCATCGATTAGTTTTAGTTTACCTAATTATCATGCATTGTCTACAACAATCAAGACTATCCTCCACCGATAGCCCAAAGTAGTTATTTCTAAACAGAAAATAAATGCATCAAATGAATATATTATCAACATTCCAACTAGGTGAGCGATAAAGAAATCCATCTACACCCTTTAATCCCAAACAATTCCAATTTCAACATTCTCAATTCAATTCTTCATTTCTCCAAATTAATTATACAAATTAATTTAACTATGTAATTATGGCATTTTTCCCACAAGTTACATAACAACCCTAAGGTTCCATTTTCATCCATAATCCATCATTTAACTCATTTCTCTATGCCAAACATGCATATTGATTTATTATAAATAAAACCCCATCTTTCGTAAAATTACGCAAAAGACCCAAATTCTCTCAAAATTACCCAACAACCGCCAACGTCTCAAAACGCTAAAATTCAAAGACAAAGCTCATAAAGAGGAGTAGGATATCCCTACCTCAAATTCGGAGCTCAAAGGAAGAAGATGACGAAACTCAAAGTGCTCCAAAACTCAATATGCTCGGATCAAAACGTAGCCCTCGACGATCAACACAACTTTTGTAAAGGCCAAAGGTGAGGAAACAACTCCTACTAGATCAATACCTAGAGAGAAGGGAAGGGTTTAGAGAGAGAAGCTCTCCAATGGTGTCTTTTGAAAAAGTAAGAGAGAGAAGAGATGTGAAAAAGTGATTTAAAAAGCCAAAACTTGGAGACTTAAACCAGTCGCCCCGCTCGAGCGTAGAAACCCCCGCTTGAGCGTCACTCACAGACTCCCGCTCGAGCATCCAAACCATCGCTCGAGCGCCGGATGCACGCTCCCAGAACTTTTGCAGAACCAGGTTCCCGCTCGAGCGTCCAACTCCCCGCTCGAGCGTCACACACAAACTCCCGCTTGAGCGTCCAAACGCCTGCTCGAGCGTCCAACACTGAAGATGAAAATACTGGGAGATGGAAAATCACGCTCGATCGTCAAAACACCCGCTCGAGCGGAGAAGCAACAATGAAGGGCCCGCTCGAGCGTCAAAAGCTTCGCTTGAGCGTGAAGGCAAAAATCTGGGCAATTACTTTTGGTTTCTAAGTTCAACCAACCTGTTTCAAACCTGCCCAACACAACCCAAGACTCAAATACAAAGAGTAAAGGATGTAAACAAGATATACACAACAACAACTCCACGAAACCTAAGTCCGGATACAACAATTAAAGCAAAGGAAACCGGGATCGCTATAAAAGCTTTGTGGAATTTAGTTGTCTGAATTAAGTTCTATTGTAGTTAATTTAATTTAATATTATAATGGTCTAAACTACGGCATAAAATAGTCAGATTCCTCATTTTGTGATCTCTATTTGGTTGTTATATGCACATAACTTTTTTTTTTCTTCCTTTTCACGAGGGACATGCTAATCATTGGTGATATCCCATTGCCAGTTGGGCAGCATGATATTCTGGTTGTGGGCCTTGGCTAATGGCAGATAGTTGCATTAACACTAGTTATGATACTTTGGTACTTCATACTGATTTTTATTCTTGTCCCGAGGTAGTGGATTAAGAATATGTTTTAGTCAATTTTTGGATTTCTAAGAAGCAATATTGTGAAGAAGCAATATTGTGATAAAGCAACTGTGGTTATGGTTCAAGGGTTAAGTGGAAGAGGACTTTCACATGATGGTAAATTAAACTACCATCATCACTTTGTGTTGACTTCATCTTGACCTGTCTCACACATGTTGATTGGTGTCTTGTGATTTTAACTTGTGTTCCTAACCAAAAGAAAAAATTCATGCAAAGTTGTCTGAAAAAAGTAATTAAGATCAGCATAGTAGTTTAAGACCATGAGAAGAAAAAAAGTTATCCACTATGAGACCTTGGGCATGCCATTTTCATTTATATCTGATGCATGGGTAATATAGATTTTGCTCATCTTTTGAAAGATTTTTAGTTTTTATATAATTTTCCCAAGTCTCTTTCTTTTAAAATTCAACAAGGACTTGAAGAGAAGATCACCTGGAGGACGCTGACTCATACATCATGGGATCTTTCATCCTCCAAGGACCGTGAATGACAGGGATGGCATCCTGTGACATACAAGTTAGCAGATGCCACTACCATGCTGATCCAATCTATTAAGGTATGTGTATGTCTGCTCTTAACTGATAGGTTTCAAGAACTGAGTCTTCAAAGTTCTTCACTTTCTCTAGCTTGTCAGATTGAAAATTCTACATTAATCCCGAAGGAAAGAAATTAACTAATTTTTGAAGATGCATTTTTCAGGGAAACAAATTGTTGGCTTTTTTGGCTTTCAAAGGTTAATATTGTAATTTTAAGCGTGCCAACAAGGATCAATTAGTCCTTACAGAAGATTAATTGCCAACCAATTATCAGACGATTGTGTTTTAGTTCTCTTAACCTCAATGAAGAGGACTTTTACTGGTGGCTTGTTTAGGAGAATTTAGTAAATAACAATTAAGTGAAGAATAATTTCAAAATTTCATTAAGTAAAATGAAAAACTTAAAATGATTTGACCCAGCCTCGTAGAGGTTTACAGCAACAAGCTATTTGAAACTACTCTTATGAATGAAATGCAGTACAAGAATTTGAAGTACAGAAATGTTAAGAACTGTAAAAATTGGAAGGGAAGACAAAGTAAATAAAACTGGTTTTTTGATCTGAGTCTCAATCTTTCATTCTGTGGCCTTCTCTACTATTTATACTTCTCAATGATAACCGTCAAAATGTCCTCCCATGATTGCTGAACATGCTATCTCACAGTCAGTCCCACTATGCCACCTTTGCAGTTAGGCTTCCCTTCTGATTTTGAATTTGAACTTTGTGAGTAACCGTTAGGCCACATCACCCTATATCCCTCGATTGTTCCAGTGCTACGCAGATCCATTATTATCAATACGGGTAGACACGTGTCTGACTTTGGTTGGCAACTCGTATTAACTCCCTCAATTGCCCTCTTCATGCCACGTGTTGAATTGTGATTGTCTTTTACAAATTATACAACCAACACAAATATTCTGTATGTCTCTTGCAATTTTCATCTTAGAATGTTCTTTGATTTCAACTTCTTGAAACTGATGGAGCCCAAATCCAAATAAACTGGCAATCGGAATGCTCATCAGCCTCAAATAAACTAGGAACGTTGTTATTTTCCTTCTTTCATCACTTGTCATGGTAATAGTACTAATATTTATTAATCAGCATTCTAATCAGAACAAGTTTGAGGTATTTGTTTGCTAAAGTTGACAACCACGAATTATTTTGATTGAATCGAGAAATGGTGTAATGAACTCTTAACAAACTTTGCAGGATGTAGACAATATCTATTATGAGACTAAGTACCGTAGAGAATGGTGCACCAGCAAGGGAAAACCCTCCTCATGCTTTCTTTTTGCAAGAAAATTCACTAGGTCAGCTGCTTTCTGGCTTCTTAATATGAGAAGTTTTATCACTTCTGTAGCTTTTCTTTTAAAACATCATTTTCTTGTTTAAAAGAAGGTTTTAAAGGGTAGTAGGACGGAACAACTAACTATTTACTATTGAGTTTTCATAATATGGTTTTGAGTTTTTTAATTTATTTATTACACATTTGCTGTTTGTTTGTTTGGTTACTTTTATATTTCCTGTCCAATCTGTATTGGGAGCTTTTCAATGAAGCACAAGTAAAGGAAAATTTTTGTTGTGAAATTAACATCTCATCTTAAAAGAAGGATAAGCATTAACACGCATGGAACAGTTTGTGTCATTTGTGATTTTTTTTGAAAAAAATACAGGCAGAGGGAGCTGTAAAATGCCAAAGGGAGAATAGTTAGTTAGTTAGTTATTATTATTATTTTTTTTTAATGACATAACTAACAATGTTAAGATTATCAAATTTAACACAAAGCCGTGTTTCGATCAATTGAACTGTTGATCCGTACAACTTAGGATCAACAGAGTCAGTTAATCCGCAAAGTTTATAAAATAATTTTTGTGACACCTAGACTTGTTATTTTGCAACTCTCATAATGATGTTATTACTCCATCATTCAAGGTACTTAGTTGATCGGAAAAGTTTTGAGACAATTTATAAAATAATTTTCTGTGACACCTAGACTTATTATTGGGCATACTTCACTTTATCCCCCTATGGTTTAGACCATGTGCGGATTACCCCCCCAACTTTCGAATATCACCACATAACCCCCACGTGGTTGATGGACTAAAATGCACACTAACTTCTGTTAACAGAAGTTGTAAATTGACAATTATACCCTCATCTTTATTTTGTTCTTCTCTCTCTCCAAACCCAGTTCTCTCTCTCCATCTTCATCTTCTTTTTTTCTCTCTCCATTTCAATTTTTATACAATCTCATCTTCATCTTAAACCCACTTCCAAATGCAATCTGCCAAACTCTATACCCTTTGTTCATCCCCCCTTTGGCTTTAATATAGTTCAGTTCATACCACAGCGAAGACGACGACGTGTTTCCAAATCGATGCAAAGTCATCCTCGACGCCTCCACAAGCTGCGCCGATAGCTGCAGATTATACAAATATATATATATATATATATGTATATGTATGAGAGGAATTTCAGTTCTTTTCAATCAAAAAAAAAATTTAAAATGGGTTTGGATTTGTATATGCATAAATATATATATATGTATATGTATGGGAGGAATTTCAGTTCTCTTCAATCAATAAATAAATAAATTAAAATGGGTTTGGGGTTCTTTATTCACCATGATGGTTTCTGGGCATAATTTTGTACCTCTGAATATGAAGCAAATGATGCAGCATTGATGCCAATAGAAAACCTGGACCAAAAGTAAATACATCAAATGAGAATAGTCTCACTTAAGGCTTCATTCAGTAAGCACCATTGGAATTTTGAGCTGATTTCAATTCATTCTCCAAGTGAATGATAATTTTGATTTACAGTTAGACATGGGTCATTCAAATTGGTCTATTAAATAGGGATCCCAATCAGCAATAATTTCTTCTACCATTGCACATGTCAAACGTATCCTTGATAATGAATCTTTCATGTGATCCTATTACTTATTTATTTCATTAACATAGAATCAGCAGGGAAAGCAAGAAAAGACTAGCTCTGATTTCCTTTTTTTCTTCATTGTCACCATTTTCTCCCCAAACACTCTGATTTTCCCAAATTACAAGCTTTCAAAATTTAGACACTCCCCAAACACTCTTATTTTCCCAATCAGATTTCCATAGCAGACAAAAGAATGGTATGACAAAAGAATGGTATTGTGATGTTATTGTGATGTTTTCCAGCAAGTATAGAAGGTGTTGATGGATATGTAGAAATGGAGTAGATAGAGATATAGTAGAGAGAGAAAAAAGAATGGCATTTTTTTGTAAATTTGAAGTTGTGCAAGTGGTATTTTCGACTTCAAAATGAACCTACTCTCCACATAGGCGAGTGGTTCTCACGTTCCGTCATGTTAGACAGAAAAGTTAACGGTGCACTTTAGTCCATCAACCACATGGGGGTTATGTGGTGATATTCGAATGTCAGGGGGTAAACCGCACCTGGCCCAAACCACAGGGGGGGTAAAATGAAGTTTGCCCCTTATTATTTTACAACTCTCATAATGTAGTTATTACTCCATCATTCAAGGTACTCTCTCTCTCTCTCTCTCTCTCTGTGCCTTCGTTTCTTCTTGTTTTTCAGTTTGAATCTACTTATAGAGTAATGTTAATTTCATTGCAGTTTATAGCATAACTAAATGAGTTGGAGTATGGAAATTTCTATCATTCTTTAGAATTTTGGAGTCCATGTCATATGTTGAAATGGCATCCGCATCTGATATCAAGGTTTCTATTGCCTTGATGATAAATCTAAACTTCCCATAGCACTGGTATTGACCGTTTTACTCTGTTATTATTGATGCTAAATTTGGATTTCCCACGACACTTGAATTTCCTCATAACTATACTCAGCAGAATATTGAAAGATAGTTAATGTTGTTTTTTGGAATATTTACTTTTTTGGCATGTTAGATATTGGGATTGTTCACTTGTAGGATGCTAATTAATCTACTTTGGATTTATATTTTATTGCATTGTGCATAATACTCGAGCTAAATTTGGCAACTTTAAGTAGAAACACTACAATTAGTATATCATAGTTTTGAGACCAAGCATTTTATTACTAACATCTTAATATTGTAATTTTTTTTCATATGTTTGACAGATTGGTGATGGACGTAGTTCGGGGAACATCAGAGGATTACATTTTGAATTTTTAAATATATTTTGTCATAGGATTTTGTTATGAATTTGCAAGCCTGGAAGTTTTTTTAGAATTCATTGTGACATGTTTGAAGTTTTGGATAATAAGAGATTTGTAATTATGTTGTGGATTTGATATTTTAGTCATGTTTAATATGCTTGTTACTTTTAAATTAAGTATATATTTTGGATGCTTTGCACAAGTGTGTTAATTTATTTTGATTGCATGTATGTATAGAAATGATGCACAAAAGTAAGTTTGGGTTTGGATTATTTTTTATACGTTTTATGAATTATGTACTGAATGGGAAAATTGTAAAAAAAGATATAAATAATGAATTTTCGGTGATAGAATTTTTAGTTGTGAATTTACTTTTGGTGACACTTTGTTTTCGTTGCTAAACGTCTATGGTGAATAGGATATGAATTTTTACTAACCAAAAACTTGATTGGTCGGCAAAAGATTTGACATTCAGCAACCAATTTGCTTCGCTGCTGAAAGATACTTTGGCGATACATTTATATGTCACTATAACCTAACATATCCTCCGATTAAGGCTACTTTTAGCGACTAAGTGTTAATTTACGACGATGAATTTTTTGGTGTTTGGCGACTAAAATATTTGGTCACCGATTTATTTATGAGGTGACCACAATTTATTTGGTCGCTGAATCATTTAGTGACATGGCTTCGGCAATCCTGCTACGAAAATTACACTTTTGGTGACTAATAAAAACGTCACTAAAAATGATTTTTTCCCTGTATTACAATAACTAAAATTTGCCCAGTATAAAAAAAAGGGGTTTTCCACTTTGTCAATTTTGAGCGATTTTTTTTGTCATAAAGTTGTCTTTGTGAATTTGGAAAGTTTTGTGCTTTGTTGTCTTTTTATCTTTAATCTATTTATATTATTATATATGTGAGCACTGAATTTGATGTCTAAAAACAAGGTCTGAACTCAAAAATCTTGGGTTTCATTAAAAACACACTTACCATTTAAGCAACTAACATATTATGATATTAATTTCTTTATTATTTATTTTTATTCTTATTTCACTATAGGAAATTACACTTGTGGCGACCAAATTTGGCGGCTAAAAAAAATTTAGTCACCAAAAGTTGTGGAATTGGCTTCCAAAATTTATATTAGTCGGCAAAAGTAGAAGATTTAGCTACTAATTTTTTTTAGTCGGGGTATATTGATTATTGGCAACTAAAAAAAATATAGTCTCTAAAAAGGCTACAATTGGTGACTAAAAAAATTCTTCGTCATTAAATATGCCACAATTGGCAACAAAAAAACAAAATCTCTCTTTAAATAGTTATGACTCATTTCTAGATTTATATCTTATGTGTGGTATTTGTTTATAACTTATTTTTTTAATACGATTGAATTATGTAATAAATTGCATATGGTATAACATTAGCATTATAATATTCTTGTAAATAATTTCAACTTGAAAAAATAAGTAAGAATTAACCATGATCAATGCATATATATAGCTAGTATATTACTGGCAAATTAACCATAATATCATTTCCTTTGAATATATAGACATGCTTTTTATTAAATCAAATATGTGATGGGTTGTTATCATCATTGTTATTTTTTCTGTGGAGATTTTGACTTTGTATATATATCTTTCTCTAGAATTAGAATTGGAGAGAATATTTGTCTTGTTCAACACATGGAGAGTGTTAGGATTTCAATTTTTAAGATCAAGAAAAGAGGCAATTGTTTGGGTGTCTATCCCTATCAAATGTTCATATTCTCTTGAATCTTGAATTTCGAGTAAGACCTTTTGACGATAAAAAAATTTTTAAAAATTGAAATGTAAACTATTTTTCTTTTCATATATATATATATATATATATCTCTCTCTCTCTCTCTTATTTTTTTATTTTTTATTTTATTTTACAATCAAGTTACCTCATTGTATAAACATAGAGTGAAAATATATACTATTATACAAAACAAAAATATTGTGTAACTTTTAGATTCCAATGTATTAATTCAATTTTTTTATTTTTTATTTTGAAAATTCTGTATAGACAAAATACAAAAAGACACATGTTATTTAATAATTTAATTGTACATATTTTAAGGTAGCAATTAATCAATTGAACATTATAGTAACATATTTTAATTTTTCTATTTTTGAACTTTCAACTCCCTTAATTAATGGATTTTTCAAGAAATTTATATGGAAATCAAATCAATTGAAAAAACTAGGCTCTCTCCGCAATTCTATTCTATCTTCCTTACATGGCATCTTCTCATTTCAAATTCCTTAATTAATGGGTTTTTCAAAGTATTTATATGGAAATCAAATCACTTGAAAAAGTCAGACTCTCTCTTCAATTCTTTTCAAAGTATTTTCCATTTTGTGCACAAGATTCACAGAATCAGACATGAATAACCATAACAAGCTCTACTCAATATTCTCTCAATCTAAAAACCATTCATAAATTATGCTTAGAAAAAAAATACCAAAAAGAAATATTTAAATATGAATTTATTATATGGATTTGAACTTGGTGTATTAGTAAGTCACACTAAAATGAATCTGGTCAAAACATTCCAAATTCGAAATACTTTTTATGAGCAAGAGGCACTACTAAGAAATACTTGTGTGAATGCACCATAAACTCACCCTTGACCTTCCGTAAATTAAATCAAAATATTTGGAAGGTTCTTAATTTTTATCACGAATTTTAAAAATTTGAAAGCAGTTATATATGGTATGAATAATATAATAATATGGTAAGAAACAAATTTTAATTTTTTTTAAAGGAAATAAAAACCAGTGGGAGATGATTAGGTTAGAAAGATATGAAATATTTTTTTTATCTTTCCTTTTAAAAACTAAAAATTATAGAATTATTAATATTTGAAAACTATTACTTTGATGGATTAGTCAATTTAAATTTATTTTTTAATTCAATAAATTTACAAAATTATTATGAGATTTTGGAACTCCCACAATATTCCTCACGAAAATCTTATTTTATTTATATATATATATATATAATTTATAATTTAGGCGTAAATATTAGTTCATATGAGTGTACACAAAAAAAAAAAAAAAGAAAAAAAGAAAAAAAGTTTCCAAAAGAAATTAAATGTGTGTAATTAGATCAAAGTATTTTGGAAGGTTCCTAATTTTTATGATGAATTTTGAAAATTTAAAAGTAGTTATATATGGTATGAATAATATAATAATATGGTAAGAAACAAATTTTAATTTTTTTAAAGGAAATAAAAATCAACGGGAGATGATTAGGTTAGAAAGATATGAAATATTTTTTTTTTATCTTTCCTTTTAAAAACTAAAAATTATAGAATTATTAATATTTTGAAAACTATTACTTTAATGGATTAGTCAATTTAAATTTATTTTTTAATTCAATAAATTTCCGAATTTATAATGAGATTTTGGAGCTCCCATAATATTCCTCACGAAAATCTCCTTTTATTTATAATATATATATATATATATATAATTTTTAATTTAGGCATAATTATTTGTAGATATGAGTGTACAAAAAAAAAAAAAAAAAGTGTGCAAAATAAATTAAATGTGTGCAATTAAATTAAAATATTTTGACAGTTCCTACTTTTTATCATGAATTTTAAACATTTGATAATAGTTATATGTGGTATGAATAATATAGTAATATAGTAAGAAACATATAATTAAATCGAAAAGATATGAAATATTTTTTTATTATGAAATAATAACCGGTGATTTCACACTGAAAATGCTAAACTGGAATTGGCTTCAATCTCGGACGCCACACCCCCAATCCTCTTCCATTGCTTTTTATATATTTATTCCACCTGCAATTCCCTTCCATTGTCTTTTATTTATTTATTTATTTGAACAACAATTCCTATTTGGACTACAATTCCCTTCCTTTTATAATTCCCCCAATTCCCTTCCCTTGCCTTCTATATATTTATTCCACCCCCAATTCCCTTCCCTTGCCTTTTATTTATTTATTTGAATAACAATTCCTATTTGAACAACAATTCCCTTCCCTTTATAATTCCCCCAATTCCCTTCCCTTGCCTTTTATATATTTATTCCGTCCCTAATTCCCTTCCCTTGTATAGCGATGCCGGTTTTCCTTTCCTTTGTATACTGAATTCTGGACTTGGTTCCATGGTTGTGTTGTTGTCTCATTCTCTTTTCCATCCTTTACTCGTTACATTTGAGTCTTGGATTGTGTTGGGCAGGTTTGGAACAGGTTGGTTGTGTTTTGAAACCAAAGGTTGATGTCCAGAATTTGGCCTTCACGCTCGAGCGGGGCTTTCTCCGCTCGAGCGGGCCCTTTGTTGTTGCTTCTCCGCTCGAGCGGGAGTTTTGATGCTCGAGCGTAATTTTTCATCTCCAAGTACTTTGCTCTGCAGGTCTTCGTACGTTCGAGTGGGAGTTTTGACGCTCGAGCGTGACCCTTTGATTTTGTTCTTTCGCTCGAGCGGGGAGTTTGACGCTCGAGCGAGGACCATGTCTGCAAAACTTCTGCAGGTGTGCAATCGACGCTGAGCCTTCGGCGTGAGTCGTGTCGGCCTTTCGGCGGGGTTTCACGCCGAAGCGGCGGGATTCGACTTTTTGGATCACTTTTTGGTTTCCTTTCTCTCTCTTACTTTTCGAAAAACACCATTGGAGACCACCTCTCTCTAAAATCTCACCTTCTCTCTTAGATTTGATCTAGTTAGAGTGATCTCCTACCCTTGAGCCTTTACAAAAAGTGTTGGGTTTGTCGAGGGCCATCTTTTGATATGAGAATCTCGTGATTTGGAGCACTTTGAGTTTTCATCTTCTTCTCCGTTGAGCTCCGAAATTTGAGGTAGGGATTCCTACTCATTCTTATATGCTTTAACCTAGGTGTTGAGCTATTTGTATAAATGGTTGATATTTGGGAAGTTAGGGTTTGAGTTATGTAAAAATGAAAAGAGGGGTTTTATTCTTTTGGCTCATATATAATTGTTTTGGGCCCTAAAAGGTGATTATTGATGATATTTAGACCATTGGGTCAATATTAGAAAAAAGGGGAGAAATGCCATGTTTGGGTATAATGGGTCATTTATGTAATTAATGACATCTATGATGAGAATATGAAATTGAGTTGAAAATAATGAAATTGGCTCAATATGAGATGGAATAGTGAAGTTGGATTTATTAATCGCTCACTTTTGAAAATATTGATTATTTATCTATTGACGCATTTATTATCTGTTTAGAAATAATTGCTTTGGGCTATCGGTGGAGGATAGTCTTGATTGTTGTAGACAATGCATGATGATTAGGCAAACTAAAACTAATCAAATGAGTATGCCATCGAATATGGCGGTTGATATAATACATGAATTTTATGTATTGATTTGATTATGTATATGATATGTGTTTATATACATTGTGTTATGTGGGAGAAGATAGGGGATGTACTCCACGGTTTAGGGGAAGATAGGGGATGAACCTCTAAACCGGATATTGTGTGGGAGGAGATAGGGGATGGACTCCATTGATACAGCACTAAAATGTGTATCACTTTTAAAGTATGGAAGTGTTTTGTTTGACATTGATACAACACTAAAATGTGTATCATTGGTAAAGTATGGAAGTGTCGTCATGTGTTATTGATACAGCACCTAAATGTGTATCGGATATGAAGTGTGAAATGTTTAATATGAGTTATTATCTCATCTGAAATAGAAATGCTGTTGATATGAGATGTGATCTCAATCAAATTGTTTGGTTAGGTTCTGAGCTATAGTTATGAATTGATGCATATGAGTTAAACATTTATCAATGGCCAATGTTTTAGTTATTGCCTATATCATGTTTAGCATATCTCTATTGGGCGTTGGCTCACCCTATATGGGACATCATTTTCAGGTACAGGTAGCATGCCACCTCCAAGGACGTAGCTTAGGAGGCTTGAGGCTGTTGGACTTTTTGTTGTTTCCCTTTGTATTACATGTATATCAAGCCAAGGGTTTATTTTGTATCTTGAGTTAGTACTCTTGTTTTGTAACCAAGTGTTGACTTGGAAAGTTGTAAGCCTATAGGGCACTTACTTTTGTTGTCAACATGTAATACATTTTGTAATGAATACTCTGATGATATGTAATTATGTTTTATTCTTTTATGTCTAAGCATTTCAAGAATGTATGGTTTATGAGTTTATTTTGAGGGCGTTACACCTTGGCTTTTATATATTTAGTCCACCCCCAATTCCCTTCCCTTGCTTTTTATTTATTTATTTGAACAACAATTCCCATTTAGACAACAATTCCCTTCCCTTTATAATTCCCCCAATTCCCTTCCTTGCCTTTTATATATTTATTCCACCCCAAATTCCCTTCCTTGCCTTATATATATTTATTCCACCCCAATTCCCTTCCCTTGCCTTTTATTTATTTAAGTAACAATTTCCTTCCCTTTATAAAGCCAGACTCTCCACAATTCTCTTCATCTTACTCACATACTACCATCTTCTTCTTTTTCTCTCTCTCTCTCTCTCACACACACACACACACACACACACACACACACACACACACACCAAAACAGCAATCCCCCAACTCTTTTTCTCTTGTTCCTTCTTCACTCTGTTCATCATATATAATGGACATGCACAGAAATACACCTATGTACCCATCATTTGCTACCAATATTCTTGACGAAATTTACTGTTCCATGGATGGCGGTAACGAGAAATGCCAAGAATTAAAGTTTTACAACAATAGAGTCGTCAAAAATACATCTATGTACCCGTCATTCGCTTCAAGTATTCTCGACGAAATCTGCTATTCCATGGATGGCAGGGACGAGAAACAGAGTCAGGGCAGTAGTGTCAAGGACGAAGACATGGCGAGCCTCCCCTGAGCATGTCTCCTCAACCACGAGAAGTTGAGGACTTCTTGTTTCACCAGAAAGAGGCCAGAGCCAATGAAGACAACTAGTGTTTCAAAGAAGAAGAAACAACCGATCTGGCACATTCCACGTTCCACAAACACTCCCATTCAATTTAAGGCTCATAAGTCAATATACATTTCTACCAATATCTAATGTCTCCCTGATTGCAGATTAATACCTACCCTACAGCTCTCATTATCTCAATAACAACATCAGACAACAATAACCGAACTCTAACCCTTTCCCGAGGCACTTACTCTTCCTACCTCAACACGAACCAACCTAACATATAATCACACAACACATAAATATTGTTAAGCAACAAACCACACAATCAAGTCAAGGCAACAAGGATGATCACTTGTCTCAGAACTTCCAAGGAATTCTCACTGGAAACCACGTTGATCAAACGCATTTTCCAATGAGATCTCAAAGTAAGTTAGCCGACCACAGGCACTATCCATGAAGCTCAACCCATGCTCACACCATGCAACACATAATGTCCAACACCTCCTACTTCTATATGCGACCATCCTCACCAAGCGAAGTCAACCCATTGTGATAAAAACCATTCCCTACGAGCTTCAGGTATTCAAACCCGGTTAGCTCTGATACCAAGTTGCCACGTCCCAAAATTTTAATTAATCAGAAACATTACCAAAGCCTGTAATTTAGGTCCACTTTTTTTTTAATATCTATTACCCTTGAGTAATAGAAATACAATAATACATGCTCTCTCTCTCTCTCTCTCTCTCTCTCTCTCTTAATGAATACAACAATAACAATAATAAATGTTGAGCTTCCACTACGGAGCTACAAATAAATAATTATAAACCACAAGATACATTTTTCATTCCCTTAACATCTATGATAAAATTTATACAAAAAGGAACATGGAATCCATACTCTTCAACTAATGAATCCGAAATTCTCTTCTTGAACAAGAATAAAACAACGAGGGGTGAGCACTAATGCCCAATAGGAATCTCATAGTCCTACAACAATAGCTAACACATAGATAGAAATGATCATGCATGCAGAGTGATATCATATAGTAAGGTGACATTTTGTAAGTTCAAAATATTGTACGAAAAGTATCTTTTCTTAAAATTTCACTTGAACATTTAAGAAAACTCTCTGCCATAAATGTAGTCTCTCATCATTAGGAAGCCATAAATTCTCTTTGAAAACAAGGACACTTAAGGAAGAACATCATCTTAAATTTATTAACCCGATTCCAAATTATTCCTCATTTCGTTTCCATTTTAATATTACACATTTCATTTCCATTTCCAATTACCATACTCCATAACATCAAAATCCAAAGGATTAGAGTTCAAACATAAGACAAGAATCACAAACCCTTTTTAATTCAATTTCCCAATTACTTACAAAACAAAGCTATAATCTTCCCTTTTGTCACAAGCAATCCATTGAGTTCATCATCACTAGCCCCTAATCCAATTACCCACATGATGCCAATTTCAATCTTAATCCATTTTCCTTCAGTTCATTTTCAGTTCATTTATTCTTCTCAATTCATGAGTCAACTTCATTATCTTTCTACAACCAAACTGAGACTACAACTCAGTGGTTTTCCAATCATACAAAACACACATAAACACTTGAAACTACCATTTTACGGATATTTCGTCCGCGGGATCGGCACCCATGTATAAATTTCGGGACTTTCACCTAGGACACTCCGGCCAACTTAGTTATAATGGAGCCCATCCCCTTTCTCCTCCCTAACAAACATACATATACAATGTATTTAATCACATAATCACACATGGAGTGCATCCCCTTTCTCCTTCCAAACAATCATACATATACAATGTATTAAAACACACAGTCATATTCAATGACAACCATTTCTCAGACTTATCATATTATTTACTCTTTTCAACTAGCACAATACATGTGATCCAAAATATGATTTTCAAAATGAAACAAGTGCACTTAAAACATAACACAAGAATTTTCAAAATCTCTTTCCAAAACATACAGTTTAAATCCTCAAAATCCATTGCATGCTCCATGATATGCATGATTTATAAATAGTCCGGTTTGCCTAGTCAACATGCAATTTCTACAACAATCATAACTATGCTCCACCGATAGCCCAAAACAAATATATCTAAACTGATAAATAAATTCCTTTAAAGATACGCTTTTTCAAAATCTCATATGGGAGTGATAATGCATATCAAGCTCCACCATCATCATTAATAATCCTCCGATTTCACATTTACAATGACAATTTCAATTATTTATACAAAATAACAATTTGATCCAATTAGGGCAAAACTCCCCCCCTCCTTTTTTTTATTTATTATAAATATCAACCCAAACTGAATACAACCCAACACAACTCAACTTAATTCAACACAATTCAACATAGTCAACACAATTCAACATAATCAACACTATTCAACATGATTCAATTAAACACCACTTAATGAAATTCAACATAATTTAAGGTGAACTCTTAAATCCCCATTTCATCATTTCATCCCAAGTCTCATGCCATCTATATCATTAACAAATCTTTTTCCTCAAATTTCATTTCATATTATAGCATGATTTACAATATCCATAATAAAGATTTATTTGCTAATTTTTAACATAATTTTCAAACACTTCTGAAATTCAATTTAACTGGTATATATATAATTCGATACCTCAATTTCATGATTCTACTTTCAATTTAGGCAAAATCATTAATTATCACCATGAATCAAGTTAGGGTTTTCAAGAAAAATCAAGAATTTCAAGAACAATTAAACTTCTCACACCATTACTTTTAATTACAATTTTCCCCTTGATTATACACCTAAGGTTCATAATTCACAAGCTTAACCCAACAATTGAACCCCAACATTTCAAACCCTAAACCCCCAAATTCCATGATATAACGCTATTGCTCAAAAATTAAGATTTTGTATTCATATAATCAAAATACCACAAATCAATCTATAAATACAAGTATTGAAAAAGAACTAGGACCCCTACCTCAAGATTGGAAGCTAAGGGTGAAGACCCAGCCTCAAACTTCAATGAAATCACAAAATAATCAGTCAAAATCTTGATCCTTGCTTGTTCTTCAGCCTTGATGCAAGATCCATGGTGAATTTGTTGGTAAAAATGGATGAAATCAAAGTTTTGGGGGCTAGGTTTTTGGACATGGAGGAGGGGAGAGGAAGAGAGGATGAAAAAGTGAAGTTTTTGGGCCAAAATGTCACTTTATAATGTCTGTTAGCGAACTGGTCGCTCGAGCGAAGGAAGCTTGGCTCAAGCGTGGAAAAGAAGCTCTCAGATTTTTTGAAAAATGCACTCTTCGCTCGAGCGAAGAAAGTCTCGCTCAAGCGAGCATGCTTCCAGCACAGAAACTAAAAATTCGAACAGGTGTAACTTTCTTGTTCGGACTCCGTTTTAGGTCGTTCTTGTGTCCAAATTGAAGCCCTGGAAACAAGATTTCCAATGGTTTCAGCCTCACATTCAAATTCAAAGTGTGGAAGGATAAAATGGCAAAAGAGTGAAGGTTGGTCAAAAACTTAAACTCAAACTTTAGGTTTTTTATCTAATCTTACCTAAATACCTTGTTAAGGCTTTAATCAAGGTTTCAAATATCACCCAAGGTTCCTCAATTATAATATTTAAAGTTCACTTGCTAACCCATCAATATCAAGAGTCCGACAACCATACAAGTTTTAAGGTGACGGGCACCACTTTACATCAATCCAATGTGAATTAAAATCCGAGTCATTGCACACGTATTGCCATCTTCTTCTTCTTCTTCTTCTTCTTCTTCTTCTTCTCTCTCTCTCTCTCTCACCAAAACACCAATCCCCCAACTCTTTTTCTCTTGTTCCTTCTTCACTCTGTTCATCATATATAATGGACATGCACAAAAATACACCTATGTACCCATCATTTGCTACCAATATTCTTGACGAAATTTACCGTTCCATGGATGGCGGTAATGAGAAATTCCAAGAATTAAAGTTTTACAACAATAGAGTCGTCAAAAATACATCCATGTACTCGTCATTCGCTTCAAGTATTCTCAACGAAATCTACTATTCCATGGATGGTGGGGATGAGAAATAGAGTCAGGGCAGTAGTGTTAAGGACGAAGACATGGCGAGCCTCCCCCGAGCATGTCTCCTCAACCACGAGAAGTGGAGGACTTCTTGTTTCACCACAAAGTGGCCAGAGCCAATGAAGACAACTAGTGTTTCAAAGAAGAAGAAACAACTGACCTGGCCTGGGTCCAAGCTCGTGAGCTTTGTAAACTCTCTATTCCATAATGGTAATTCGAAGAAGATGAAGAACTCAAACTCATCATCAACTGGAGGTTATAGGGATGCACGTGTGGAGAGAAAAGTGAAGTGCACTCATGCATCTACGTGTTCATGGGCATCTTCATATTTATCTTGCTTTTGATTTTGATTTTGTATATATATATATATATTTCTCTAGAAATGGAATTGAAGAGAATATCATTTCTTTTGAATATATGGATACGCTTTTAATTTTCCATGTTAAAGTGCTTCTTGTTGGACTTCATCAACAACTTTCTTATTACTTACTTTTTCTTTTCTTTTTTTCAATATATTATGACAATATGTATTGATTACATTGGAAATTGTTTGAACAACAATTTATCACATCATATTAGCCTAATTGGCCTTTTTGAAATTTGCGTGCCAAGTACAGGTTATATGGTGGTAAATTCACTGTGTGCATGTGTATTGTTTGTTATAAATGTGTGTTGTTACTAGGCCACCATAACATGGTTATTTACTTTACTTACACAAGGGAATAGTTCTACGAGCCATATCAAAATCATAATTCAACAATCTTTCCCTGAACATTGCTTGTGTGATTCCATGAAGAAGCTCATCCTACAACACCTTCTCCAAATAAAATAAAATAATAATAATAAGAGAGAAGAAGCTCCTATGAATGAATGCCATTGTTGATTCTCTTTTGTGAATAAGCCCAAGCTATAGCGACCCCGGTCTTTTTCCATTTGGTGGTTGTATCCGGACTTTCGTTCCGTGGATTATGTTGTTATATATTTGTTGTTGTCGTCCTTTAATTCCTTATGTTTGAGTTATAGGATGTATTGGGCAGGTTTGTTACAGGTTGGGAGTGTTTGGGAGCAAAGGGTTGCTGCCCATAATTTTGGTCCTTCGCTCGAGCGAGTAGTTCTTCGCTCGAGCGAGCTCTTTGTTTTTTGTCCATCGCTCGAGCCATGGTTTCTTCGCTCGAGCGAGAGATTGCGTCTAGGTATAGACCTGAGAGTTGTGTTTCTTGGCTCGAGCGAGATTTTCTTCGCTCGAGCGAGCTGGTTTGTTCTTTGCTCGAGCGTGCGTCTGGTTGCAGACCTGAGGGTATGAGTTGTTGGCTCGAGCGAGCTTTTCTTCGCTCGAGCGAGGCATTATTGGCTCGAGTGAGGGTTTTCTGTGTCTGGTCACTCGAGCGACCAAGTCTTTGCTCGAGCGAACCTGTTTTATTTAAATAGGCATCAGCGGTTTTTAAAACACTTTTTCATCCTCTTTTTGATTCCAGAACCCTAGGTCTGTGTTTTCTCTCCCTCCACTCACCTTCTCTCTTAGGTTTGATCTACTTAGAGTGTATTTCTACCCTAGGTCCTTTGTTAAAAAGATAGAGTGGGTCGAGGGCTTCGTTTTAATCTGAGCAATAGTGGATTTGGAGCACCTTGGGTTTCCGCCATCTTCTCCATTTGAGTTCTTCGCTTCGAGGTAGGGATACCCTACTCCATCCTATAGGCTTTGTCCTAAGTTTTAGTCATTTTGATATGTTGGTGTTGTTCGGAAATTTTGGGAAAAGCTAGGGTTTGATTTATAATTTAAAAAGGGGGGTTTTCATCTATTAAACATCGTATGATTGAAAGTCATGAAAAATGTCACTGATAGTATTAAATTGACAAAGTTGAACCTTAGGGTTAATTTTGAGAAAAGGAAGAAATGCCCTAACTGTTGTAATAAATTAATTTGCATAATTAATTTAGAGAAAATTGTAGAATTAAGTTTAATTCTTGAAATTGGTGAATTATGAGACTAAAAGGTGTAGTTGAATAGTTTAAACACTCACCTATGAAAATGTTGAGTTTACATTTGTAGATACATTTATTTCCTGTTTAGAAATAACTGTTTGGGCTATCGGTGGAGGATAGTCGTGATTGTTGTAGACATTGTATGTTGATTAGGGAAAACTGAAACTAATCACATTGAATGAGTCATTAAATATGACAGTTGAATTAATACAGTTAATCTGTGTATTGATTGAATATTGTGTATGACAAGTGTTTAATACATTGTATATGCATATTGTTTGGGAGGAGATAGGGGATGTACTCCATGGTTTGAGGGAAGATAGGGGATGGACTCTCAAACCTGTTTAGGAGGAGAAAGGGGATGGACTCCATTAGTATAGCAAATCTGTGTACTTATTGATGTATGGAAGTGTATTAGTACAACATATATGTGTACTTATTGAATTATGGAAGTGTTTTAGTGAGCCTTAGTCTCATTTTATAATGTGGCCAGGTTCTGAGCCATGTCTGTATAAATAAAAAGTTGAATAAATAATGGGAAGTGAAACGTATCATGGACATAGTGGTCATGAAACTGTATTGTGATAAAAGTGATTTATAAGTGTAACCATCTATTGAACGCTATTGCTTTAGTCAATTTCTATATTTGGTTTAGTATATTTCTGCTGGGCTGTGGCTCACCCTATACGGGAACATCATTTTCAGGTCCAGGTGATATGCTACCTCCAAGGACTTAGTTTGGGAGGATTTGGAGTTGAAGACTCTTTCTTTTAGTTAGCTAGTTTGTTATTTTGATGTTACATGTAATTACAAGCCAAGGGCTTAACCTGTAGTTGAGTTAGTACTCATTTCTTTTATGTCCAAGTATTGGCTTGGAAAGATGTAAGCCCGTAGGTCATTTACTTTCGTTATTACATGTAATGTTTTCTTTTAAGAATACTCTGATGAATGGAATAATATTTTATTTTCGTATGTCGATGCATGTCAATATTGTATGTATTTTGGGTTAAATTTTGAGGGCGTTACACAAGCCATTCAACCACTGCCCTGCCTCCCGCCCCTAATCCTGTGTTGGATGTGTGGGAGTGACCTAGGATGTGATTTTGAGTTACTACTTACTTCCATAAGCTAATAGTAATAAATATTGAAAAGGTTAAGGTGTTGGTGAGATAGGCAGTGTGGGCATGCATGGGACAATCATTGCTGGTGGGCTGGGTTCCGTCTAGAATGTTTCTTTTTTAGGAACCTATGGTTGATTATCTCTTTATTGAGAAGCAGTTATGATTTAAACTGGTTGCGGGCTAAAATTTAAACTCCAATATGTTGAATTGAAAGAAATAGAATTATTGCTGGGTTGTTCAACATCTTTAGCTTTTCTATCTTCACTTGATTTTACTTTAACAAAATACCTTGTTTTTATATCATGAAAGCCTCATAGTGAGCTATGGTAAAGTAGATGATAAGATTAGGGTTTTCTATTTGGGAGAAAGGGAGGGTTGGTGTTTGATTTTTCCCTATATTTGTCTAAGTATGTTTGGTTGTGCATTGAAAAAGTTGTTTTATGTATCCTGAGCACTGCATACATTACTTTATGTGCTTCATTAGCGCAACCAAATTTATTTACATCTTAAGAAGCACTTTTGCGGTTTTGCAAGGAGATAAAGAGAATAAATTTTCAATTTTTGTTCACTCTAGGCCTGGGTTCCTGTTCAACAAGGCAACAACAAGATCAGCCTACTTCTTAAATCGTCAAGTTAATGACAGCATACATGTTTTTATGCGAAACATTTATTTTTGAATTCAAAATTTTTACCCATCTTCTTTTCTTTTGAGGTGTTTGTAACAGAAGAGCGTAAAGCTCATTCGCTTCAAAAGTATTGGTTACGTTTCTGGTCATTCTATCAAGTGTTTAGTAATTAGCATAAAAACCTTCTCTTATGGGAAGACAAAAGATTATCACGCAACTGAACATAATTTTTACCTTGCAGTAATCTAGGTAGTCAAATTTCGCCTCAGCAAAAATATGTTTTGCAGTGTTTGTGTAAATCCTTTCTTCTTTTTCTTTTTTTTCCCAAAAATATATCTTCTTGGTTACATAACCAAGATGGTAAGCACACCATCTCTTGAAGGGATCCTGCTGATTCTGTCCTATACTACCCCAGTAGGAAACCTCTTACCTACCCAAAAGCTGTTTGATGCATATTAATTTATCCAAAATGAAAATAAAGCTTGTTTTGCCCGTTCTTAGAGGTTAAAACACTCAATAGGGGAGTAAAGGTTCATCTCAGGTGGTTTAGTAACATAGTGGTTAGGTCTTTTGCAAAACCGTGGATTGTGCAATTACATAAGTACACCATGTTGCTCAGTGATGTTTTTTACCTTTTTGTTGTTCGTATTCTTCAATCTTCTAAACTACTCATTCAGGTTTGGAGGTTAGAACTCTTACTTGTTTTCTCTAGCATTCTAAATTTTATTCTAAACTCTTGTTCAACCATAACTTCTAGGGCCCATGCACAGCTCTAACTTCATCCCTCGTTAGTTTAAAAAAGGACAAATGCACTTAGCTTTGACAGACTAGCTAAAAAATTGTTAGTTTAGACAAACTAGTAGGAATTCATCTTTTAAATTTATGAATATTTAAAAGGGCATGCATGATGGATAGTGCAAATTACTATTTCAACACACCGTTGCCAGATGCATCTAGAAGATTTTGACAAAGTAGCGATTGTGTGTTCGTCATTTGTTCATGCTCAGTTCTATAGTGTTTGGCTTGATTGCTAGTGAATTCTGTTTGACTATAACTAATTCTGGGGTTAGCTTATTTGCGGTGGATTTTTAGTTTATTTTTGCAAGTTATATGTCTTTGCTAATTTTAACCTATATGAAATTTGAATTATGTAATTCATGTTTTCATGTTAATATGATTTGCTCATGAAAACTTCAGGATCAACTTTTATTTATTTTTACTGGCTTAATATTCTGATATTTGATATTATTTTCAGCCAACAAACAATGTGAATCTTTTTCTGTTAGGATTGATTATAATTTATCTGGCCTTTTATATGAATGCAACTTAATTGCTTTGCCTCCTTATATGGAAGGATACTGGAGAGACCTGTTAGAAATTTCTCCTTCCAGACAAAAATCAATAATGGGTTTGGAATCTTATATTTACGAAGTTTGTTCCTTTCTAGGTAGATTGGGGAGAGGCAAGCATGATCCTGGCAAAGCGTATTTTGTTGAAGCGTGCACTTTTGGATCCTTTTAATGAACGATTTCTTTTTCTTTCAGATAGGTGAGCTGATGGCTGCTATTTATCATTCATTTACTTTTCTGTATAGTGATTTGAAGTAAGTATTTTTTTGTTTGTTTATATAGAGAGAGAATAGGAGGTGAAAAAATTGAAAAAGAAACATATTTTATTTGTTCAAGTGGTGTTTAATTGTCTGTGACATAAGGAGCATGAAGGATTTTGTTGCCACTTTTGTTAAATATAAGTTATTCTTTTGGCCATCTTACCTAGTCTTATTTCATCTACGTAATCTTGTTTCAGCTACATACCCTTATACAACTTCAGCTATATGTATGACTATTTAATGTCAATACCAACTAGTTTTGTGGACAGGTGAGTGGATCGATACATTTTTTTCTCTCCCCCATTAAAAGAATGTTTTGAAGCCTCAATTAATAAAAAATTTGTATTGATTTCAAGTTGCACAGAGATTGGGCAATTAACTTTGATAACCCTTTTGAATTTGAAATTCTAGTTGTTGTATATGCTTTATGCATTATATAGACCATTATATTATTGGAATATGAGTTCAAGGTAGTACCCGTAAATTTGTTCTAAATTTAATAGTGGAGCAGTTTAGAGGGTCGTTACAATCCGAAAATGCATCTTGTGATTCCTATTCGCAACTGGAGGAAAGGATCTCAGGTAAGTCCCATAAGAGTTCAATGCATTGATTTTGTTGCTTCCTGAAGTTCAATAGAAAACCAGGAAAAAGAGTATAATCTATTAGTCAATGTTGCTGCAGACTGTAATTGTCCGACTCTTATCTGTTACATTATCTTCTTGCAGTGGGTTGTTCTTACCAGAAAACATGCTAAGATTATGGTGAAACATGATACGATCTTTCCCTTGTTTCAAAGGCATTGCAAGGCAAGTTGAATGCAAACTCACTAGGATATTAGAGTTCTCTTGTTGAGCTGTATATGTTTCTGTATTCTGCTTAAAGTATGGAAATTCTGTTTGATTATAAGAACATAGGAACATTGCATGGAAATTATGCTTGAAGTTCTTTTCACCCCACACATGGTGAATTAGGATTCAGTGTAAAACTTGATATTGACATCCTTAAAGTATGGAAATTCTGTTTAATTGAATATAAGAAGATTGGAACATTGAGTGGAAATTCTGCTTGAAGTTCTTTTCAGCCCACACATGGTGAATTAGGATTCAGTTTGAAACTTGATATCGACATCCTTATTTTTCTCTTTTTAATACTGCTCATCTAAATTTGCCAAAGTGTTTATTGAGTATCGAGTATCCATAGGGTATCCATAGGTTCCTCCTGAACCATCAATTGCACACTCTGTTTAGTTATTTATGATATCAAACTTGAATAATGATAATTTTCTTTGATAACATTTTCCCATAGATTTCTTTTTTCGGAGTTGGCTGATGTTGAGGACTTATCGTTTTGTCACTTACCTGACTGACCTATTTTTGACAATATTGCAAAGGAAATCACTACCTGAATTTTGGCGAGATCATCCCTTTGTGAGTGCTTTTTTTTTTGGGTCCCAATGTCAATTTTCCAACTTAGTATATTTCCAAAAAATATATTTTCACACAAAATTTGTCTTCTCTCCTTGCTCTAATGGCAGTTGATTTATATATAGCATCTGGTCTTGAAGTAACAGTCGACAGTAAGAAGAATAATAGTCTGAAAATATTATGAAGAGATGGAATTTTCATTCTAGATTTTAAAAGATTCTTGTCATGTGCAGCCTGATGATGTATCCAAGGAGCATAATTGTATACCAGATGAACATTATGTTCAGACACTACTGGCTGTAAGTTGATCTTTCTTTCTATTATAGCGACCCTCGTTTTATGAAAAGAATAATTGAACTTCTACTTTTCCCCAAGAAGGAAAAACCAAGTTAATTTATTACATTGTGGACTAAAAAACATCATAATCTTAAAAGAATATATGTTTCAGTTAGTGTAGTTCAGATCACAGCATTTCTATGACATGTGGAGACCATTTTCTTTAAAGCTTTGTGGAATTTAGTTCTTTGTATTAAGTTCTACTGTAGTTAATTTAATTTAATATTATAATGGTCTAAACTACGACATAAAATAGTCAGATTCCTCATTTTGTGATCTCTATTTGGGCATTATATGCACACAATTTTTTTTTCCCTTCCTTTTCACGAGGGACATGTCAATCCTTGGTGATATCCCATTGCCAGTTGGGCAGCATGATATTCTGGTTGTGGGCCTTGGCTAATGGCAGATAGTTGCATTAACACTAGCTATGATACTTTGGTACTTCATACTGATTTTTATTCTAGTCCCAAGGTAGTGGATTAAGAATATGTTTTAGTCAATTTTTGGGTTTCTAAGAAGCAATATTGTGAAAAAGCAATTGTGGTTGTACTTCAAGGGTTAAGTGGAAGAGGACTTGGACATGCTGGTGAAGTAAACTACCATCGTCACTTTGTTTTGACTTCACCCTGACCTATCTCACACATGTTGATTGGTGTCATGTGATTTTAACTTGTGTTCCTAACCAAAAGAAAAAATTCATGCAAAGTTGTCTGAAGGAAGTAATTAAGATCAGCATAGTAGATAAAGATCGTGAGAAGAAAAAAAGCTATCCACTATGAGACCTTGGGCATGCCATTTTCATTTATATCAGATGCATGGATAATATAGATTTTGCTCATCTTTTGAAAGATTTTTAGTTTTTATGTAATTTTCCCAAGTCTCTTTCTTTTAAAATTCGGCAAGAAGGACTTAAAGAATAGATCACAAGGAGGACGCTGACTCATACATCATGGGATCCTTCATCCTCCAAGGACCATGAATGACGGGGATGGCATCCTATTACATACAAGTTAGCAGATGCCACTACCATGCTGATCCAATCTATTAAGGTATGTGTATGTCTGCTCTCAACTGATAGGTTTCAAGAACTGAGTCTTCAAAGTTCTTCACTTTCTTCTGTTTGTCTTTAAGGCTGCATTGTAGCTCAAGCTTGTCAGATTGAAAATTATACATTAATCCCCAAGGAAGGGAATTAACTAATTTTTGAAGATTCCTTTTTCTGGGAAACAAATATTCTGTATGTCTCCTACAATTTTCATCTTAGAATGTTCTTTGATTTCAACTTCTTGAAACTAACGGAGCCCAAATCCAAATAAACTGGCAATCGAATTGCTTGTAGACACGCCCCCGAGGGCCTCATGCTACAGTTCGGACTCATATGTCACGGTTCTGAATCTAATATCGCAAAGTACAATGCAAGACTGATAAATCACCGAAGAGTCCAAATCCGGCAAATCGTTTTGGAAAATTGATTTTTTAGAAAGAAGTGCCAAACATGGACTGCTTTGCCAGATACAGATTCGCTACCTAAATATTTTATTTTGGGAGAATTTAGGAAACCCTGACTCGTGCCTAAGGCCACGTGTCCGTCATCACCAAAGTTGCCTCGGCTCGGGAACTTGGGTACGATTGGGGAAGGTCAACTATGAGCAACCCCGCTCGCCCGATCAAAGATTAGCCTCTACTAACCATGATATCGAGTTTTGAAAACATTATGTGCTCTTATTCCGGTTATTAGCCTAGAATTACTATGTTATGCACACAACAAAACAAGTATAGACTAGATCGCCTAATTTGGAACAAAGCATCGCATATCCGTTTGTTTGGAAATGGTTTGAAGTTCACTACTTGTAAGTAGACTAAAACATGGATTTCAATGAATTGTTCCAATTCAAGTAATCCAACCTTCACCTACAGGAATTCAGGCAGTTATATCACATAAGCAGTTAGTCTCATGGCAAGCATGCTATCATGGCAAAACTCACATACATGCAAGATGCTAAAGCAAAAACATTCACAGTGTACTCCGAGCGAAAACAAAGAACATGTTAGTAATCAAGGTATGATCCAAGTCCATGTTAAAATGGCTAATGCACCGCATGCAAAATGCAACTAGAATAGGCTCGGCTAATCTAAGAATGACATGTGAAATGCGACAACTCGATACACGTATTCAAGTTGGAATTGAAATACTATGCAGTTAGCATGATGTGCCGAGCCTGGTGCATACAATACAGATGAATGATGCAAACATGCATAGCATAAGGATGCTAATTAAAACGGGCCCTAGAACTAACCATCGTAAGCGGTTAAGTAAAAGGGAGAAAGAAATGGGGGTTGGAAGATATGCATCACACACACGCACGCTTATTACAAAATTCGCCCTCTCGACGAAGGGACCGAAAGAATAATACAAATTAATTAACTAACAAGCTAATTAAATATTACACAATACTTAATTAATTAAATGAATTAATTAAGCTAAGAAAGCAGTGAAGAGGCCTCGGGAAGAGGGATGAATGCGTGCACACTCGGCTCTGCTCGGAAATCCATCACCATACTCATGCTGCCTCTGTTTACACTGTTCTACTCCTCTGAAGACTACACAGGTCCCAAGGATGCTTCAGAACTACCTTCTGAGCATTGTGGAAGGTCATCGACCAAAAGGGAAGGTCACCGGCCATGAGAAATTGGTCATCGACCATGAGTGAGGCTCTCGGCCACAAATATGTAGTCGGCCGGCACTTAATGTGGTCGGTCGACCATCTCTTCCTGTAGAACCCTGTTCTGCTGCAGCAGAGGACAGACAAGGCATAGCGAAGCATTTTCAAAGCAATATTTGCATGACCACCCTCATTATCATGTTATGAACTCAAGGGAGTGTGGCCCTCGACCCTCGGGCCACCAATCACGCATCTTGATGCATGATGGCCAAAGGAGCCAAGTGTGCAAATCAATATGGAACGAAATGCATGCAAAACACTTAAAGGGTCTTAGCCTCTATCATGCTTGATCAAGAGGCAAAGAATGCATGCATAATGCTACGCAACCTAGGCATGCAAGCTAGCACGCAAAAAAACCAAGCATGCAACAACATATGGGGCAAGCATGCAACTAATATGCAATAGGCATACAACCTAAACATGTAAGCTAGTATGGCATGCAACAAAATGCAATGGGGGTTAGCATGCAACAACATGCAGGATACTAACATGCAACAACATGTAATATACTAAGTATGCAACAAGCATGTTATGGGTCAAGTACACAACAAGGCACAATTGAACTAGTATGCTACAACATGCAATTCATCAAATATGCAACAAGTATGTGACAACATACAAGGCAAGCATGCAACAACATGCGGGGATGGACTTACACCAAGATGGACAGCTCTCTAATACGTCCAAAACAGTGGCCAAAATGCTATGGAATGAAAGACGAAACCATATACAAACATGCATGATAATGGTCCAACACTTAAGCATAAAAGGGCAACTTTTAAGGACACTTAAAAGGGGGAAACATGGACATATGGCAAGCATTTTAATGTTCTGTAAACATGCAAAGGATGATGCCAAATCAACCTAATAATGTAAGCAAGTCATGCACAAAAGCTTGAAACTAGCCCAAGGGCTCAAACCATGGTCATGTGACACATGAAGCAAATGACCAAAGTGAACCAAAACAGTTTTAAATCATGCCAAAGTAAGCCTAAAACATGCAATGACCAACGCCAAAACAAACTAAGTCAAAGGGGTAAAGTCATGAGGCATGCAAGGCCACCAAAGAGGTGTTACACTACACCTAAGACAACCGAACATGGCATGAATTAAGCAACCAAAATTAGAGATATGACATGCCAAAATGAGCCCAAAAACCCACTTAGATGGCATTCCAAATGCCTAGACACGATGGCATACACAATGTCATGTTTATGAGGCATAAAACACAAACCCTTTAAAGCATTAAAGGAGCGATAAGTGCAAGTATTCAAGCATACTATATGGACTGAAATAACATTATAAGTGATGCCAAATCACTGAAATGATCCAAATAGAGCATGCTAGAGGATTCGATACCCAAAGCCTACAAGCTAGAATACATGGTAGCTACACAAATCAATGCAAGCATGGCCAAAAAAATGAAAAATAGAGCTTAAGCATGCTACAACAAGGCTAAAAGCTTCATGGAGTTGAGCCAAAATCATGCTAAAAACACATGTTACAACATGATGCATGTTAAGGCCAAATCATGGGATTACAAGACAAGTGTATGAAGCATACATGGCATGTCTAAACCAACTTGAAACAGAGGTATAACATGGCAAAATAACACCAAATACCAGCTAAGACATGGCCAACATGAACTTAACAAAGATGCTCACATATGAGGCAAATATGACAAGTATTGAAGACAACAAGGAGAGGGGATGGCCCTCTCCTTCTTAGGACCTCAAAACACCATCCCCACCACTAAAATCCCTCTGGATTTCAGTGGTGAGAAGGCCAATACAAGGTGGTCCCGGAGCTCACCAAAAAAAGGCACAAAAATGAGGCCAAACAAGGCCTAAGAGGGGGTAAACAACCCCAAACACCAAAGTGATCTTAAACAAATATTTTAAGTACTTAAAAACAGAACTTTTATCAGTTGTAAGTTAAGCTTAAAAACAGATGCAAGGTAGACAAAAAGCTTATGCAAAAATGAGGAATAAAGAGAGTAGTTTCTTACCCTTGAAGAACCTCTTCAAGAACCAAGCTCCAGCAGGTTTTTTGAGTTCAAACCAAGCCAAGAACACTAAAATCAACCTCCTAGCACCTCAGCAACCAAGGATGGTGTTCTAGTGTGTGTTTGTGTACAATAGTAAGACAATACCACACTTTTGGACACAAAACAAGGCTAAACAAGGAAGTATAGATACAATACTATATCTAACCTCTCTAACCCTAATTCTTTGAACCTCTAGAACCCTTGAAGAGGGAGGAGAAGCTCCCTCTTTATAGAATTCCAAAATTACAAAGCTTCCAAAGCAAGCTAAACCAAGAGGCAAATCCCTCCATACGTGTGTATGGAGAGGGTCAATTGTGGATGCCAGTTGGCATAAAATATCTGCCAAAAGCAGATGGAAAGGGGTTGACCAGCAGAAATGGCCGATTGACCAACAAATGTGGCCGACCGACCACAAAAGGTGCCGACCAGCCATAACCTTTGGCCGATGGCAAGAAAACAGGGCCAGTGGTCTCAAGCCATGGTCGGTGAGGTGTAGGGATGGCCAACAAGCCATTCCCTGCTCTCAGAAACAAAAAACACAAGTGTTTGGTCCATAACCAAGCACAAAACAAACAAGTCAAGAGGTCTTGAGGCAAGGCACGCAGCCGAAACCTCCGAGAACTCAAGACGAACACGAACATGGATAATCATCGAGTGTTCAAACGATGACGTCCAAGTCTTGAGGACGGTTAAAAATGGGGTGTCTACAATGCTCATTAGCCTCAAATAAACTAGGAATGTTGTTATTTTCCTTCTTTCATCACTTGTCATGGTAATAATACTAATATTCATTAATCAACATTCTAATCAGAGCAAGTTTGAGGTATTTGTTTAATAAAGTTGACAACTACGAATTATTTTGATTGAATTGAGAAATGGTGTAATGAACTCTTAACAAACTTTGCAGGATATAGACAATATCTATTATGAGACTGAGTACCACAGAGAATGGTGCACCAATAAGGGAAAACCCTCCTCATGTTTCCTTTTTGCATGAAAATTCACTAGGCTAGCTACTCTCCGGCTTCTTAATAAAGTAAGTTCTATCACTTCTATAGTTTTTCTTTTAAAGCATCCTTTTTTTTGTTTAAAATAAGGTTTTAAAGGGTAGTAGGATGGAACAACTAACTATTTACTATTGAGTTTTCATAATATGGTTTTGAGTTTTTTTATTTAGTTATTACACATTTGCTATTTGTTTGATTGGTTACTTTTATATTTCCTGTCCAGTATGCATTGAGAGCTTTTCAATGAAGCACAAGTAAAGGAAAATTTCTATTGTGAAATTAACATCTCATCTTACAAGAAGGACAAGCATTAACATGGATGGAACAGTTCGTGTCATTTGTGATTTTTTTTTTGAAAAAATACAGGCACAGGGAGCTGTAAAATGCCAAGGGGAGAAGAAACTGCGGGTCATTTAAAATGTATAGTCTATTATTTTTATGAGAATATATTACAAAGAGGGTCATGGCGGATAAAGTTTATACAAAAGTGCACAGAACAATCAATACGGCTCATATTTATTCTTCATGTGGCGGGGATCGCAACCATAATAAAATTAACCAATGGATTTTTTTTGTGCTTATAACATTACTGTTTTACCTCTGTTGTCTGGATTTACTTTGCAAATTTGCATCACTTGAACTATCGTGTATATGTGTAATAAAAGTAATGAAAGTTTTTTTTATAATTGCATGGATTGCATATAATTGTTATCAATACGGCATAGAATAATAATTAGTCCTTCTCACTAAACAATTTTGTTAATTATGTAATTATCATCAAAACAAAATAATTTTTAAATCTAATGCCATACATACCAAAAAATATGAATTTTTCACCAATTTTTCCAAAAACATAAAAAGAATAATTTATTTATTTTTTATAACCAAACAATTTTTTTTTTGAATGAGATAACTAACAATGTTAAGATCATCAAATTTGATACAAAGTCGTGTTTCGATCAATTGAACTGGTGATCCGCACAACTTAGGATCAACAAAGTCAGTTGATTGACAAAGTTTATAAAATGATTTTCGTGAGACCTAGACTTGCTATTTTACAACTCTCATAATGATGTTATTACTCCATCATTCAAGGTACTCAGTTGATCGGCAAAGTTTTGAGACAATTTATAAAATAATTTTCTGTGACACCTAGACTTATTTTTTTACAACTCTCATAATGTTGTTATTACTCCATCATTCAAAGTACTCTCTCTCTCTCTCTCTCTCTCTCTCTCTCTCTCTCTCTCTCTCTGCCTTCGTTTCTTCTTTTTTAGTTTGAATCTACTCATAGAGTAATGTTAATTTCATTGCTGTTTATAGCATAACTAAATGAGTTGGAGTTTGGAAATTTCCATCATTCTTTAGGCTTTTGGAGTCCATGTCATATGTTGAAATGGCATCCACATATGATAGCAAGGTTTCTATTGCCTTGATGATAAATCTGAACTTTCCAAAACATTGGTACTGACCGTTTTACTCTGTTATTATTGATGCTAAATTTGGATTTCCCACGACACTTGAATTTCCTCATAACTGTACTCAGGAGAATATTGAAAGATAGTTAATGTTGTTTTTTGGAATATTTACTTTTTTTTCATGTTAGATATTGGGATTGTTCACTTGTAGGATGCTAATTAATCTACTTTGGATTTATATTTTATTTCATTGTGCATACTACTCGAGCTAAATTTGGCAACTTTAAGTAGAAACACTACAATTAGTATATCATAGTTTTGAGACCAAGCATTTTGTTACTAACATCTTAATATTGCAATTTTTTTTTTTCATATGTTTGACAGATTGGCGATGGACGTAGTTCGGGGAACATCAGAGGATTACATTTTGAATTTTTTAATATATTTTGTCATAGGATTTTGTTATGAATTTGCAAGCTTGGAAGTTTTTTTAGAATTCATTGTGACATGTTTGAAGTTTTGGATAATAAAAGGTTTGTAATTATGCTGTGGATTTGATATTTTAGTTATGTTTAATATGCCTGCTACTTTTAAATTAAGTATATATTTTGAATGCTTTGCACAAGTGTGTTAATTTGTTTTGACTGCATGTATGTGTAGAAATGATGCACAAAAGTAAGTTTGGGTTTGGATTATTTTTTAAAGGTTTTATGAATTATGTACTGAACGGGAAAATTGTAAAAAAACATATAAGTAATGAATTTTTGGTGATAGAATTTTCAATTGTGATTTTACTTTTGGTGACACTTTGTTTTTGTTGCTAAACGTCTATGGTGAATAGGATATGAATTTTTACTAACCAAAAACTTGATTGGTCGGCAAAAGATTTGACATTCAGCAACCAATTTGCTTCGCAGCTAAAAGATACTTTAGTGATACATTTATATGTCGCTAAAACCTAACATATCCTTTGATTAAGGCTACTTTTAGCAACTAAATGTTAATTTACGGCGATGGAATTTTTTAGTGTTTGGTGACTAAAATATTTGGTCACCGATTTATTTATAAGGTGACCACAATTTATTTGGTCGCCAAATCATTTAGTGATGGCTTCGGCGATCTTGCTACGAAAATTACACTTTTGGTGACTAATAGAAACGTCGCTAAAATTTCTTTTTTTCCTTTATTACAGCAACTAAAATTTGCCCAGTATAAAAAAAAGGAATTTCCACTTTGTCAATTTTGAGCCATTTTTTTTGTCATAAAGTTGTTTTTGTGAATTCGAAAAGTTTTGTGCTTTGTTGTCCTTTTATCTTTTATCTATTTACTAGCGTATGCCCGTGCCTGAAGGCATGATATAAATAATGTTGTGATCAAAATATAGTTGTAATTCATACGTATCATATTAAAATTTATGAAGTCTGTAATTTTTTTGACAAAAATATTGAAAAAAATATAAAGAAATAATATTCTTTTTAAAAAATTGTAACAATTTTACTTGTATCATACGCTTTATAAAACTCAAATAAAATAACAATGAAATAAGCCAAAACTCCAGTGATTCAGCTCAGACAGACGCACTAAAATACTCCCACTGCCGACAAACAAATAATTATTCTGTTGTTTATACCCATTGATATATATATATATATATATATATAATACTACCAAATAAATAATTATTATGTTGTTTAAGAATTTCAATTTAGTAGTTTGTCCAACAAACAATAAAAGCTAAATAAATTAAGATTCGAAAAATAAAAATAGTAATAAACACAGTATTGTGATTTCCTAAAAGTCGTGGAATTTTCGGACCCCCTTCCTTGGTTGGTGGTGGGTCACCCAAAGCTCTTGACTTCACTCTTTATCGCTTTTCCTGCTTGCTTTTTCCATCCAGCTAATCACATTCTGCCCGCATGGTCTTCGTTTTGATGAACCAATTTCCAGAGCCTTTAAAGCTCACAACAACTTGAAAGTGCTCAAACAGGTTAACTATCCTTGGCAACAACCATAATTTATCTGGCAATAGATTTTAACACCTTCAAACTACTGATTTATCTGGCAATAGATTCTAACCAGGCAAGTCCCTAGGGTTGGTTTGGAGATTTAAAAATGTATCACACATAAAAGTAATGTGTCACCTAGTGTATATTCGTGTCTAAGATTAAAATATAATTAAATTTAAAAGTATTGATTTAAAATGTAATTTATCAAATTTATTAACTTTGAAATGAATTTTGTAAAAGTACCCAAACATAAATACACCCCAATAAAATTAAATTAAAAATTGAAAAATATAATTTATTATAAGAATTTGAAGTCAAAATTCTATTAATAAAAAAACTCTTCTTTTCAGTTTTTGAACAAATCACACGACTCCCATTATTTCTCCTCTCTTTCTCAAAATTCACTTTTATGATCATTTTTTTGACATAACCCAATTTAAACCTAATTTAAATTTTGAGTTTCAATTTATCTACACCAAAAAAAAAAAAAAGAATTCTACATAAACAGAACTCAAACTCAATTTAAACTCAATTTTCAGACAAATTTAAATTCACTATTTTTTTTTTTTTTAACAGAACTCCAATTTCAACTCCATTTAAATTTTGAGTTTAAATTTATCCACCAAAAAAACCAACATTTTCTACAAACATTTTTCAAAAAGAGTGGATTTTAAAAAAAAATAAATTTAAACCCACTTTTTTTTGTGTAGTGTTGTGTCGGGTGACCCCCTAACCTCTCTGCACTGTCTCCCACTCATTCTCCCTCTCCATCTTCCCCACTTTCTCTCTCTAATCTCTCCAGAAAAGGTTTATCTTTCTCATTCTCTCCTCTCATAGGAAATCAACACCTATTCTCTCTCTTTCTCATTCTCTCATCTCTTTCTCAGCTTTAATGTTTAAAAAAACAAATCTTAGAAAAAAAAAAAGAAACCCAAATCTTAGAGACACAAACACAAACAAATAGGGGTACCAAAAGGAGGCTGTTAGCCCATACCAAAATAACCAAAAAAATTAAAAATTAAAAAATCAATCCACAGCAAAATTCATGGCCTTATTAAATTTCGTAAAGATCTTTGGTAAGATTTTTGAAAACAAATGCCAAATCTTCTAACATTTTTGAACCAAAAGCAAACCCACCCTCCCCCCATGTCCAATTTAAAACCATTTGATTATTTTAAGAAATCCAAACCCATTTCAGAAACTCATCTCTCTCTTGACGGTGGAGAACGGAGGCGCCGTGGTGGGAGAGGAGATGAAGAGTTGCTGTCGGTGGTAGCCGAGAGAGAGGGGGAGAGAGAGGAAGAGAGAGAGAGATCTCTGAGGAGAGAGAGTTTGAGACTTGAGAAATTTGGAGAGAGAGAGAAAGAGAGGGAAGAGAGAGATAGAGAGAGAGAGAGAAGAGAAGTGCAAATTTGAAATGGAAAATATGCCTCTTGGGTTTGTCTTGGGTTGGCAAAGGAGAGAACGTAGGGTGACAAAAAAATAGGAAAAGGGAGGTGGGTGGGATGTGGGAGAAAGTTAAGGGGGTCATCTCAGCTGTCTATCTAAATACAGAAATGAATCATGACCATCAAAATGTCCTACTAGGACAATTGTCACTAGGATAAATTCAAAAACCCTCTTCCCTTATTATATAGATATTATTATATATGTGAGCACTGAATTTGATATTTAAAAGCAAGGTCTGAACTCAAAAATCTTGGGTTTCATTAAAAACACACTTACCATTTAAGCAACTAACATATTATGATTTTCTTTATTATTTATTTTTATTCTTATTTCACTATAGGAACTTACAATTTTGGCGACCAAATTTGGCGACTAAGAAAAATTTAGTCGCCAAAAGTTGTGGAATTGGCTACCAAAATTTATATTAGTCGGAAAAAGTAGAAGATTTAGCTACTAATTTTTTTAGTCAGGGTATATTGATTATTGGGAACTAAAAAAAATTTAGTTGCTAAAAATGCCACAATTGGCGTCTAAAAAAAATTTTAGTCGTTAAATATGCCACAATTGGCAACAAAAAAACAAAATCTCTCTCTTTAAATAGTTATGACTCATTTCAAGATTTATACCTTATGTGTGGTATTTGTTTATAACTTATTTTTTTTAATATGATTGAATTATGTCATAAATTGCATATGGAATAACATTAGCTTTATAATATTATTGTAAATAATTTCAACTTGAAAAAATAAGTAAGAATTAACCATGATCAATGCATATATATAGCTAGTAAATTACTGGAAAATTAACCATAATATCATTTCCTTTGAATATATAGACATGCTTTTTATTAAATCAAATCTGTGATTGGGTGTTAGCATCATTGTTATTTTTTTTGTGGAGATTTTGACTTTGTATATATATATATATATATATATCTTACTCTAGAATTAGAATTAGAGAGAATATTTGTCTTGTTTCAACATATGGAGAGTGTTAGGATCTGTTAGGTTTTTATTCTTGGCAATCCCGGTTAACAAAACTCCTTTCAGTTGTACTTGTTTTCGCACTTTTTATTTTAGTGAGTCTATGAGTGTTTAGATGCGAATCCAATCCGAATTGTGCTTTGCAGAGGAGTTTGTGATGTTAATGCTTTCAAGATTACCACTTCGCTGATTATGACAGGGATCGAGCTGCCCGGTCTGCTCGCGGGGGTCGAGGGGGCAGCGCCCTTTGGCGGGTCCGGGGCAGCGCCCTCGAAGCAAAATGGAAAATTGCGTTCAAAGTTGCTTGTCCGCTCGAGCGGAGAATACTGAGTTCCAGAAGATTGGTGAGTCTGCAAATTTACTATGATCCATGTTTTCACGCTCGAGCGTCCATTTTCCCGCTTAAGCGTACGCCCTAGTGCAGAACATGTCATATAGTGTCCCCGCTCGAGCGTCCATTCCTACGTTCGAGCGGACCTTGCGATTTCAGATTCTATAAATTCGCATGTTGCTCCAAATCTAGGGTTACGCCTCCAGATCTTCTTTTTGGGTTCTAGGATTTATATCTGGAGCTATTTTGCTAGTTTTCTTTAATGTTTAATTGAGTATTCAATTCATGGTTTAAGAAGGTTACATCAAAGGTTTGTTTGCTTATTCAACATAAGAGAGAGAGTTGTTCTTCAGTGAATCCTGAAGAATTCGAGCCTAAAGCTTTGGTGGATTCTAGAGTGGCTCATCGTCAAGACAATTCCGAGGTGAAGACGGGATTGGAAGATGCACATAGGGGTTGGTTCAATTCGGGCGTGGATTCGCTAGGTAATTGAGAGTGTACCTGTGTAATTCCTTTATATCTTCTTAGTGGATTATTTTGTGGCTGTTGCCCGTGGTTTTTTTTATCACAATTGGAGGTGCTCCAATTGTGACTACAATCAATTAATTTATTATATGGGATTTAGAGGAATCTTCACACATTTCTTCTTTTGTTCAAATATTACAAAAATTAAGTAGGGAAAATATATAAAAATGAAAGAGAAGGTTAGAACTTCGAAAGTTTAAAGAGATAGTAGAGATTTCCATATCCTTAAAAGCTTCGAACAGAGGATAAATAAAAGATGAAAAATGAGGGCTTTTTATTATCCTCAAGCAACAAAAATTGAGGGTTTTTCATGAAGGAAAAAAAATTAGAGCAAGCGCCATACTTGCAACAAAGTGAAAGATGAGAATGGATTCTTGCAATCACAGTCGCCTTCTTCTTTCTTTCTCTTGCGAGAAAATAAGAAATGAGGGCTTCAATTAATTGAACCCTTGTATATGTATATATATTGGCAAAATGGCTCAGACTTTCTCTTTTTTACAAAAAACTCCATTTTGATCACAATCATACTTGTGGCACATCTCAAATGTGCTATTTTGACATTTGTTTTAGCAAATTCAACACGTATATCACATAAAAGACACATATTTGCTCCTATTCATGGTGAATCAATTATTAACATACAGTGAAGTTGTTACGATTCTTCAAATTAATGACATGCATTGAAGTCGTTATGATTCTTTATATTTATTGCTTGCCCTCTTTTGACACGTGACCTTTTTTTTTTTTTTTTTTTTATCCCAAACCAGCCAAATTGGCTGATCAAGCTGTATGAAATAAGCTAAGTGTGATGACCCTACCACGTATAGTAATTAGCACTTAATTAATTGAGGAGATTTGAATTTTAATTGTCAATTATTCCAATTTAATCCGAGATTTATGAAAACTATGGAGACTGGTTCGTACATAATTCTATTGAGGATTTATTTTGGAATTAGAAGTTGAAAGCCTACATGGCTCAAGAAAGTATAATTGGTGAATTAAATTATTTTAATTTCGAGTATCAGATCGTATGAGAGTTTAATTAAATATTCAATTCATATTTATAAAATTGAGGTTTGATTAATTAGGTCCGAATTGAAGTTAATTAAGTTATACGAGTTAGGAATTAAGATTATTATGAATTAAATTTATTTATGAAGAATTCAATTGAGGTATCCAATTGAGTATGTAATTTATTGATGAAAACTTTGAGGCTTAATCTGAAATTGGAAGCCTTAATGATTTAAGAAACCAAATTCAGGATGGAAATAAATTTAATTTAATATTTAGAGCCTTTTGGGAGTTCGATTAAAAATCTGATTTAGAATGGTAAATTTACATATAATTAATTGGGTTCTAATGGAAGTCAAATTAGATTAATTAAATTATGAGAGATTTATGATTAGTTATGATTAATTTAATTACGTGTTAATCAAGATTTATTAAGAATAAGTGTTATTTAATTAAATTAATCTTAACCGTAAATTAAATTGTAGAATGATTTAGAGTTGGAGGATATATATGGGTGTGTGTGCTGAGAAATCTGGGTGTGCAGAGAAATTCTGAGTAGGAGAGATAGAGTAGGCAACTCCATTTTATTACTTGTTAGAAGCATTATTGTGATGAAAGGAGATTGAGAAAAAAAGAAAAAAAGAAAAAAAGAGTGTGGCTTCATATTTGTTTTGGGCAACCCGTGAGAGAGAGAGAGAGAGAGAACCAAGAGAGAGCAGGAAGCAATTTCAGCTTAAGAAGAAGAAAAACTAAGGGAAGAAAAGCTAAGAAGAACAGAAGAATTAGAGGAGAATCAACTAAACTTCTTGAGATTAAAGTTTAAGGTATAAAATCATACTTAATTTTTGTAGAATCTTTACATTACACTTGAAATTAAGAAGAGTTTAAGATCAATTCTATGGAATTTGTAAGGAAATGGGTTTGAATAAGAAAATAAAGCTAGGATTCATGGCCATGGAAATAAACATGGAAATTGATTATTTTTGTTTGATATTGAATATGTTGCATGAATTTGGGCCTCATTTCTACATGCATGTAACTTGGAAGAATTAAAGAATAAATATGGGTTTTAATTTTGATTATTAATCCATGCATGTAATATAATTTAAGAGTTTGACTCAAATAAAACATATTTTGGAACATCTATGATTTAAGGAAATAAGTTTGGAAGTAGTTAGTTTGAGTGTGATTTTATCATTCTTCATAAATTTGAAACTCAACCTTACATGCATCATGGAGTTTCAAGGTTTTGAGATTTTAATTCATATTTTATGAGTTTGAATTTGGATTTGAAATGAGAAAAATTAATAAAAATCTAAATTAGAGCAATTTAAAATTTTAATTATGGTTTGAGCTTGATTATGTAGAATTGGTTGGATTTTGATGAATGTTTCATGCATGCAAATGATTTTCTAAGAAATTTATAACTTTAATTTCATGTGTTTGAAGGAAAATAGAAAGAGCTTGAAGTCAATTTTATGTAATTAAAAAGAAAATGAGGAATTTGAGCTATGTTCAAATTTATGGAAATTAATTTGGAAATTAATCGCATTGAGTTTCAATTGTACATGCATTATGAATTTTTCAAGAGTTTTGAAAGTTTAATTCATGTTTTAAAATTTTTGGATTTGAAATTAGGTTTGATATAGAGAAAATAAATTAAATCTAAATTTGGACAAATTTGGGAATAAATTATAATTTATGATTGAGAATCAAAAATTAGTTTAATTTTGATTTAAATTTCTTACATGTAAATATTTTGAAAGGGCTTTATAGCTTTAATTTATGTTTTATAAAACAAAGAAGAAGAATGTTGGAATTATTATATTCATGAAATTATTGGTTTTAATCTTAATGATCAAAGAGATTTTTGTATTAAAAATTGAAAAATTAGTCATGGGTTAATCTTTATTAATAAAACCACATGTTTAAATTGGTTCATGCAAGAGTTTAAGTTTTGAAAATGTGTTTAGAAATTATTTGTTGATTTTGAAAGCACAGGAAATTTGCTGGCCGCTCAAGCGGAAAAGTCATCGCTCGAGTGAACATTAAGGCCAACCAGTATTTTTATAAAGCTTTGCAGACCGCTCGAGCGACCAAAGGTCTGCTCGAGCGAAGACCCCATTTTCAGCATATTTTGCAAAATTGCATTTAATTCACATTTTTTTTCTCATCTTTCGGCCTGTTCATGATGTAGTGTCTTCTTCTTCCGGATTTTTCTATTCTTCTTGCTTGATTTCTGTTAAATATGAAATTCATTTGAGATATTATCAAAAATTATCATATAAACATTTTTTCACATAAATAAAATTGTACCGATGCACTCTGAGTGCCCCAATAGTAGACCAAGGCCCACCACTGATCCTCATGTACTCTATCCGGTCGATGAGCCAACCTTTCTGCATCATTCTTGAAGGGTGTGTATCCCATATTTTTCACTCGACTTTTCCAATCTCTCCATTTCTTCCCAAATGAAGTCATTATTGTTCTCTTCATGGAATCATCTGCATTCGTATGAGCCTGCATTACAATTATACACACTTGTAAGATGCAATGTCAACTACACTTGTAATATGCATTTCATATGGAATCCAATTGTAATATGCATTCCAACTTATTTCATATTAAATATCTGTATTACCTTTATTTCCCTTCATATGTTATCTTTATTTTGTTGTGGGACATAATGCCAAGTCGTAAAAGTGAGTGGTGCAAGACTCCCATCTCGTGCCAAAACGCCCAAATGTGAAGCAAGGGGTGTGTATCCTTCAACTACTTGACTCAACTCATTTGAAACAAGTTTTAAAACGCCATCGTCAGAAGTACCCCATTGACCATGCACATATGTGGAACCATTTTGGTGAGGAAATCCAAAGCTAGGATACATGACACCTTCGTCACTACTAAAATACATTCAAGGCTACTAGGAGTTGTTTACTGATATATGAAACTAATTCATTTCTTCTTCACCTCAGATAAATTAATAGAAGAGTATAAAATTATTTTTTGATTAAATTAATACAAACAGCACCTAGCTAAATCAATAAAAGATTCATAAATAATCACAACCAAGGATGGATCTAGGGGGGGCGGAGGGGGGCGGCCGCACCCCCAAAAATTTGAAAAATATCATATATTATACTAGAAATATTAAAATAATTTAAAATTATAGGAGTTCGCGCCCCCAATTTTTGAAAGATAATTTCAAAATTATATAGAGTAGCCCCCCCCTCTAATTTGTAGTTTGATAAACATGTTAAGTGCTACTTGTGCAATCCTAAGAAACATAATTAATGATAGAAGCAAATCGAATCAACGAGCTGAGGCAAATGGAGTTTATGATTCCATTACATCTTTTGAGTTTGTCTTCATCTTACATCTTATGAGGAATATCATGGAGATTACTAATGATCTTTGCCAAGCTTTGCAAAGTAAATCTCAAGATATATTAAATGCAATGCATTTGGTGTCTATAACGAAGATACTTATTAAAAAATTTAGAGAAGATGGATGGGTTCCATTGTTGGAGAAAATTAAATTATTTTCTAATGATCATGGTATACAGATTCCTGATATGAGTTGTCCTTATAAAGGAGGCCGAGGTCGGTCTCATTCTGAAAGAGATCAACTCACCATGGAACATCATTTTCAAGTTGATATTTTTATGGTTACAGTTGATTCTCAGTTACAAGAATTAAACAATAGGTTTAAGGAAGATGTAATGGAATTGCTTGTTCTTAGCTCAGCTTTGGATCCTAGGAATGGTTATAGACCATTCAAAATTGAGGATATTTGCAAACTTGCAAATAAATTTTATCCCATGCATTTCTCCGAGCAAGAAAAATTGCATTTGAAATATCAATTGGAAAACTATAAGCTTGATATTTCCATACTTCCCAAGTTTCAGAAGCTGTTAACCATTTTTTAGTTATGTCAAATGTTGGCAAAAACAAAAAAAGTCAACAAGTTATCCTTTTATTGATAGATTGATCCGCCTTGTGTTGACTTTACCTGTTTTAACTACTACATCAGAACGTGCATTTTCAGCTATGAAACTCATTAAGTCTAAATTGCGCAATAGGATAGAAGATGGTTTTCTGGCTAGTTACTTGATTATGTACATTGAAAAAGACATTGCTCGAGGGTTTGATGTAAATTCTATCATCCATGCTTTTGATATTATGAAAGAGCGTCGAGTTCAATTGAAGATGCCTAATTTTAGTAAATAAATGCATGTAGAAATAGTTACTACTTTTTGCAAGTGAATATGGGCAAAAAAATATTCTCAATTGTATAATCATCTTTTGGTACTCAACTATGTTGACAAGGAATATATAGTTCAATATTTTATCGTAACATTATTGATTTTTTTCATGTTAGTAGAAATTGGTATTGAACTTCAAATTTTATTTATTAGAGGTTAAATGTACTTTGGCCCCCCCAAAGTCATAATCCTAGATCCGTCCCTGATTACAACAGCATAGCATTATACCTTTCCTCAAAAAAGGTCAATTGATAATTTGATATAATGTCGAGGTTCTCTACAGTGTATGCAGAAATAGCCCAAATGATATACACAGAAAATAGGATTATTCCAATCAACTCAGCAGCAGAAACAACCCAAATGATATACACGGAAAAGAGGCTTCAGTAAAATCTGAGCCATGTGAATAACTTATACATGTTCATAATTTATTGGTACTAAACAAATTTTTAAATAAATAATTTTTTTTCGCAAAATATATATTTATTTTCTTCTCGCTTTCCTAACCTAATAAAAAAACAAAAAAATAAAAAATAAAAACCCAGGCATCTATTTCATTTTCTTCTATGATATCATCTTTTTTATTTATTTTTCCTTCTACAAATTTAACATCCAAACATAACCTAGTTCCCTATGTTTCATTTTCTACACATTGAACTGGACAAAGTTGGCTGAGACTTTCCTTGAAACTTGATCTTCTGACTAACAAGGACACATTGAATGGCTCTAACAGATGCAGTGTGCTTCCCACTAGAACCTGGTAAGCAGTGTGTCTCAGCCTCATTCTTATGTATAGGTTAATGGTTAGAACTAAGATTGGTGCTGCTTCATTAAATTTTGAGTTAATTACACTTAGAATCCCTATACTTCCACTAATATCTCATTTTGATTCTTTTGGTTTCAACTGTGACAATGTACCTTTTACAATTTTAGTCAAGTTGTAATATCATCCTTCCATCCATCTACTGTTTAATGAGACTAACTAGTGGAAATGCAGAGTGAAATTTCTATGAAAGAGAGGAGGTTCTAATGAGGCAAAAAAAAAGTGTAGCTTATAGCTCATATATGGTTTCATCAACCTTATTAACACCAAATGGTTAGAAGAGTGACATTGTCAGGAATGTTGTGAATTGATATAAATTATGAACCAATGTTTTGGTGAAAGTGCAGAGTTACTAAGTGTAATTAACCCTGCAATAACAAGTCTTCCAAGTAACAGTTGTGGAGTAAACAAGTAATTAGTAAAAGAATTTCAATTTGTACATCCCGTATCCAATTCAATTCAATTCCACCCAACCAGTTACAACCAGTTTATTAAATAGGCAGAGTGAGTTGGATTGTTTTAAATTCATAAACCCATTTTGGCTTGCCCAAACTCGCCCAACAACTAGCTATATTGTCATCAATTATTCCATTTACGCAGATCCTATTGGATACAAGATTGAAGACTGCCAGCAGATCCTATTGGATACAAGAATAAAAAAATAAAATAGTTCAATAAAATCTGAAAATAGTTATACGTACCAGCTGAAACTGAGCCATGTGATGTACTACCGCTACGTGATGTGGTAGGAAGACTGCCTAGTGGATGCCATGATGCCGGTGGATCGGGTATGACTCTCATCTTAAGTGTGGCATGAGTCTCATCTGAACTAGAACTATTAGAGCTTGATTGCTCACTCTCACTAGAAGAACTCTCGAAGCTAGAACTCATAGATAATCTATAAAGAAACTACAAACATAAAAGTAAGGACATGATAATCTATAAGGAAACTGCATTCAAAACAAAATAAGAGTACATGAAAGGAAAAATGGCCATTTAAAGAAAAGTACAAAGGTATAAAAGCAAAGATTTTATTAACATGAATATCCGTACAGAAAACACAAATGTAAAAGTGAATATGCAACCAATTACAATATAATATCATTTCTTCGTCATCTTCAAATGGTGCCTCTGTCGATGCTTCAAGAGGTCCAATAGTTTCATCAACAGTTGTTCCATCAATACCTTGCCTAACCCAATCCATGTCCTCTTCACAAGTGAAAGAAGCTACATCTAACTCTTGATCACCAAATCCTTCCACTTCGTTGTGATGTAGTCCTTCATCAATAGTTGGTTGTTCTCCACACACCTCATACTAGTCTCTAGGTTTCATCTTGAGTACAACATTCCAATCTTCATCAACACAATCATTAACATAAAAGACTTGTTGTGCTTGAGATGCTAGGATGAATGGCTCATCATTGTCCTGTTTCTTTGCGTATAACAAGTGATTGAAATTAACAAGTGTAAAACCAAAATCATCCCGCTTGAGTCCCTTATTGTTATCAATCCAATTGCACATGAATAACATGTAACTATGGTCATGTGAGTAATACAATTCAATAATATCTGTCACATATCCATAGTACGCTACATCACCTTCTACTGGATTAATGTCTTTCGCACTTGCATAGCTAGAAGTCTTTGCCTTCACCATAACCCCACTGTTCTGAGTTTTTCTTCTCAACTCACGACTTCTAGTATGATACCTAGTACCATTAATTATATACCCATTAAATCTGGTGGTTTTTTGGCTGGGTCCCAAAGCCAAAATTTTAATCTCATCTGGCAACGCTACATTTTCAGTAGTTAACAGCTCTACAACCTGTTTTTTAAAAAAAGTTATCAATATTAAACATCAATTAACAACTTCAAAAATATAGAAAGACTGGTTGTGCTTGACATGCACTTACATGAGAATTGAACCATTTGGGAAACTCATCATTGTGACGACAATTCACATCATAATCTCTGAGACGACGATGTGACCGCTTAATAAATTCACGATGTTCCCTACCCAATTAAACTACTTGTAAAATGCAAGATAATTATAGTTGGTATAAATACATTCACGATGAGACAAAGGTTGCGTCTATCTTACTCTCGATATGGGACAACCGCAGCGATGTTAAATAACACATACCGATGAGCTTGTACCCATGTTGTGTTATCAAGCACAAACCCTTTTCCTTTTCCTAAAGCCCGCCCCATTAATATCGCAGGATTGTCACTAACATCACAATTCCTTAACGGTCGATGCAATTTCGACTCAACATCATGCAAGTACCTTGAGCAAAATGTCATACATTCTTCGACTAAGTATCCCTGTGCAATTGAACCTTCAGGATGACTTCGATTATGCATGTATGATTTAAGCATCATAAGTTACCTATAAACAAAAAGATGCATACATGACTTCCAAGTATTAACAAGCAAATATATACAAAATGGACATTGGAGTAGAATTACACACCTTTCTACAAAGTACATCCATTGATATTGCACCGAACCAGCAATCTTTGCTTCCTCTGCTAGGTGAATGGGTAAGTGCTCCATTATATCGAAAAATGATGGAGGAAAAATTCTCTCAAAGAAATTTGGGACTGAAGACGATTTAGACCATCCACCTCTAGGGTTTTGAAACACAACTACCTGAAGAAATTGCTTAACTCAATTAATGGTTCAACCACTTTCTTCGGTAACAAATTTCTCATTGCTATTGGAAGTATTTGTTGTGTGAGTATATGGTTATCATACTTTTCAGTCCAGATATGCTACGTTGTTTGAGGTTAACCCGACGAGAGATATTAGATGCGTAACCATCTGGAACTTTGATATTCTTTGGAAGTGTGCAGAATAGACTTTTCTCTTTATTGTTCATGGCAAAACATGCAGGAGGCAAATAATACTTGTTCCCAACCCTTTTCTGAGGATGTAGTGCCTTCCGAATTCCCATATCTTGCAAATCTCGACGAGTATTTAAATTGTCCTTCCCTTTTCCCATCAACATTTAATATCGTCCACAATACATTATCACACACGTTGTTTTCAATGTGCATCACATCAAGATTGTGGTGAATCAAATTATGCTCCCAATATGGCAGCTCAAAGAAAATACTCTTCTTCTTCCAATTATGACCCGAGTCCTCATTTTCCTCATTTTCTTTCCCCTTTCTATTCCGTTTGCTAGATTGTTGATGCTTAGAATTCAATTTGAACTTACGGCCTAGTTGTTGTAGTACATTAGCCCCTGATAACCGAGTTGGACATGGTTTGAATTCACGAGTGCCATCAAAAGACGCACTAGCTTTCCGAAATTTGTGACCCCCATTCAACCAGCGACAATGACCCATGTAACATAATTTCCTTCCATTCTTCAAATATCGAGAACGAGTATGTGTGTTACAACAAGGACAAGCTAAAGCGCCTTTCGTGCTCCATCCAGACAAAATTGCATAGGCAGGAAAATCATTTATAGTCCACAATAACACAGCATGCATTCGGAACATCTGATTAGTTTTTGCATCATACGTGTCAACACCGTTTTCCCACAATTCTTTCAATTCATCTACTACAAGGCATAAGTAGACGTCAATGTTATTTTTAGGTGAAGAAGGACCATCGATGAGCAATGTCATCATCATATGAGGCTGCTTCATGCACAACCATGGTGGCAAATTGTATGGCATCATAATAACTGGCCAACTGCTATGAGAGACATTCATTGCCTTGAATGGATTGAATCCATCCGCTGCTAAACCCAGTCTAACATTGCGAGGCTCACTCGCAAACTTGGGATACAAATTATCAAAAAATTTCCAAACTGGAGAGTCAGCGGGATGTCTCATTTTGCTGTCATCAATTCGGCCCTCTGCATGCCATCTCATTAAAGAAGATGTTTTGGATGACATAAACAATCTTTGAAGCTTTGGAATCAATGGAAAGTATCTAACAATCTTCTGTGGAATTCTTTGTTGCTTCTTTTTAACATCATTCTTCTCCCCCTCAAACTGTTTGTATCTAGGCATATGACACACTATGCAATCATCCATACTAGCTGTTTCCTTCCAATATAGTGAACAATCCCTTGGGCATGCATGTACCTTATGATAATCGAGGCCCAAGTCCCTAAGGAGTTTCCTAGTTGCATAAAATGACTTCGGCAAAGTTTCACCCTTTGGGAACGAATCCTTCAAAAGCTCAAGCAACATCGTGAAAGACTTGTCACTCCATCCACTAAGGCACTTGATGTGCAATAACCGAACAATAAATGAGAGTGTTGAAAACTTCTGACACTCAGGATACAACTCTCTTTCGGCCTCTTTCAATAAATTGAAGAATTTTTCGATTTTCTCATCTGGACCTTGTTTAATACCAGAACTTGCTGCCTCGTGAATAAAGCTTAGTGGAGGAAGTCCAAATCCTTCGTATAGCATTTCATAAGTTTCATCACCATCATTCGAATCAGTTTGCCCGACATTCACATTGTGTGGCATAGGTGACAACAAATTCTCCCCATGAAAAATCCAATTGGTGTAACTTGGAAGAAACCCATTGATCATTAAATGTTCCCCTAAGAGGCCTTTCTCCACCAATTTGACATTACGACACCATTTACATAGGCATGTGACTTCATTCAACAACGGCTTATTTTCGGATGCAAATTTAATAAATTCCTTAACCCCTTGTATGTATTCCGGGTGCAACCTATGCTGATTTATCCAACTTTTATCCATCTGACTCTGTCTTACACTACAAATGTCACTGCCAAATCAACAAAGTTCAAAATTACCATTCCATTTTAATTAATCTTAACCTCAATTAAGTACCTTATAATGCATGTGACATGACATCATTCACCTCTAATTGGTCTCTAATATGTTGGTTTATCCTACTTTCCCATTCAGGAATGCACGGTCTATATTGTAAAAAGCAGTTCATACCGCTCTGTTCATCTCTAACGAAATTTCGGCAGCATCTCCCCATGGTTCTCCAAATACACGACATAGGCTAGGTGTACTGTAACACCTTGTCTAGTATGCACTCGGAGAACACAAGGAGTTGCTACACGAAATCTCTACGAGATGGACTATAAGCAGTAGAACTACTAATTACAATACAGACTTGTGCTTTTGAACTGTCCAAACTGGACAATCCAAGAAGAGCTTCATCAAAGATGACTAGGTATCTCTAATGAAGATTCTTGTACGGGTCTAAGGCTATTTATGCATGCATGCACCATTAATGATTGCATCCCGGTGGTGCAATCTAAATTAGTACTATCAAGCATACTAGAAGCATATCTAGTATGAAGCATATTAATGAAGAAACCAAAAGTTTCTACAATGCTCTTGATAGATTATGATAGATTCAAGAAATACATTGCTCTGTCAAATCCATCAATAATAGAATAATTTTGGCAGGAACTCATGGATGTGGGAAGTTCAAACCCACTACCCAAACCAATAAGTGTATCAAAGCTCGAATAGTTCTAATGACGATGATGATGATGATGATGATGATGATGATGATGATTCAAAAAACACCAAAGAGCAGCCACCAAATGAGGAATCACATTCACAATGACAATCACAACCACAATCACAATCATATTAGTTGAGGAATCATAATCACAATCACAATCACAATCATAGTTATCCACGTTAATAACTAGAATAACAAAAATATAAGACTCATGTGAGAAGGATTGTCTAGCTCTCTAATTAATTTATTTGTTCCTAACTTTTAAAGTCTGCCAGGTACACTCATGTGAGCTATTTTACCTACTCTCTTAAGAACAGTGCTATGTTATCAAGATTTGTGATGGAACAATCAGGACAGGTTAGCCAGCTGACATGGCTAGACGGTGTTCCGGATTGGCAAATATTACTGACTCAACCGAGTAAACTGTCCGAGGTTTATGCTTATTGTGGGGCGTTTGGTATCTTCAATGAGAATTCCTCGACCCATTGCACGTGTTTGCAGGGTTTTAAAACACTTTCAACCGAAGCAATGCTACTAGATGACTGTAGACACCCCATTTCTGACCGTCCTCAAGACTTGGACGTCACCATTTGAACACTTGGTGATTATCCATGTTTGTGTTTGTTTGGAGTTCCTGGAGTTCTCGGCTACGCGCCTTGCCTCAGGATTTCTGAACTCGACTGTTTCGTGTCTGGTTTTGCACCAAACACTTGTGTTTTGCCTTGGAGGGGCAAGGAATGCCTTTTGAGGCATCCCCACACACCACCGGCACTAGCTAGAGGCCACCGGCTGGTTTTTCTTGCCATCGGCAATATATATTGCCGGTCGGCACTATTTGTTGCCGGCCGGCACTAAATTTTGTCAAAATGACATTCTTTGCCGGGCGGTTACTGTGCAGTTGCTTTTTTAGATATTTAGAGGCAGCTATATGGCATTGGTTTCTCCTCCATACACTTGTATGGAGGGATGCCTCTCTTGTTTGGCTTAGTGACTAAGCTTACAAGATTGCCTCCTCTATAAGAGGAGGCCTTGTCTCCCTTGCTTTAGGGTTAGAAAAATTGGAGAGGAGAAGGAAGAGCTCTGGTTTTTAGGGTTTGCTTTGGTGTATCTACCCTATATCTATACCTCTTCTTCTCTTGCCCTTGTGTGTGTTTGTGTCTCATTATTGCACACAAGCACATAGTATTTCACCTTCCCTTGGCTACTGAGGTCCCAAGAGGTTGTTCTTGCTGTTCTTGACTGGTTTGGAGCTCAAGGAAGCAACAAAGTCAACATTTGTGAAGAAGGTCAACAAGGGTGAGAAACTTGCTTTATATACCCCATCCTTGCACTCCATTTTGACCTATCTTTGAACTGTTTTTGTGCTTGGTGTTTAATACAAAAAAGTTCTATTTTTTAGTCCTCTTGATAGTTTATTAAGGGTGCTTTGTGCTTTGGGGAAGTTTGGCCCCTCTTAGGCCTTGAAAGGCCTCATTTTTGTGCTATTTTGTTGAGCTCCGGGATTTTGGTGTTGGGGTCTCTTCACCACTAAAATCTTGAGGGATTTCAGTGGTGTAGATGATGCCTTGAAGTCCCAAGAAGGAGAGGGCCACCCCCTCTCCTTGTTGTACTTGAAAAGGACAAGTTTTGGCCTCTTGAGGAAGCCTTTGTTGGTGTGTGTGTTGAGCATGCCATGACTGTTTTTCATGCTCATATCACCATGATATAACATGATTTTAAGTTGGTTTTGGTCCCTTATGCATGCTTAGCATAGTTGCCATGTAATGCCTTGTAATGCCTTTAACATGTCTTAGGTTGTTAGCCTTTATTTGAGCATGATTTAGGCTTAGACTTATGAATGTTTTGTGCTTATTTTGCCATGCTTTAGGTCTGTCCATGGTCGTTTGGATTGATTTTGGCATGTTTAGTATAGCACCTTTGCATTTGTGGCTTGCCGAGCTTGTATGCCTCAAGTATGTGAGTGTGTAGCATGTGTTGCTTGCATTATTTTGGTGGTTTGGAACCACCCAACATGTAATTTCAGTCCCTTTGGCATGCTCATATGCTTGCCTAAGTCGCCTCTTTATTGCTTTAAAAGCGCATGTTGTATGCCTCATGTTTTGGCCTTTGTATGTGCCTTTATGCTTGGACCATTTAGATGCCATCTAGGTGTTCCTTGGGTGTTGTTTAGGTCTGTCTTTGACCTATTTTGAGTCCCCTTGGTCTTGTGAGGCTTGGTGGGTTTGACCTTGGTTTAAGCCCTTTGGCTTGCCTTAAGTGCTTGGACCTTAATTGCATGTTAACTTGCTTTGTTGCTTGGTTTAGGCACCATGTTTAGCATGATTTCAGAGCTTTACAATGCATGTTAGTTGTCCACACTTAGCCTCTTTTGAGTGCGCTCGAGAATTGTTTGTTTATGCTTAAGTTGGTACCTTAACATATGCATGTGTGTGCGTGTGGTGGCTTCCATCTTTGGGGCATTTTGGCCACTGATTTTAGGCCTATTTGGAGTTGCCTAGATCATGTTTAAGACCATCATTTGCTTGGCTTGCATTGCCTCATGTTTGCTTGCATGCTTATATAAGTATCTTGCCATGATCATGTTGCATATTAGCTAACATGCTTAGGTTGCATTGCACTTTGCATACGCGCCTTGTTCCTTGACTTGGTGATAGGAATTGGGCCTTGTTTTGTTTGTTTGGTTTATATGCATTTGACATGAAAGTGCACAATTTGGTTCTTTGGGCCATCATGCATGGAAATGCGTTATTGGTGGCCCGAGAATTGAGGCACATGCCCCTTTGAGTCACAAATATGATAAGGGGCATGATTGGTGCATACATTGTTGGAATTACATTGCCATGCAAGTTTTGCCCTCTATTCTTTGTGAGTTGCGAGTTCTGAGACATTGATGCTTACGGGCAATATTTAGTGCCGGCGTGATCTATTGATAGCCGATGAGTTCATTTGTGCGGTGGCCACATATAGCGACGGTGGATATTCTGTTTAGCCGGTGGTGATCCCGATCCAAGGAAGTAGTTACGAGACTTTGGCGGTCTTCGAGGTGCAAGCGAGGAAAACAGAGGCAATCTAGGCATGGCGGTGCAATTAGAGCAAAGGCAGAAACACGTGCCGGATTTGGCTCTCCTTCCGAGGCGGTTTACTGTTTTTCTTAGTTTAGTTAGTTTGTCAACTAATTAGGCTATTTCTAATTTTTAATTAGCTTGCGTAGTTAATTATTTGTATTATTCTTTTGGTCCCTCCGAGTGAGGGCATATCTGTAATAAGTGTGGGTGAGTGGTGTGTATGTCTTCCAACCCCCATTTCTTTCTCCCTTTTACTTACCTGCTTATGATAGTAGATTAGGGCACGTTTATTTTTTAGCATACCTTATGCAATGCATGCATGCATCCATGCATTTGTTGACATGCATCGGGCTCGGTACATCACGCTAACAGCATTGTATTTCAATTCCAAATTGAATACGTGCATCGAATAAAGTGCATTTCACATGCCATCTTTAGGGTTAGCCGAGCCTACTCTAGATTACATCTTTGCATGTGTTACATTAGCCACTCAACATGAACTAGGACATGCATGTTTGCTAACTAGTTTATTGTTTTGGCGCGGAGTACAATGTAAGTATTTATGCTTTAGCATATCGCACGCGTGTGAATGTTGCCATAACAGTATGCTTACCATGCGGACTAAGTGCTTATGTGAGATAAACTGCTTGAATGCCTGTGGGTGGAGGTTGGGTTGCTTGAGTTGGAAAACTCATTGAAATCCGTGTTTTAGCCTACTCGCGAGTAGCAAAATCCGAAACGCTTTCAAAACGAGCGGATATGCGATGTTTATTTCCAAATTAGGCAAATCTAGTCTATACTTGTTTGCTGTGCGCATAACATAGTAATTCTAGGCTAATAATTGGAATAAGAGCATGTAATGTTTTCAAAATCAAATATCACGGTTAGTAGAGGCCGGTCTTCGGACTGGGCGAAAGGGGGTGCTCATAGCTGACCTTCCCCGATCGTACCCAAGCTCCCGAGCCAAGACCACTTTGGTGATGACGGACACGTGGCCTTGACGCAAGTCGGGGTTTCCTAAATTTCCCATTTTAAAATATTTAGGTGGCGACTCTGTATCTGGCAAAGCAGTCCATGTTTGGCACTACTTTTCAAAAAATTTGTTTTTCTCAAAACGATTTGCCGGATTTGGACTCTTTGGTTCAAGATTAAGAACCGTGACATTCGAGTCCTTGAACTGTAGTGACCCCAATATGAGCAGGCAGGACTTAACCTCCCGGGCGTCGGGGCGTCTGATTTCTGGCGACTCTTTGGGGAGTTTTAGAGAGCTTGACTCGAACTTCGTGATATCTGTTTTGACTACACTTATGTGTTTCTTTGCATTGCATGTGCATTAGTGCGCCTAGGACACCGTGTTGGTCATCTGCTATTCTGGCGGTTTGCTGGAGGCTTGTCTTGTCAAGGCATGACCATAAGGCTGACCGGTTGCGGGCTCTGCCAGTATGGGAACACAAACCCCGGTTTTACCGGGGCACCCTTCTTGACCATTCGACCTAGTGCATATTCGGATCCATAGTGACCATTCCAAATTAGGACATGTTGCTTACCCGATATAGGTTGTTTGAAACCGCTGCGTGCGTAGTGAAACCCTAGCTCCTGACAAAATAGGACAGGGAAACCCTACTCCAACATAGGGGTGTATTGGCTCTCTTTTACCTGTTATGTGCTTTTAGAGTATATCTCTGCAGGGAACGCATATATCAGTTTGTAAAGTTTGAGCATCAGGCCCGAGGGCACCAGTATCAGTGTTGTTGAGAATCAGCTGTGTCTACGAGTGTCAGTTCAGTTTTGAATAGTGATTCTGGGGAACAGCGTTCAGTAGTAAAGTACAGTTGTCCGGCTACATCCGTGTTTGATTTGTTTGGGGCTGAAATACTGCTTGTTTTCCGTTTCAGTCCAGAGATTCAGAGGGTCGATCCAGAACAACTAGTGTCTTCTTCTTGCTGAGGCAGAACTGAACATGACGCAAAACTCAGAAGAGATCGTGGTCATGACGGCCGCATTGAGCCAAGGAATTACCCCACAGGATGAGACTACTGTTGACATGCCGTATCCACCCAGGTCGCCTGCCGCACATCCAATTTGGACCCCTCAACTATATCAAGCTCGCGAGCCTACTACATTTGAACAAATGGGAATGATAGGTGATCTTCAAAGGTCTGTGGCAGATCTCGCCTATGGAATGTCCGCTTCGCCACCAGCCGTACCATATGCCGGAGGCTTTATACCCCAGGAGCCCCCGCTACTGGGACGAATTGTAATTGAACTCAACCAACCGGAGATGGCCTCCAGCTATGGCAACGACGCATCAAACCAAGTTCTAGATCAGGCCGAGGCCAGAGACAAAGGCAAGATAAAGGCAGATGCCGACCCTATCGAACAACTGCTGTGGGCAGTAGAGGCTTTGAAAGCCGGGGGAATGAACAAGCAACAGATATCATGATTCGTCAAAAAGCGTGGAGGATGCTTTCCCACTCACTTTGAGGGCAATCGATCAATCGAGAATCGGGATAGGCCCGTCATGCCAAAAGTTCTTCCGCTCCGGCCTTGCATCCGGAAAGGATTAGAAACCAAGGCCGCACCGCCGATCCGTTCGCTAGTGCATCTAGCAAGAGTGCTCGAACTCCAAAGTACACCTGAGGCGCGGGTCTTCCATGCTCTCTACATGCCATTGTCCAAGGCACTTCAAATCCTTGCCGAGAGGGACATCTTAAACCCACAGGCCTCGGCCTCTCGAAGAATCTCCACGCCATACATGATCTTTGCTCATCTTGTCGTACCACCAGCAGACTGGCCATGCTACCGACAATTGTTTCCGCCTCCGGCACGAGGTGCAAGATTTGATTGACAACGAGGTTATCCTTCTCCCTACCTCAGCAAAGTCCATCACCACTCAGTTGCTGGATTTTGAGGATACAGATACTGCAAGTATGTAATCAGAAGGTGAACCGCCTGCGGGCAGTGTCTGGTACATTTTCGGATGTGGCGTTTGGCACGCATTCTTGAGCACCAGCCAATGCTAGTTTTGTAAATCCTGACTTGGGTGTCGAGTCAGTCTTTTGTTTTGTTTTTGAGTCTGTCTCTCTGTATTGAGTCAGTCTTTTTGCTTACAGGGTCTGTCTTGTTGTAACGAGTCAGTCCCTCTTGTATAGTATACCAGGTGATTTCGGGGTTGTTGCCTCAAACACCGTTTTGTCTTGTAATTAGTTGCTTTTGCTTTTTTGAGCCTGTTGCTGCCGAGGAGCCGGTTATACCACCAAATCTGAATGAAACAGCTGTGGCTATCACGTTCCGTATTTGTTGCTATTTGAGTAAGCCGTGCCGGAAGATGTGAATGGAACGACAGTGCATTTTGCCTACTCTCTTGTGCCTTAAACATCGTCGTAATGACCTAACCTTTTCATAAAACCCCTTTTTTCGAACACTGTGGTGATGAAAACGAAGAGGAAGTAATTCCTTGGGTTTTGTAAAATTTTGATCATTTTGAGAGAAAGAGAGGCCTACTAAGCTTTTAATGAATGAAATCATGCTTGTCGGCGTGAGTACTGAGAAGGATCCTGGTCCGATCCAGACTGGTTCCACACTATCTTCAACGCGAATGATTTGTCGCTTTCTTAAAAACTTTCAAAAATGAAATGTCTTGTGCAGTCTTGCGAAGACAGGTGTGGAACCGCTCTTGAGATTGTGCAGCCCAGGATCGCTCTCGGTCTCAAGTTTCAATTCATCTGTTGCAAACTGAATCCGTTCAAAACGTTCAGTACCATGAAACGCCTGTGTGGCCCATTTCGAGCCAACCCTCGAGCAAGAGGTGTCAAAGTTAGATCAAGGAGATCAGATCCCACCAAGCAAAGCTCGAGAAGCAATCGTAATGGACTTTTCCTGCAAATCAATACAACAGTCGTTCTCCTGGATACGGAGAGGCTTCAATCTCAAAACCATTTGGCATGGGCTTGCTACACTTTTACCCTTTGAGAGGCTCATTTGGGCCAAAACCGGAAGGCCGGCCCAGGCAAAAGTTAGAGCAAAGAAAAAAAAATCAAAAGAATACAATATAATAAATACAAAAAGAAGCAAAATAGGAAAAGAAAAGAATAAAGAATAGCAAAAGAAAAGAAAAAGAAACAAAAAGAAAAACATAGCTCATAAGGTCGAAAACACAGCGCCTTGGCAAAAGTTAGAGCCTAAACAGTGAAGGTTAAAATACCCGAGTGTACCTTAACCGGAACTACGTAAGGCTTGATTCCCATGTTTGGGATACGTAGGCAACTTCATTCTGAAGTCTAGCCCTCAACGCTTCCATAGCGTCTCAGTCCATCTTATGGTTTTGATCACTTATGCCTCCTCCGAATTCAATGTCTCGATTGCAGCAACCCGGAACTACGTGATTAACTTCCTCTTGAAGCCAAACCACCAACACCTTCCAGGTGACTGTGTCCACATATTGATTCAAACCGTCTTTGACTCCTCCGCGTCTGAGGGTTCGATCGTCATCAACAAGGATTGGCTTATAACATGCCGCGGCATCATCCAAACAAGGGGCAACTTTCCGTTGCCATCCATTGCCATAAGTTGCCCTAAGTTACCGTCCAAACCAGGGGCAACTTTCCGTCGCCTTATCCCCTTTTAAGCCAGGGGCAATTTTCCATTGCCTCCGATCTGAGGTTGCGCATCTCGAGGGTAAGTTCTGTGCTCGTTAGAGCATCGACTGTTTGCAAAAATAGTTTTTGAAAATTTTCACTGAGGTTGACTTATTTGCTCGAAAACTGTTTCATTTCAAAATTGGACCATGTTTGGACCCCAAAAAGGAGAATTTTCAGTGCTCACGGCCTGATTCACATGATTTTCAAATCAAGAATCGAATAAGTGTGTTAATCCAACTCTCATTTTGATCAAAACTTGTTTTAGGAAGAAAATAAAGAATGGTCAAAACGACGAACTAGCTGTCTTTTCCCCGTCAACATACTTACCAAAAAGGCACCCTATCTACCAGAAGAAGTGGCTGCAAGCTAGCTGTATCGGGCATGAGCCCACAACCTCTCGTTTACCCATCAACCGCTCTGGAGAGGGATGAAAAATGAGAGAATAAAAGAATAGAGATGAGTAAGTGGAGAGAAAAGTAAGAAAAGGGCTTTGAGAGAAAAATAAGCCTGAGGGCCGAGTGATGTGAGTATCACAAATTAGAAAGGGTGGGAATAATACCCGAAGGAATTGGCTTCTCGAGATTTGAGGTCTTTTTTGTGAACACGTCCGTGTGTCGTGTCTTTTGATTTGTCGGTCTTGATTTTGGCTTTGAGTCTTTTCCGTACATGTCTCGTTCTTTTAGATTGTGTGCCTTTTGTTTCTTTGTTTGAGTCTGTCTCGCTGTGTTCTGTGGTAGGCTCGATACCCTGGTTGAAAACCCTTCCTTATTTCAAAAATCGTTTGTGCTCGAGTCTGTGCCATTCTCTACATCCGTCTTGAAAGCAGAGAAGGAGAGGAAAATTTGGGACATCCGAGTGTGCTTCAAGCGCAACCGTGTCGGTTTTGTGATCCGTCTTGTCGATTAGGGCTATTGGTTCAAGGTTTCTTTGTCTTGAGAATGAACGAATCTTTGTGTTATGGGCTATATCTTGAGTCAATCGATGAAGTATGGGTTGTATATCCAGTTTGAGCAGTGGTTTGTCTGAGTTGTTTCGCTGTTAATTGGTTGGTTATCCGATTATCACAGTACAATTGTTCAGTTTTGGACAACAAATCAATATCATTTACATTTGAGGTGTAACATGGCCTTGCACGATGCAAAGTATGAAAGATGAGATATGTACAGATATAACATTCTTTTCGGACAAAAGTTTGTTTCATTTCATATCATCTTTTTCAAGTACATAGTTTTGGAAACAAAAATGCGCCTCTGGCGTACAAAGTACTCTATCTACCAACAAAAGAAAAGTACAAGAAAACAAATAAAAAATAGCAAAAGTGCGGGTCATCGGCATCATCAATGGCCTCGCAGGGGATCTGTCCTCGCCCTCTTCTGGGCGAAGTCGGGAGCATCACGAAGTGTCCTTTGTCGAGCTCGAGCATTGCCCGGCCTCCTCCTCGGATAACTCGCCCCCTCCTCGGACTCGTCGTGCAGGCTGGAGCCCTTGTTGCTCGGCGTAATCGCCCTCCTGCAGTGCTTGAGAATATCCTGCCATCCGAGTAGAAATGGGAGGTCGGATGGGCGCCACCACCTTGGAGGAATCGGGAAGGGAGGTGAAAAGTACAAAAGGCAAATGCATCGGTATACATGAAGCGGTTTATCAATGCGAGAATCTGAGTATGAGTCTGATACATGAATGCCGAGAAGCGGTTTATCGGTCGAGAATATAGTGCATGAATCTGAGTATGAATGCCATGGCGATTAAACGGTCGAGAATGCGATGTATAGTCTGATTTGTGAGTCTTAGTGAGCGGTTTATTGATGCAAAATACGATGTGTGAGTCTGATGTATCAAGTGCGTGAAATTTGGGTATCGGTGTTGTGATGTGCATCAGTTATGCGAAGCGGTTGTGTATGGTTTGAAGCTATGACAAAGAGAACATACTGGGAAGGCGTAAAGGCTAGGAACTTCGAAGGTCATTGGCGGCATCCGTCATGGAGGCATTCATCTCCGATAGCTAGGGTGTATCGGAAAAGGCGCTGCGAGAATCAAATGCATCAATATTACGTGGAATATCAAATAAACTAAAATGAAATAGTATGCAATAAATCACGATAACACATCTGGGAGGTAAGTCGGGGACACCGACAAACTCGTGATCAGCCGGCGGAGGGGCGAAGGGGATCTGATAGGTCGCCCCATCCGACCCGGAAAGTCGTGAAAGAAACCAGCGGAATGGCCTCCCGTCCTCTCTGGACTCTGCCCCTGCCGCAGACTTGAGCCCTCCTCGGCGCTCCTCCTCCTACTCCTGCTCCGGCCACTGGCGCCGCAGGTCTCTCTCTCTCAGCTCGGCGACCACCGCTCAGAGGCCGCATGATGAAGGTCCAGACGTACTCTGAGTAATCGCCCTCGCCTCTGTAGCCATCTGCCTCCCAGCCGATGGTGTAGTCTGTCATCTGCTCGACGGTGAAACGCTCGATGTCCCTCATATGCTCAGGAGGGTGCACCGGGACTATCTGCTAAGGTAAGCCCAGGGTCTGACGCAAGAAACGCTCGCCCAGGTACCAAGCCCGACAAACCGGGCCCTCCAGCAAAATCCGGTAACGCGAGGTCTCGACGGCACCGGAAAACCGATCTCGCATCATCGCTGGCAAAGGATCCCACGGCTGCTAGGTGATCTGAAATTAAAATACAGTTTGTTACCTACTGGTATTGCAAATATACAGTGGAAAAGTGAAGCTTAAATGAACTGCAAGTAAAACATACCTCTGCAGGAGTGATGGTGTTGAAGTAGCAGCGAAAGAAGCTGAAAGTCTCCATGACCTCGGCGCATCTCCGTCAAAGCGGCGTGAGAAGGGGCGACGAGAGGGTCTCTACATCGTCATGAGGCGAGCCTAGGAAAGTAGGCATAAACCCACAAGCGCAAGGTGAATACGAATGTTTATCAAATAAAGCGAGAATCTGAGAATAAGCAAAATATGAGGCGGTGTTGTGCGGTGTATTGTGCGAGTGTAGTGTCTGTGTGCGTGTATGCGATTATCTGATGTGTAAAGCAAACTACGATGTGTGCGGTGTGCGAGTCTGAAAATGTAAGCGAAATGAAAAGCGGAAAAATGTACCTCCCAAGCATGCCAATAGCCCCAGCAATTGTCATTTGCCGAGGTGAGCTCATATAGCCGTAGGGTGGCGAGTCGCACCACCCAATCGAAGCATAAGATGTCCGGACATCCACCGGTCTGTTGAGAAGCGGAGAACCTTGTGTTCGCCCGGTCGGAAGAAAGTCGTCGAACAAAAACATCGAAGCCACGTGCATACCTCTCGCGGCCTCTGAGTCATCGAGCTGCGTCCTGAAGATTGCGGAGCGCACCTCGAACCGGGAATCTGGGAAGCCGAGGCCAGGCGAAGGCGGGCAGCGCCAAGTAAGTAGAACTGGTGCGGTCCACTCATCCATAGCAATATCAAAGGGGATCGGATCACCCCCTACCCCGATGCCAGTGAGCACCGAGAAATCGTAAGGGGTCATCGTCATGTCCCCGGTCGCAGATAAGTGGAATGAATCGGTGGTGTCCCACCACCTCTCTGCCAGGGCAACTAGAAGAGGCCTGCAAGCAGTAAGCCGGGAGAGTCCCCTGCAGAAGGAACCAAAGCCCGCCTCGTCTACAATGTGGCGAACCGCCTCGGGGAGCTCCGCATACCAATCTCGAGCCGTGACATTCCCATACCCGCGGATGGTATAGGAATCTCCCTGTTTTCAAACAAATAGCAGCAAAGCAATATGAAATGTACAATTTTGAAGGAAAAAAAAACAGTGGTTCAGTGCCAATTTGGTATGCATGCGAGTTTTCAGATTCAAATAGATACCGGGTGCCGGTGTGCTTACAGTGAACTACAACGTCTGATGCGTCAGCGTGTTTGAGTGGTTCAGTGCAAATGTGGCATGCGTGCATATTTTCAGATTCAAGCAGTTATCAGGTGTCGGTGTGCTTACAGTGAACTATAACATTTGATGCGTCAGTGTGTTTGAGTAAATCAGTACAAATTTGGCATGCGTGCAAGTTTTTCAGATTCAGACAGATATCGAGTGTCAGTGTTTGCAGTGAAATACGGTGTGTGTCGTGGTTTCAGTGGTTCAAGGCTAGTGCAGTGTGTGCGCGTATCGTTCTTAAACAGATATCAGTTGCAAGTTTGTTTGTGATCTACTACAATACACAATGCATCAGAGTATCAGAATTATAGAATCTAATCGACTATGGCAGTTGACAGTTAAAAGGTTCTACAATGCAGAAAATTAAAGAAGAGAAAAGATGTTACCTCGGAAGCACCGAAGGAAATATGAGAGGTCGGCTCGCGTAGGAGGAGCTCCGGATCCAGTGCTCGGTCAAAGCTGCGGAAATGGCAGAGTCCATCCGGTGGTAGCACATGAATCGCTGGGTGGTAGGTCGCCGGGTCGAAAGGACGCTCGCTCAACGGGAGGAGCTCGACCTCGGGATCCATCTCATGATCCGAGGAAGTCCCGCCGCGTGGAACGTCGTCGGCCATGTCAAGAATGATGGGAAAAATGGTTGAGGAATGAAAATAGGCTCGGAATGTGAAGGGTCAACCAAAAAGTCAACCCCGAGAGGGTCGGGAAAGGCCGGGAAGGTCGAAATGTGAAAAGGCACGGGTATCGAGAAGAGATCGAGGGGAACAAGTCCCAAAAAGGTGAAAATGGCAAAGGATATGCCGAAATGAAATTTTGATCGGTCGAAAATGTGCGAAACGCGAAGGTATTCGCGAATCGAATGACGAAACCGAGCCTAAAACGCGAGAAAATGCGAGGATCGAGGGTCGAAAATACTCTAGAGAGATGGGGGAGGGATTTTCGGCGCAAGAAAAGTGAGAAAATAGGATTGGAAACCCTATTTTAAAAAGCCCGAGGTGAAATGCCAAAACTGTCCCCGATCAGCAACTTTTGGCCGGTCGGCACTATTTTGTGCCGGTCGGCACAATATTGTACCGATGGAACTTTTATGCAGCCGGTGGCCAGCCGGTGGCCACCTAGTCCAGCCGGTGATGTTTCCACAGCCTTGTTTAGGCCATGTGGGTAGTTTCTGGTCTTCATAGCTCAAAAAGGTGCAAGAAAGTGAATCCCCGATGCTCAACCGGCCTCCGTTTTGACCTCGGACCGTGTCTTCTGTGTGTGGCACCCAGATTCAAGCAAAGATTGTATCCTTTTGTATCCTTTGTCTTTTACAAGATTCAAAAATTGCCCCGTGTGCGTTGCACGCATCCATCACATTGTCCGGCGCGTCGTATCGCGCCATCTTGCACGTCCCTTGCGACTTACACCGTTTTGCATTGTCGTGTGGCATGCGTGTCATACTTGCGTTTCATTTTCCATTCAATGAGGTATGCGTGCCTCATTTTGCATTTTTCATCGCATCTCGAGGTATGCGTGCCTCGTTTTGCATTTCATTTTCCATTCAATGAGGTATGCGTGCCTTATTTTGCATTTTCATCGCATCTCGAGGTACGCGTGCCTCGTTTTGCATTTCATTTTCCATTCAATGAGGTATGCGTGCCTCATTTTGCATTTTTCATCGCATCTCGAGGTACGCGTGCCTCGTTTTGCATTTCATTTTCCATTCAATGAGGTATGCGTGCCTCATTTTGCATTTTCAATCGCATCTCGAGGTACGTGTGCCTCATTTTGCATTTCATTTTCCATTCAATGAGGTATGCGTGCCTCATTTTGCATTTTTCATCGCATCTCGACGTGCCTCATTTTCATTCATTCCATCTTGAGAGTATGCGTGCCTCATTTTGCATTATCTCGAGGTACGCGTGCCTCGTTTTGCATTTCATTTTCCATTTAATGAGGTATCGTGCCTCATTTTGCATTTTCATCGCATCTCGAGAATGCGTGCCTCGTTTTGCATTTCATTTTCCATCTTAATGAGTATGCGTGCCTCATTTTGCATTTTCATCGCATCTTGAGGTATGCGTGCCTCATTTTTCATTTTCAATCGCATCTTGAGGTACGCGTGCCTCATTTTGCATTTCAATCGCATCTTGAGGTACGCGTGCCTCATTTTGCATTTCAACCGCATCTCGAGGTACGCGTGCCTCGTTTTGCATTTCATTTTCCATTCAATGAGGTATGCATGCCTCATTTTGCATTTTCAATCGCATCTCGAGGTACGCGTGCCTCATTTTTCATTTTCATCGCATCTTAAGGTACGCGTGCCTCATTTTGCATTTTCAATCGCATCTCGAGATACGCGTGCCTCATTTTGCATTTTCAATCGCATCTCGAGGTACGCGTGCCTCATTTTGCATTTTCATCGCATCTTGAGGTACGCGTGCCTCATTTTGCATTTTCAATCGCATCTCGAGGTATGCGTGCCTCATTTTGCATTTTCATCGCATCTTGAGGTATGCGTGCCTCATTTGCATTTTCAATCGCATCTTGAGGTACGCGTGCCTCATTTTACATTTCAATCGCATCTTGAGGTACGCGTGCCTCATTTTGCATTTCAATCGCATCTCGAGGTATGCGTGCCTCATTTTGCATTTCAATCGCATCTCGAGGTATGCGTGCCTGATTTTGCATTTTCATCGCATCTCGAGGTACGCGTGCCTCATTTTGCATTTCATCGCATCTCGAGGTACGCGTGCCTCATTTCGCATTTTGCATCTCGAGGTACGCGTGCTTCGTTTTGCATTTTATTTTCCGTCTAATGAGGTATGCGTGCCTCATGTCCATTTCAGTTTCGCATCTTGAGGTATGCATGCCTCACTTTGCATTTCATTTGCATTTCGTTTTGCATTTTGCATCCATGAGGTATGGGTGCCTCATCTTGCATTGCATTTCGCATTTCATCGCGCTATCTTGCGCACCTCATTGTTTTTCGCCCCCGGTCTGGCGAGACCTAAAACACACACGGTCTAGGAGACCTTAAATCCTTGGAGGGTGAGAAACCTTCACCATATTTGCGCGGTCTAGGAGACCTTAAATCCTTCGAAGGTGCAAAACCTTTGGCGCATGCATTGTCATATATCATCATCTCAAAAGCCGCGCATTGTTGCGCATTTTTGAAACCATGCATCGCACGGTCTAGGAGACCTTAAATCCTCGGAGGGTGCAAGACCTTCGTTGCTTTGGCACACCCAATTCATGCATTGTCATGCATTCGCAAAGCCGCGTGTTGCCGCGCATTTCAAATTCATGCATTGTCATGCATTCGTAAAGCCGCGCGTTGCCGCGCATTTCAAATTCATGCATTGTCATGCATCCAAAAGTCGTGCATTGGCGCGCATTTCAAAAGAAACATCACGCATCATGAGCATTTCAAAAAACAAAAAGAAAACATGCATTGTCATGCATCGCATCCCGGTCTAGGAGACCTTAAGTCCTCTGAAGGTGCAACTCCTTCGGTGTTTGTCATGCCCAAACGACTTCCGATGGTCTGGTAAAGCCACCTGCCTGTGTTTGCGGTGAGTTCCTAAGAGACCAATGGGGACGGTGAAAACTAGAGTTTGAACGGCTCATGCCTAGAACGCAAAGGTTCGGGATTTCCGAGACTAAAGTCTGGTTTAAATACCCAGAGGGTGTACCCTCGGCTTGAAATCTGTATGGAAGCCCCATAGGTTGAGGCAGCGTGTCTACGCCTCAGCTCTGGATACCGAACCAACCTAGTATATCGCCCTGTTGGAAGAATAGGGAAAACTACAATCGCAGCCATTGCATCATATTGCATTGTCATGCATCATTAATACATATTGCATATGTCATGCATTTCAAAAAATCCAAAACAAAAAAAAACCATGCATATGTCATGCATTTCATTGTAATATAGTGCATATGTCATGCATCCTTTATAAATATCCATTCCATTGCATATTGTACATATTGCATTTTTGTTGCATGCATCCACTACATCATCTTCCATCTATGGCTTGCACCTTTCCTTGTTGAGCTTGGTCTGGTATGTGCTCATACTTTTCACGTTGAAGCACAGTTCTGCATGTGTACGCGCCTATTCCTTGATGAACTTGGTTTGAGGGTGGCGGCACCTTTTCTGTGTTAAACATGGCTTGCACGTGTACATGCCTTTCCTAGGCAAAATACAGTTTTGGCTACAGGCCATATCCATTTCTATTACATTGTAGTGTAATTTTTGCATCCGGCATTAGTATCATTGTCCTTTCTCCAGCGGGTTGTCACCCCACTTATGTCATTCCACCCAATACTTGTTCTTGTGTCCGTCTACATCACTCATAGTTCAGACATCGTTCTATGGTAGACGGACTCGTTACTTCCATCAATCTATTTGACATATGTGTGGTTTCGAACCGCTCATGATTGGATCATGATTCAATTGCTCTGCATGTAGTTTGCATTGTTTCAATTGCATTGCATTATCATTTGCATTGTTTATACTTAGTTTTGTATATAATGCACATCATTTTGCATTCATCATTGCATTGTCATGCATATTGCTAACGATATTGTACCTGTTAAGTTTACTTTCTTTTCAGGCACGATATTGTATGTACGGTTCATTTGAGACCGGTGCAACCGGACGAGCCACATAGGTATTGTATCCTTTGCGTGAGACGTTTTGAGAATTGCATAATTCTCTTACATCCTTTCTGCATTGTAGTGTAGATTGGCATATGTTAGCTTACAACTATTGCATGCGTGCTTCATTACAGCTTTCTTTGCATGATCATAAGTTATGCTCGGTTTCTTGCATTATCTTGCATTTTTCCCCTACCTTCGGGCGCATACCTTGTTTGTCTTGCATGTTTGTCCAAGTCTTCGGCCTTGTCAAAAATGAGTCGTCTCTGGGCTTTGACATTCACTCCCGTCATTGTTATGACTTCCGAGTTCTGTCAAAGAGGGGCACCTGTAGACACCCCATTTGTGACCGTCCTCAAGACTTGGACGTCACCATTTGAACACTTGGTGATTATCCATGTTTGTGTTTGTTTGGAGTTCGCGGAGTTCTCGGCTACGCGCCTTGCCTCAGGATTTCCGAACTCGACTGTTTCGTGTCTGGTTTTGCACCAAACACTTGTGTTTTGCCTTGGAGGGGCAGGGAATGCCTTTGAGGCATCCCCACACACCACCGGCACTAGCTAGAGGCCACCGGGTGGTTCTTCTTGTCATCGGCAATATATTGCCAGTCGGCACTATTTGTTGCCGGCCGGCACTAAATTTTGTCAAAATGACATTCTTCTTGCCGATTCTTGTCGATTGCTTTTTCAGATATTTAGAGGCAGCTGTATGGCATTGGTTTCTCCATGGAGGGATGCCTCTCTTGTTTGGCTTAGTGACTAAGCTTACAAGATTGCCTCCTCTATAAGAGGAGGCCTTGTCTCCCTTGCTTTAGGGTTAGAAAAATTGGAGAGGAGAAGGAAGAGCTCTGGTTTTTAGGGTTTGCTTTGGTGTATCTACCCTATATCTATACCTCTTCTTCTCTTGCCCTTGTGTGTGTTTGTGTCTCATTATTGCACACAAGCACATAGTATTTCACCTTCCCTTGGCTACTGAGGTCCCAAGAGGTTGTTCTTGCTGTTCTTGACTGGTTTGGAGCTCAAGGAAGCAACAAAGTCAACATTTGTGAAGAAGGTCAACAAGGGTGAGAAACTTGCTTTATATACCCCATCCTTGCACTCCATTTTGACCTATCTTTGAACTGTTTTTGTGCTTGGTGTTTAATACAAAAAAAAGTTCTATTTTTTAGTCCTCTTGATAGTTTATTAAGGGTGCTTTGTGCTTTGGGGAAGTTTGGCCCCTCTTAGGCCTTGAAAGGCGTCATTTTTGTGCTATTTTGTTGAGCTCCGGGATTTTGGTGTTGGGGTCTCTTCACCACTAAAATCTTGAGGGATTTCAGTGGTGTAGATGATGCCTTGAAGTCCTAAGAAGGAGAGGGCCACCCCCTCTCCTTGTTGTCCATGAAAAGGACAAGTTTTGGCCTCTTGAGGAAGCCTTTGTTGGTGTGTGTGTTGAGCATGCCATGACTGTTTTTCATGCTCATATCACCATGATATAACATGATTTTAAGTTGGTTTTGGTCCCTTATGCATGCTTAGCATAGTTGCCATGTAATGCCTTGTAATGCCTTTAACATGTCTTAGGTTGTTAGCCTTTATTTGAGCATGATTTAGGCTTAGACTTATGAATGTTTTGTGCTTATTTTGCCATGCTTTAGGTCTGTCCATGGTCGTTTGGATTGATTTTGGCATGTTTAGTATAGCTCCTTTGCATTTGTGGCTTGCCGAGCTTGTATGCCTCAAGTATGTGAGTGTGTAGCATGTGTTGCTTGCATTATTTTGGTGGTTTGGAACCACCCAACATGTAATTTCAGTCCCTTTGGCATGCTCATATGCTTGCCTAAGTCGCCTCTTTATTGCTTTAAAAGCGCATGTTGTATGCCCCATGTTTTGGCCTTTGTATGTGCCTTTATGCTTGGACCATTTAGATGCCATCTAGGTGTTCCTTGGGTGTTGTTTAGGTCTGTCTTTGACCTATTTTGAGTCCTCTTGGTCTTGTGAGGCTTGGTGGGTTTGACCTTGGTTTAAGCCCTTTGGCTTGCCTTAAGTGCTTGGACCTTAATTGCATGTTTAGCTTGCTTTGTTGCTTGGTTTAGGCACCATGTTTAGCATGATTTGAGCTTTGTCACACACCCACACACCCCACCCCCTATAAGGGCGCATGACTTAAGCAGCAAGCGAAAACGCATATATGTGGTATGACATTGGGGGCCTGAACGGAAGCATTAAATTTAAACGACATCTAGAAATATCCATTGAGCAACTATCAACAAGCCAGGACCATCTTAACATTGAACATAAAGTAACATGCACACAAAATGAGGTTACATAAACATTTACAATCCAGCCCAGGTTTTAGGCATACAAAACAATAAGTACATATCCCGATCTAATATGTAAGGGTTTCCTTATCCTTAAGTGACAAAAATGCATGAAGTGTGCTAATCAAACAAAACTGAATGAGACAAGCTCGGTGAATAGTAGTGCGTAATAATAAAATCACAATGTGATATATGTATCCAAACCAAACCCGAGATGAGAGATACCGATATACAGAATAATAGTTAGCCGACAATAGCTAGCTAGCCTTCCATAGCGCGAGCCTTGAGGTAGCCTTATAGCACCCTTAACTTTTATAGAGAGTATAGTCTGCGACTAGAGTAGCTCTTTTTTCGTACTCGCCAGTTCCTGGGTGGCGCAGACTCGCAGACGAACGATATTCGACTTCGAGGCTAGCCTTTGGCGCCTTATAGTTTTTTCGACAGTAGCCCTTCGCGACAGATAGTCTTCGACGACGGTAGCCTTTGGCGCGCAGATAGATAACTATGGTGCTCACATTTCAGGCCCAGATCAACATATAAGTTATGTTTGGTATCTTAAAAGCGATACATAAATATATGTAAAATGCACTAGTACTCACAGTGTTGTGGTGGCGTATGAGTTCCTCCTGAAGTGTGCCCTTAACCTCAATCTCCCAATCCTACTAATAGATGAGCTTCTTTGGTGAGTCAAATTTATTTTCCCCCAATTCTTCTCCTTCAACTCTCACGTTCCTCTCTTCCTTTCTTTCTCAAAGTAAGCCACGTTTTTTATCTCAACTCCACAAGTCTTAGATAGATATAACAATATATATATATAAGGGCATAAAAGACGAAAATCAATCGCTTTAGGGTGCCGAAATAAAAATTTCTGAGACGAAAATCCCTTATAGCTTAAAAATCATGTAGATTCCAAATATCAAGTCAATTTCGCAAATTAAATCTCTCTGATTGCTCAATTTCCATTTTAAGTGTTACAAGTATAGCAGATACGTTCTAGTTCAATAAATAGAAACTAGTATTTCCAAGTTCCATGCTCTTTTACTATATTTTCACATAGATTTTCACAATAACATTCAAAGACACAGAATAGGAGATTATAAAGATATGAGGGTGGGGCATTACCTCCCCTTATTTAAGTTTGGTCCTCCAAACTTGCTTTTACCTTAGGCAAAAACAATCACGGATATTGATTTTGCATTTCATCCTCTTTCCCGGAGTGTGCCCGGGCCCGTAGTGCTCTTGCCACTCCACTTTTACCATTGGAATTTCTTCAATTCAAGCGGTTTTCTTCATATGTTAACCTATCGGTTAGCTCAATCGATGATAGTCAATAATATGGGATGGATCTGGAAGGTACTCGAGCATAGAAACATGAAATACATTATGAACTGACTGGAGATGTAGGCGGAAGGCGACTTCGATAACTCTTAGTCCCAACTTAACAAAAAATGAAAAGGGCCCGACGATCAGCAAGGGCGACTCTAAGCCATCATCCCAACTTTTGTAAAAAATCAAAAGGACCGATATATCGGGTGTTAGCTTACCCTTCTTTCCAAATCTTGGGTGGCCTTTCATTGGGGTGACTTTCACAAAGACATATTTGTTTTCATCAAATTCCAAATTCTTCGCTTGCTATCTCAGATAACTCTTACATGCTGAGCAGCGCCTTTCTCGAATAATCTTCACTTTCAAGGTAGTTAATTGAACAATCTCTGCCCTAACAAAGGCCTATCTCCTACCGCTTCATAAGGTGCCATTTGAATACTCGAATGGTGGCTATTATTGTCTTGTAATTCAATCAATGGTAGATGAGTCTCGGCTCTCTTGAAAATCCGTAACACACATTGAAGCATATCTTCTTGTCTGAATAAATCCTTTCCGATTGTCCATCGGTTTGAGGATGGAAAGTCAGATGAACTTCAATGCACTACCCATTGCATAGACTCGCCAAAACCGTGACACAAATTTTGGATCTCGTCCGACACAATTGAAACCGGACTCGTGAAGTCTTACAATTTCATCCATATAGAGCAAAGCAAGTTTGTCGGCGTTATATTGGGTCTTCACCGCAAGAAATGGGCGGATTTGGTTAATCGGTCAACAATAACCCATATCGAATTCATACTCGAGGCGTCCGTGGTAATCCCACTACAAAATCCATCGTTAGGTGTTCCCATTTCCACCGGGCTGGAAGGGGTTTCGATGTTCGCTTTTAACCGCAAACATTTAGATACAAACTTTGCAATCTCCCTCTTCATATTTGGCCACCAGAAATGTTGTTTCAAATCTTGGTACATTTTGGTACTTCCTGGATGTATTGAGACTCTCGAGGCATGTGCTTCTTTCATCAACTTCCGTTTAAGTTCTACCACATTAGGGACACACACCCGACTCTGAAATTTAAGCACGGAATCGGCCAAAGTAAATCCCAGTTTCGGTTTTGTCTCCATTTCACTACATATTTTCTTGAGGGCATCGTCCTCCATTTGACATATCTTGATCTCCTCCAATAATGCCGGTTGAGCCATCATTGCCGCTATTGTTGCTCTTTGCCCAGGTAGTATTAAGTCAATTTCCATCTTATCCAGATCCCCTATCAATTCTTTACTTCAATAGACGATTCCCATATTTTTCCGATTGAGGTTAGCTTTGGATGGTAGTGAAGCCGCAAATCATAGTCTTTAATAAGTTCTAGCCATATTCAACTCCTTTTGGGTGAAGAGGTATTTGAGGCTTTTATGATCGATAAATATCACAAGAAGTCCCATACGATAATGTCGCCAAATCTTTAACGCAAAGACAATCGCTACTAATTCAAGGTCATGTGTGGGATAACTTTTCATGGGGTTTAAGAGGCGTGGCGATAACTCTTCCGATAAGAACACAACCCGATCCCTTATGAGCGCCATCAGAATTACAAATCCTCGTTACCGATGGTAATGCAAGAATCGGGCGGTAGTTAACCGTTCTTTTTAATTCCCGGAAAGCAAATTCTCTGTTAGGTCCATTCAAATGCAATGCCCTTCTTCGTTAAATCTTCGAAAGTCTTGGACAAATCTCCGATAATAACCGCTAGTCCCATAAAAGTTACATTGGTGGGGTTGGCGATTTACAATTGCCTCAATCTTACTTGGATCAACGGAAACTCCTTCTTTAGTTATGACATGTCGAAACGCCACTTCATGCACCAAAATTCACACTTCTTATGCGTCTGGCTTCTTTTCTCGAGGGTTTGGAGGATTCGACGAAGATGATTCTCATGAGCTTCTACATTCCTAATAAATAAGGATGTCATCTATAAAGACCACTACAAACTCATCCAGATAAGGTTTGAAGACTCGGTTCATCGATCCATAAATGCGTTTGTAACCCCAAAGGGCATAACCAAAATTCATAATGATCCGAGGCGGTTTGAAGGCTGTCTTCTCGACATCTTCGCTTTGACTTTCAATTGATGATACGGACCCGCAAATCAATCTTAGAAAAACCGCGCCTTTGTAATCGATCAAATAAATCATCAATTCAAGGATACTTGTTTTTGATCGTTTTATTAAGCTCCCTAATCTATGCATAAACGAAGTGTCCCGCTTTCTTCTTCACAAACAGACTGGTGCACGGAGAGACACTTCGGACGAATAAACCCTTTATCCAGTAAATCTTGAAGCTGACCCTTCAATTCCTTCATTTCAGCTAATGCCATTCGATACGGAGTTTTAGAGATGGGTTGAGTTCCAGGTACTACATCAATTGTGAACTCTATTTCACGGTCCACTAACTCTCCCGGCAGGTCCTTTGGGAAGACATCCGGAAAGTCACAAACAACCGGAATCGCATCAATATTTTCATTCTCTACCGGGCCTCCTAGAACATTACACAAATACCCCCGACATCCTTTTTGAATCAATTTGTAAGCCTTAGCTACAGAGATCACATACGGTGGTGATGTCACTTCTTGACCCTGGAAAATAGTTTCTAACTGACCCAGAGGATGGAATTTAATTTGTTTCATTAGGCAATCTATGGTAGCCCCGTATTCTCCCAACCAATCCATCCCCAAAATAATATCAAATGAAGTCATATCAAGTGGGACTAAATTAGCATATACACGAGCATTTCCAATGAGAATTTCACAAGTAGGATAGACAGAAGTACAGATCAAGGAAGTCCCCATAGGCGATGTAACACGCAACACATAGGCTAATTCTATTTCAGGTTTATCTAAGTTCTTTGCAAATTGCTTTGACACAAAAGAGCAGGTAGAGCCAGAATCAAACAAAACATAAGCAGAGTGGCCATAAACTGTAAATGTACCGACACCACTTTGTTTCTCAGATATCTCCGAACCAACGCAAATACCCTACCTTGCTTCATGGTGTCCTTGTTATTATTTGGTTTGACATTGATTTGGCACTAGAGAGAAGAGAGACCCCGGTGAACGTATGCGCTTTTACTATGAAGGTGGTGTGAACCATGAAACTCGTGCGGGCTTTTTAATGAAAGTTGTTGATTCCTTTCCCTAATCAAATGTCCTATTTTTCCACACACGGAAACAAGCTCGATCAACCGATGACAAACCCCACGATGTTTCAACCCACATTCCAGAATTACAGAGTCGTAATCGAGAAGTTGTATTGTTGAAGTTTCCCGCTTTTATTTGGTGTAGTGGTTGATCCCTTAGACCATTGAGTATTTTGCCTCTTCCCTTTCCATTAAATCCGAGTCTAAGTAGCCAAATTTCTCCGCGATGATGACCCGCTCCAAGACATCAACGACGTCGGTAACTTCAACACATTGATCCGATCTGAATGGCATTCCGTAATCCTCCTCGAATTTCCGCCTTTTGTACTGTGTCTACCATGTGAGGTGCAAACCGTTTCTCATAACCGGGCTTCATACTACGCTTTTGTTTCCTTGTCTCAATGTTTCAAACTCGGCCATTTCTTGTCTCGATACTCGAGGAAAATATTTGTCATAGAATAACACCAAGAACTCCCAAGTCAACCCAGATGCATTGTTCGTAAGCATCCACCACCTGCTTCCTCTTCAAGCGTGAAAGCGCACTTGCTCTCGACTTCAAAGACAAGGAAGACTTCGAATAATTTCTCTATCCCTAGCACCCATGCCTCCGCCTTCATTGGTTCAATTCCTCCTTTGTACGAAGGTGGTTTCATCTTTTTAAACTCCCGTGTAAGTGTGATGGTACGGTCCTCGGCGTGAATATCTTGCATTACGGTGGGGGGCTTGGCGGGGTGGTGGCCGAGGTTGTGTTGTTGTCGAGAGTTTCAGCCATATCTCTCATCATTCTTTCCATCCTATCCAACCGTACCGAGGTAGCATCTTCTGGCTCATCAGCTCTTGTTCTCACCATAGTCTACAAAACAAATCATTATACCATACACAAAGGTGTACAAGGAAGTCAAATTGTCAACATTAGGGTTAGCAAAAATCATATCACGTTGCTATCATTCCTACCTTCCTGTATGATGCCCACTACACTAGACATCCTAACGCTCAATGGATCAGTGTGTGAGATAGCAACTCGTGCTCTGATACCACTTGTCACACCCCAACCCAGCCCCTATAAGTTTGGGCATGACTTAAGCAGAAACAGACAGAATAACCTGTATGGTATGACATTGGGGGCCTGAACGGAAGCATTAAATTTAAACGACATCTAGAAATATCCATTGAGCAACTATCAACAAGCCAGGACCATCTTAACATTGAACATAAAGTAACATGCACACAAAATGAGGTTACATAAACATTTACAATCCAGCCCAGGTTTTAGGCATACAAAACAATAAGTACATATCCCTGACCAGCGATGTGGATACCAAAAATTCCATTCACAGAGGAAACTGATCTAATATGTAAGGGTTTCCTCGGTTATCCTTAGTCGACAAAATGCATGAAGTGTGCTAGATCCCTCTCAATTCGGTTCCTACAGATCAAACAAAACTGAGAATGAGACAAGCTCGAATAGTAGTGCGTAATAATAAAATCACAATGTGTGAGTATATGTATCCAAACCAAATACCGAGATAATTAATAGCCTTTCGGCACTTAAGCCTTCTTGACGGCACAGACGTTGGCCCAAATAGTTAGTAGCAGACGTGACAATAGTCTTTAATAACTTAGCTTTTATGGGATAGCCTTATTCGGTGTAGTACTAGCTTTCTCGACGTACGCCTTTGCGGGCACGATAGTCTTTCGACTCAGTAGCCTTGCGGCACAGATAGTCTTCGACTCAGATAGTCTTCGACGAGTAGTCTTTCGGCGGATAGTCTTGCGACTTCAGATAGATAACTATGGTGCTCACATTTCAGTTCCAGATCAACATATAAGTTATGTTCGTATCTTACAGAAAACTGATACATAAATATATGTATAATGCACTATTACTCACAGTGTTGTGGTGGCGTATGAGTTCCTTCTGGAGTGTGCCCTTAACCTCAATCTCCCAATCCTACTAATGGATGAGCTTCTTTGGTGAGTCAAATTTATTTTCCCCCAATTCTTCTCCTTCAACTCTCACGTTCCTCTCTTCCTTTCTTTCTCAAAGTAAGCCACGTTTTTTATCTCAACTCCACAAGTCTTAGATAGATATAACAATATATATATAAGGGCATAAAAGACGAAAATCAATCGCTTTAGGGTGCCGAAATAAAAATTTCACAGAAAATCCCCTTATAGCTTAAAAATCATGTAGATTCCAAATATCAAGTCAATTTCTGCAAATTAAATCTCTACGGTGCTCAATTTCCATTTTAAGTGATTCAAGTATAACAGATACGTTCTAATTCAACAGATAGAAACTCATATTTCCAAGTTCCATGCTCTTTTACTATATTTTCACATAGATTTTCACAATAACATTCAAAGACACAGAACAGGAGATTATAAAGACAGCAGAATCAGATATGAGGGTCGGGGTATTACATTTACAATGCATGTTAGTTGTCCACACTTAGCCTCTTTTGAGTGCGCTCGAGAATTGTTTGTTTATGCTTAAGTTGGTACCTTAACATATGCATGTGTGTGCGTGTAGTGGCTTCCATCTTTGGGGCATTTTGGCCACTGATTTTAGGCCTATTTGGAGTTGCCTAGATCATGTTTAAGACCATCATTTGCTTGGCTTGCATTGCCTCATGTTTGCTTGCATGCTTATATAAGTATCTTGCCATGATCATGTTGCATATTAGCTAACATGCTTAGGTTGCATTGCACTTTGCATACGCGCCTTGTTCCTTGACTTGGTGATAGGAATTGGGCCTTGTTTTGTTTGTTTGGTTTATATGCATTTGACATGAAAGTGCACAATTTGGTTCTTTGGGCCATCATGCATGGAAATGCGTGATTGGTGGCCCGAGAATTGAGGCACATGCCCCTTTGAGTCACAAATATGATAAGGGGCATGATTGGTGCATACATTGTTGGAATTACATTGCCATGCAAGTTTTTGCCCTCTACTGATGTGAGTTGCAGGTTCTGTAGACATTCAGTGTCGGCCGGCAGTATTTAGTACCGACCGGCAGTCTATTGATAGCCGATGAGTTCATTTTGTGCCGGTGGCCACATATAGCAGCTGGTGGATATTCTGTTTAGCCGGTGGTGATCCCCAGCATCCAAGGAAGTAGTTCTGAGACTTTGGCAGTCTTCTGAGGTGCAAAGCAGGGAAAACAGAGGCAATCTAGGCATGGCAGTGCAATTCCGAGCAAGGCCCGAGCACGTGCCGCATTTGGCTCTCCTTCCGAGGCGGTTTACTGTTTTTCTTAGTTTAGTTAGTTTGTCAACTAATTAGGCTATTTCTAATTTTTAATTAGCTTGCGTAGTTAATTATTTGTATTATTCTTTTGGTCCCTCCGAGTGAGGGCATATCTGTAATAAGTGTGGGTGAGTGGTGTGTATGTCTTCTAACCCCCATTTCTTTCTCCCTTTTACTTACCTGCTTATGATGGTAGATTAGGGCACGTTTATTTTTTAGCATACCTTATGCAATGCATGCGTGCATCCATGCATTTGTTGACATGCATCGGGCTCGGTACATCACGCTAACAGCATTGTATTTCAATTCCAAATTGAATACGTGCATCGAATAAAGTGCATTTCACATGCCATCTTTAGGGTTAGTCGAGCCTAGTCTAGATTACATCTTTGCATGTGTTGCATTAGCCACTCAACATGAACTAGGACATGCATGTTTGCTAACTAGTTTATTGTTTTGGCGTGGAGTACAATGTAAGTATTTATGCTTTAGCATATCGCACCCGTGTGAATGTTGCCATAACAGTATGCATACCATGCGGACTAAGTGCTTATGTGAGATAAACTGCTTGAATGCCTGTGGGTGGAGGTTGGGTTGCTTGAGTTGGAAAACTCATTGAAATCCGTGTTTTAGCCTACTCGCGAGTAGAAAAATCCGAAACGCTTTCAAAACGAGCGGATATGCAATGTTTATTTCCAAATTAGGCAAATCTAGTCTATACTTGTTTGTTGTGCGCATAACATAGTAATTCTAGGCTAATAATTGGAATAAGAGCATGTAATGTTTTCAAAATCGGATATCACGGTTAGTAGAGGCCGGTCTTCGGACCGGGCAAAAGGGGGTGCTCATAGCTGACCTTCCCCGATCGTACCCAAGCTCCCGAGCCAAGACCACTTTGGTGATGACGGACCGTCTTCGCACCAAGTCAGGGTTTCCTAAATTTCCCATTTTAAAATATTTAGGTGGCGACTCTGTAATCTGGCAAAGCAGTCCATGTTTGGTACTACTTTTCAAAAATCTGTTTTCTCAAACGATTTGCCGGATTTGGACTCTTTGGTTCAAGATTAAGAACCGTGACATTCGAGTCCTTGAACTGTAGTGACCCCAATATGAACGGAACAGGACTTAACCCTCCCGGGGCGTTCGAGGACGTCTACAATGACTTGTCAGGTGGTTGCGTAAGGAAAATCCCTTTCCAGTTGGAAAGCAATGTTAGTACGAAAAATGATGTGTTCGTAAATATTTCAGATGTGAAATTTCCAGCAAGCTCAAAAGAATATATTGGTCCGAGCTCTCAATGGTGTGAATCAGGTTGCTAGCAGAATTGTTCCTACACAGCCTATGCGTATAATGCCGACAGGTGTCCTATATTGGAAGGAGCTTTGTTGAACTTACAAATCTCAAATGGGAACACTGCTAATCAAGGTTTTCATCTGAAGCTTGCTGCTTCTGAGCTTTCATCTGCTAAAGGTAATGAGTATACGTAATAGGGTACTCTCTTTTTTTCTTTTTCTTTTTTTTCCTTCCTTATTTAGATCTTAAAAACACACAGATAGACTCATCATAATTCTATTCTTACGAATTCAGGGAACAGAAGAAAATTGTGGATGATCATAGCAGTTATCATTTCCCCGACTCTGCTTATTTCAATATTCTTTCTTTGCTATCTGTTGAAGAGGAAGCTCAAACAAAATGGTATGCATGTTTCATCCACTTATTTCAATGCAGATTCAAAGAAGTTACCAAACTGAATACTTATGCTCTGTTTGAGTAAGTGAAAAATATTAATCAGAGAGCTAGACAATCTTAAATATTAATTAGAAAGCTTTGAATCTCATATCATTGAAGTCAGATGATGCGATCAATGTTTGACAGATGATTCCAATCACAAACAAAAGGGATTCATATATATGATATATAGCATTAACCATATGCAAAAGAATGTGAGCTGGAAATTTGCCAACAGAGAGTAATATCATCAAAATTGAATTGACTAATAGAAAAATAGAATTAATATCTCATTCTCCATTATTTAACAATGCTACTGGTATTATTTAACATTACTATTCATATATTTGGTAGTATTATATCATCAAAATAGAATTGACTAAAAAAAGTAATGAAATAACTAGTGCCTGATGCCAATACAGTAATTCTTCATTTTTCCCAAAGACCACAAATAGAGAGAGAGAGAGAGAGAGAGAGAGAGAGAGAGAGAGTACCGATTACAGTTCAGAAACAAAGTAGACTATTCAATGGAGGTTGAAATGCGAGTAAACGAGGGATCATAGTTCATATCTGAATCTTCGAAATCGCAGGCGATGGAGCTTCGAGATCGCGTCGATGGAGCTTCGATCTGAATCTTCGATAGAGCTTTGAAATTGCTTCAATGGAGCTTCGATCTGAATCTTTGATTCAAAATAAGGGTTGAGAGAGAGAGATCTGTGCGTATGTATTAAGGGTTGAGAGAGAGAGAAAGGCTCTGATTCAAAATAAGGGTTGAGAGAGAGAGAGAAAGGCTCTGATTCAAAATAAGGTTCGGAGACGCGTGTTCTTGTTCAGAAAAAGAAAAAAAGAAAAAAAAGAGGCGCTTGTGGCTACCGCATTCGGAGGCGTTTTTAAACGCCTTCCATTATAAAACGGTGTCGTTTTGTTTAACAGAATACGCGGCGTTTTATAAAACGCCGTTAAATAATAAAAACAGTGACATTTAAAAAAACGTCATTAAAAAAACGCCATCAAATCCCCTTTTTCCTACAGTGCAACCAACATGAAGTCACAAAACCAAATCCACAATAAATTTGATTACCACATGTAGACTTCCCCAAACGTCCCGGGAAAATCCCGTTTTGTTCATTAGGCTCACTACAGTTCGGACTCGATGTCACGGTTCTGAATCTAATCTCGCAAAGTGCAATGCAAGATCGATAAATCACCAAAGAGTCCAAATCCGGTAAATCATTTTGAAAAATTGATTTTTAGAAAGAAGTGCCAAACATGGACTGCTTTGCCAGATACAGAGTCGCCACCTAAATATTTTATTTCGGGGGAATTTAGAAACCCTGACTCGTGCCTAAGGCTACGTGTCCGTCATCACCAAAGTTTCATTGGCTCGGGAACTTGGGTACGATTGGGGAAGGTCACTTCGTGAGCACCCTCGCTCGCTCGATCAAAGATCTGCCTCTACTAACCATGATATCGAGTTTTGAAAACATTATGTGCTCTTATTTTGGTTATTAGCCTAGAATTACTATGTGAGACACACAACATACAAGTATAGACTGGATCGTTTGAGTTGGAACAAAACATTTCATGTTTGTTTATTTGAAAAATGGTTTGATGGTGCTACTTGCAAGTAGGCTAAAACGTGGATTTGCCACCCTCAAGTGGGCTTAAGAAAACATGATTTTGTCACTCTTAAGTGGGCTTAAAACTCTCAATTGGTGAATTGTTCCAATTCAAATAACCTAACCTTCACCCACGGGCATTCAGGCAATTATATCACATAAACAAATAGCCTCATGGTAAGCATGCTATCATGGCAGTCACTCACACACATGCAAGGATGCTAAAGCATAAATACTTACTGAGTACTCCAAGCCAAAGAAAGAAGCTAATTAGAAATCATGCATGAATCCTAACTACGCTGAAATGCCTAATGCAACACATGCAAAAATGCAACTAAGATAGGCTCGGCTATTCTAAAATGGCATATGAAATGCAACAACTTATACACATATTCAACTCGGAATTGAAATATAATGCAGTTAGTATGATGCACTGAGCCCGGTGCATGCAAGACAAATAAATTGATGCAAACATGCGAGCATAAGTATGCTAATTGAAACGTGTCCTAAACTAACCATCATAAGCTGGTAAATAAAAGGGAGAAAGACGTGGGGTTGGAAGGCATGCATCACACACGCACGCACACTTATTACAACATTGCCCTCTCTCGGAGGGCCCGAATGAATAGTACAGAATAAACTAGCTAATCTAAGCTAATTAAACTAATTATTACACAACATTAATTAATTAACGAATTAACTAAGTAAGGAAACTAGCATGCAAATTAAACCAAATGGACTGCCTCAGCTTTGTTCCGAATGATAGGGATGCATGCATGCTCAAGTCGCCTTGTCGGGAAATCCATCGTGATGCCCCGATTTGCCTCTGTTTGCAACTGGTCCCAGAACATTGTACAAAGCTCCGTAAGTGGCGACCGCTTTTGCTCTTTGGTTTCCGGTTGTCGCAATGAGAGCGAGAAAGGGGCATGGCAAAGTATTTTCAACATATGTGTGCATGACCACTCTCCATATCATTGCACAAGCTCCAGGGAGTGTAGTCCTCGATCCTCATGCCACCAATCACGCATCTCGATGCATGATAGCCGAGGAGTCGGATTGCACGACTCGATGTAAAATGAATGCACATATAAACACAACAAGGCCTAAACTCCATCATGGGTAATCCGGAGTGTCGACGACCGAGAATCGAGGCACATTTCATCACTTGGAGTACAAAACGTCCCTCGTTTCCCATGTTTGGAGTAAACCCTATTCCAAACACAATGCAATATACATGGCATACACAATACGACTAGCATGCAACCCTAAACGCAATGCAACTTAATCATGCTAGCATACGAGGGATGATATGCAAACATGCAACTAGCATACACAATGCTATGAACTAAGAATGGCATACTCAATGCACATGAACTATATGGCATACGCAATACACATACGAAGATGGACATGCACGAAAACACGAACAAGGCATACACAATGCGACGATCAAGCATGCGACAACATGGATATGGCATACATAATGCAAGATGGACTTAAACTAAAATGAATGGGCCTCAGCCACACTCAAATCAGTGGCCATACATGATGAAAATGAAGCAACAACACACATGCAAACATGCACAAATGCAAGGGACCAAACCTAAGGCACAAAGTGCAACTCCACCAAAGCATGGTAAGCATGAAATATGGCATACAATCACATATTTTCCAGCTCTGAAATGACATGCAAGATGGTCCCGAATCATGCAAACACCTTACACAATGCATGCTAGATGGCCTAAATACCGAAACTAATGAAGTGGATTACACTATAGGCATGCAAAGCAATACTCAAATGGCCAAACCAACCCCAAAAAGTCCCTATGCAGGCCAAAACAGTAGCAAATATGGACTAAAATGATGGCTCGCAAAGCATGGAAATGAAGCTCATGCAATGGTCCAAAAATGAGGTATTCATGCATAACTCTCAAACACATTTAAAGAGTGGAAAACATGGGAATATGGCATACATATAAGCTCTAAAATATGATTCACAATGATGCCAAAACATGGAAACACCTCAAAATACGCATGCAATAGGCTTCAAAACTCAAAGCTAGGCAAGGGTATTGAACTACAACCATGCATAGCAAACATCATTCAACCATGAGACCCAAAAACAGAGCTAAGGCAGTCCAAAACATGCACAAAATTAGTTTAAGGCATGGCCAAAAAGTGCTAGAATCAAAGGCCAAAATAGCATGCAATGTAAGCTAGTAAAGAGGATTTGCACTATAAGCATGTGAGACAATCAAGAGGCCACTAAACCAGAAAAATTTAGAGGTATAACATGCCAAATAAAGCCCAAAAACCCACTGAAACATGGTTAATGCATGCAAGAATGAGATGCTCCTTTGATATGCTATGAAGAGGGTTATTCTACACATGCAAGATGGACATCCAATATGGAAAAACAAGCTCTGGAAAGAGCCTATGCAGGTCCTAAAACTCATAAAAAAATGGCCTGAAACATGGCTTGGAAGCATGCAAATAAGGGCTCCTTTGTAAGGCCAAAAATGCTAGAAAACAAAACAAGGAGAGAGAAGGTCACCCCTCTCTGATTTTGGCACTCAAAATAGCATTCTAGCCCCAACAGAAAAATGATCTTAAACAAACATGTTAAGGGCCTCAAAATAAGACTTTTTTTAGTTTACACCAAAACTCATATATGCTTGCAAGTATAGCTAAAAGATGAAGAAAAATAAAGCCTTAAAAGGGAGAAAGTGTGTTACCCTTGTAGCACAAAAGGACCAGAAGCCTCTGGACACAAAAACTCAACCTTTAACCTTTGAAAATGGCTTCCAAGAAGCTCCAAGCAATGGTGGAAGGGTGAGGCTATGAGGTGGTGTGCAAAGGTGCAAGAACAAAGCCTTTTTAAACCCAAGATATAGAGATAGAGAGAGATATGTCTTGTATGCCTTAGACAAATTTTTTTAAACCCTCTACAAGGAAGGGGAGCCCTTCCTTTATAGACAAGAGGGACTAAAGCTTCTCCTAGAAGCTTAAAACCAAGGGCAAACATCCTCCATACACGTGTATGGAGGATGCAGTCTATGCTTCCTAGCTGGCACAGCTGGAATCAACTCACTGAGACAGAACTGATGGGAGCTGGCCGACCAGGGTCAAAAGGTTCAAGTGGTCGGCAGCCTCCCAGGGTGGTCTCCACATGAAATGCAAGCAAGTGGTATGGTGGGAGACCAGTAAATGTGGCCCAAAAACCAAGGAGACCAGCTTCCTGTCAAGAAAACTGGCCGGCGAAGAGAAAGGTGGTCTCCAAGGAGAAAAGGTGGTCTCCCACCCTTGTACCACCTTCCAAACAATAAAGAAAAGGGTCCACGCCAAAAATGAACCAAGACGGATGCAAAACGAGGGTTCGGGGGCCAAAACGCGCAGCCAGGTGCCCCGAAAACTGACTGTTAAGCATCAAAAGTGGCGTGCGACCACAAAGGTGGTCTCCCGGGCCACAGTGTCCCTCTAGAGAGAGGAAGCAAGGTGTGTGCCAAAAACCGTGCCAAACGGAGAAAGTTAAGCGGTCCCGAACCGAGGCACACGGCCGACGGCTCCGAAAATCAGAAACTAGTCTCCAAACGGGAAAAGTGGCCTACGACAACGAAAATTAGCCTACGGCCACTGAGAGATAGTCTACAAGACCTTTCCCTCCCTTCGGGAAGAGAAAATAGAACCTGGTTTGCAAACTGAGGCAAAGCACAAAAGAGTCCCGAGGTCTGGAGGCAAGGCTTTCAGCTGAGAACTCCGAAGCCTTAGGACAAGCACAACATGCACCATCACCGAGCGCTCAATCGATGACGTCTGAATCTTAAGGTCGGTAAAAAATGGGGTGTCTACACCACAAAGCCTTATAACTAAACATCACATAATTCATAATCAAGATCACAAAAACTTTATAACTATGACATATAAAACACACCTTTCGACCAACCATGTACCATTTGGATTATTAATTATTGTTATTATTTTATTTTTTTCAACAATTGATGTTGCTAGTTTTGATTGGATTTGTATTGTCTCATAGGTGGAATGGATTCGTCTTGTCTCATAGGTGGAATGACTAAGCATATATGTCGAAGACACAGGCTCTTGATTGTTATCTTGAAATTGTTTACTCAGTAAAGTTGTTCCGCTCTTATTGTTTGTGTGGTGTTTCATTAAAAGATTGATTTGTTCTAATATGGAATTGTTTACTCCGGCTTCTCCGTTGCAACATTCTTGGGTTTGATTGGTGTGATTTGGGTTTGATCTTTTTACATTGATCCCAAAATGGGTATGATCTTTTTTTTTCCCTCTCTCTGTTCTTCTTCTTGATTTCATGAATACATACATTCATGATGGTTGATATATTTTTAGTTTTATCATCTGGGTTTCAAATGGGTTTATTGTACAAAAAGTGATATGATCTGGGGTTTAAATCGACATTCAAGGATTTAAAAGAGATATGATCTAGAGTTTCTATTGGGTTTATTGGGGTTTTCAATTTGTGTAAAATATTGAGGCAATTGAATTTGGGATTTTTTTATTTCCTGTTTTTTGTAACTCTGAAAACAGAAACTGAACCAAATGAATTCTCATTTATATCTTCTATTCTTTCTATTTCTGAGAACACAAAGCTTCAGAGCATTTATTTTTCTTTTTGTTTCACTCAAACATGCAAATTCATAATGGCAAGGTCTATATTGATGAACTAAAAGGAAGGTCTATCTTGACCAAGCAAAGGTTCAAAGAGTTTTTGTTTGACTAAAAAGAGATACATTTCAGAGGATTGCTCCATAGACCAAAAATAGAGTGTCGCCATATTTATGATTTCATGGATTTGTTTTGTTTGTACTGAACAATCAAATTGATTTACTATGCTAGAGTTTGATTTGTGTTAAATTTTGTTTAATTTTAATTTTAAAATTAAAAAAATCTTTCTAATAATTTTCATAAGATTTTCTATTTTTGAAGTCATAAATAATTTTTTTAAAATTTGAATTTTTAAATTTTTAAAAAAATACTTTCTAATAATTTTCATAAGATTTTCTATTTTTGGAGTCATAAATAATTTTTTAAAAATTTGAAAATATATGTTTGAGCTTTATTTTTGTCAGATTAATTCTTATTATTTAAAAATAAATAAAGTCTAAAAATGAAATTAAACAACGTGTATTTCATCCTCTAATTTTGCTTTTCTAATTCCACCTCTAATGATGTAGAATTAGAGAAGCTAATTCTTTATAAATTCTTTAAGAAGAATAATATTTCTTTATATTTTTTTAATATCTTTATCAAAAACTGACACAGACTCACAAATTTCAACATAATACGTATAAATTACAATTGCATTTTGATTCCAATATTATTCACATCGTGCCTATACACTAGTGTATATATTTATAGAGAGAGAGAGAGTGAGAGAGGACTCACTCACCGTTGAGAAAGAGACGTTGCCGTTTATTGTCGGCGGCGCTGCTGCGGTGCTGCTATCGGCCGATTGTTTCCTTGTTGACTGGATCTGATTGGAACATAGGAATGGAAAAGAAGAAGAAGTTTTGTTTCCTTTTGTCGATTTCAATCACAATGGACTGATAATTTCTATTATTATTATTATTATTATTATTATTATTATTATTATTATTATTATTTTCAATTTGGTCCAACAGGAATTGTTTTTGGGCTTTATTTTAATTTCTAATAGTATAAGGCCTGTTTGTTTTGAGAGATAAATGATGGAATTGAATTAGTAGTGAGGTGGAGTCTACAAATATTATTTGATTTAGATTGATTTTTTGATAATAGCTTTTTTGTTTTTTGTATTTTTTTAATTTTAATGATTTTTTTTAATATTTTAAGTAATTTTTTTTTACTTTTTAAATTCACTAAATACAAAAAAATATTAAAATTCAATATATTTTTATATTCTTATGTATTTATTAATTTTTTTTTGTAAATTTTCACAAATATTTTACTTGTTAATGTATCTAGATTAGGTAAATTTAAAAAGTAAAAAAAAAAAACTTAAAATATTACAAAAATTCACTAAAAATAAAATAAAAAACACCAAAAAAAAAAACTCAATTTAAAAATTTAAAAAAAAAATCTAAACCAAACAAGTCATGATGTTTGTTTTGAAATTGCCATGAGATCAATAGTCTCATAAGACGATGAAATAAAATAAGGAAAGAACTAGCAATTTTCCAAGGATTTGGGTTTGTTAATCCAATCATATGAGATTGTAGGTGAAAAGACTTTATTGCTCCCCAATCGCCATTTTACAAAAGTAATGAAGTCACATTTTATATAATGAGAATTTTTACATAATTTATATATTTTATTCAAATTAGGGATTATTTAGGATGATCTAAAAATATATTTTTTGACTTTTTACAAAAAGATATGTAAAAAAATAGAAATATAATATGATCAAATAAGTGCACTTATTTAGTTTATGGCAAATAATTTTTTAACTAATAACCACCACACTAATGTAAAAAATAAATACATGTTATCTTACATTTTCAACCTAATATAATCATATTAATGTTATCATATTAATAATCTCATCTAACTTAGTTCAGAAACAAACGAAGCTTGAGAGACTAAGAAATGTGGAGTGCATATTTTGATTCTAAATTTCGAGACACAAGGCAAAGCTTTTGTTGTCTCTAACAGTAGGGTTGTTCATGAAAACCGAATACTGGCCCAAATCATCCAACTCGAGCCGACTTGGACTATTACAGACGATTCTAAAGAACATAATCATCAGCTGCATGTTTTTTGTACTAAAATTTCGTGGATTTGCGATCGATAACCAATCATCCATATATATATACCCACTCATCCCAATCTGACTAAAAGAATATTAACCATATAATATTTGAAAATTTTTACTATACACACCCTTAAAAGGAGTATATTATATTCACCATTAATTATATTATTTTATTCCTTAATTATGATCAATTTTCTTCTTTAATTATGACAATATTTTAGTTATGACTTGTCACGCCTCACTTTTTATTACTCAGAGTTCCATTACCAAAAACCTTTATAATAAATTCAGTTTTAGAGATGGCATACAGAAGCTTACTAAATTTATAAGGGATACAAGAATAATAATTCTCTCATGCGGATATGAAATGAATGCAACATGAACATAACTAAATAAAGTGCCCACAGGCTTGCATCATTTAATCAAGAGGAAGGGTTCAACCCTTTTACATCCATGGCGTTCCACCTACACATAAAAAGGCCCCGTGGCCAACAAATAAGGAAGATCCGAAATCTTGTGGCACATCTTGATAATCACCTGAAAAAGATTCAACAACGTGGGATGAACATATAGTCTAGTAGGGATCTCAACATGATCCTCAGCAATACAACTTACAGATAGCTATGATCATGAATGCTAATCTCATACCATATAAATAGTGTGACATTTTATAAACAAAGTATACTTACATAAATACTTTTCTCGAAACGTTTAGTTATTTTAACAACACCAAGTTCACTTTTACTACCCACTTCCCATTGAAATACTTATTAGTACACGATAACCGTATTTTTCCACTTGCAACGAAAGACTACATAACATCCACTTTATTTTCGAAAACACGCTCCTCAAATCCGTTTTCTTCACGTTATTAAGAATCCGATACAAAACCCAAGTCCTTTTTCCACACGCTCATTGTATTCTCAATCTTAAGTTAAAAATTTAACAAGACATTTCCAACAAAGAGTTAATGGTAAGATTTCCCCTCAACCACTCTCTAGCACGTTCAAATACACACAAGCACCTCTACACATCACAGAAAACAATTTAAATCTCACCGCATCATGATCATCATAACAAGTAACACCCATAACCAAATAAGACAACAATAATAAACAACCTCTGCTCTACTTGCCAAAAGCACAGTAAGCCAATGATACATCTCTCCACAATAACATGCCAATTTACTAGACACCAGCTGGAAGGGAATGGTACCTCTACCAATTTACCAGGCGCTAGCTGGAAGGGATTGGTACCTCTGATTATCAGCGCAACACACACAGCCAATTTACCAGGCGCTAGCTGAAAGGGACTGGTACCTCTAATTATCATCGCAGCCAATTTACCAGGCGCTAGCTGGAAGGGAATGGTACCTCTGATTCTCAACGCAACACACACATTCTCCACCATCACAACAAATCACATTCATAGATAACACGAGTGTACTACAGACACATAATCATTTCAACATTTACAATGTCATCCTCCACCGATGACCAAGGACAAAACCTCTAACAACATATATTAAACACATAATGCCCTTAACCACTTCTCATGAAACTTTAGATCCAATTATACAATAATAAAATAAAATATATTTGTGGTTCAATCTCAAGTAAATTTCTGAAATTCGCACGGTGTTGGTGTTTCACTCTTCCATTTCAAAATCAATTATCTTATCATTCCACATTAACATTCTCTCCCCTTTGCCTCAACCCATTTATTCATTTCACAAGAAACTTATGACCAACTCAGTTTCCTCCATTTTAAACAAGGGATTTCTAATCACGGCTAACAAAATTATAATTTACATAATTTCTATTTAGTGGTAGTATACCCAATGATATTCTAATCTCATGGTTAATTTCATTCTCTTCAATATACACATTACTAATTCATCACAATCAACTTTGAACAACACAATACTAAGTCAACATTAAGAATTTATGAGGTTCAATTAATCTCTAATAACTCAACAACTCATCATGTTTAATTATAATTAATCCAACACAAGTAGATGTTCAATTCATAAAACTCAATTTATTCATAATTAAATTTCCAAATCATTTATCACATTTGTTAAATTCATAACACATTTCATTCACTATTCAACCCCTATTTATCTATTAGGCATTACTACAAAAATTAGGGCTTTGTCTCTCTAATCAATGAATATATTAAATCACCCCCAAATTTAACCCAACATCACCCATCTCATGAAATTTCAATCTCTACACCCGTATCCTATACCCTCTATCATGATTTTCGAAAATAATCCATAACAACATGGTTTTATGCAATACAAACTTACCACATAACTATCTATAGGGTAAGCATTGAAGAAAATCAAAGAAATCCCTACCTCAAGAGGGAAGAGGAGAAAGAGATCGAAAATAAACCTCGCCGGAATACGATCTCCACTGGTCAAGACGAAGCCCCCGACACGCTCATCATTTTGGTATAAGGAACTACTACCAAAATCCCAATGGATTCTTGGGATCTAAAGGAAATATGAAGATTTGAGGGTTTGGGTAGAGAGAGATGAAAGGAAATGAGAGAAAATATTGTAGAGAGAGAGTGATATAATCTGAAAATGAAAGCAAAAGGAAGAAAATGTCAAAATATAGAAAAAAATAAAAGAAAAAGCAGCACGCAAGTGCGGCGTGCCTCACTGACGCACGCTTTACCTGCTTGCACCTTTTAGGCACTTTTCGCTTTTTAGGCAAAGTGCTCCTGACCTCGGCTTCCCGCTTGACGGCCTGGTCTCCTGCACGTGTGGCCCCCTCCCCTCACGTGCGGCCCAAGGCCCTGCACGTGCGGTGCTGGCCCTCCAGCCTGGAAAAACCCCAACTTCACGCCCGTCACCCCGGAGTTGACCTCGCACCCTCCGAAACGAGTGAAAACTCAAAAGAGGAATAGCACAACCGAAAAAAAGGTTTAGAGAAGAAATTTTCAACGACGACTTACCCAACGTAACACAAAGGAAACGAGACGGCTTTTGAACCGGTCATCACATGACTCATGAATCTTTAGTTATATCTTATGTGGTATTTGATTTTTTTTTTAATGTTTTTATTTTAATTATGATTCAAAAAATATAAAGTTATGTTAAAAAAAAAAATTAATTATGAAATGTATATGATATAAGTAATGTTAGAGATTCCAAATACTTTACCAAATGTTTTACCAAACCTTACACATGGGTGTGGGACCTACACACATGTGGATTTGTGTGTAACATTACCCATGTGAGAGATTTAGTAAAACATTTGGTAGATTATTTGGGGTCTCTAGCATTACTCTTAATCTAATTTTAAGTTTGGAAAAAATTGTCTTTTTGTTGTATTAGTTTCATTTAATTTTTTCAAAAAATAATCATACACTAAAAAATGGTTTGTGTGATACATTTTTCGTTAGTTTACATGCAAAAAATTAACAATGACATTTTAGTCCAAAATTGTATGGTGACTTTTTGATTATATTTAAACCATAAGAAGTTAAAGCCTTCCACACCCAAACTACAAAGGGTAAAATGAATTTAACCTAAAAAAAATTCCAAGCATTCTTTTTTAGAAAAAAAAAGAAAATACAACCACACTGAATTGAAACATTATTAAGTAATTTTAAAATATCATATAATATGTTCGCTTGATACTCTCAACAAATACAAATTTGTAAAAGATAATAGGTGGATCATATATGGAACCGATGAATAATGACCCCACTGAACCATTCGCATACAAAGTAATTAGCATGTGCCACTAAAACACAATGTGCACGAGGTTCCCACAAATGCAGGATTTGAGAAACGTTATGCAGCCTTAAACATCCTCGCATATGGAGAGGTTGTTTTTGTGGTTTAAATTTATGAGCCCAAATTGCAATGGAGCGAGTATGGAGAGATTGTTTATATAGTTTGAATCCATGACGTCTAGTTTACAGTGAAATAACTGTTAGAAATGGTTTTGAAAAATATGATTTTTTCTTAACTTTGGTCTAATTTTTAGGTGGAACCCATACGCCAAAATTGGCTGGTCTAAGTTGTAACACGTTCTATGCCGCGTTGTGATTCACGTGGTATATTTGGTTGCTCAAAACCATTATCAGGTGAATGGGAAATTGAAGCCAAAGTGAGCTCCATGGAAATGGAATTTTGGTGGAAATTTCTTAAAGGTGTGGTTTAAGGCTTGTCCCACATTGGTTTGGTGGGAAGAATTTTGTGGGTTTATAAGGAATGGGTTTGGAATTTGGGGTAGGCCCCAAGGGGCACCCAAGTTTTGTAGAGAGGGAGGTTATGGGCTAGACCCATTCGACCCAAAATAAACACGTGCGGGTCGCCGTCGATCGGGGCGGGCTGGAACTGGGCTTGGGCGCTAGTGTGAGGTTGGGTTGGGTTTGTTCGGAAACATTTGAATTTAATTTTATTTTTCCAGAATTCAAATGAATTCCGGAAAAAATCTGTCCGATTTTTTCCTCTACCAAAATTATGCCTGGTTTTTATCTGTTTGAATTTAAACCGAAACAGTTTCAATATCTGTTCAAATTCAAACCCAAACAGTGCCATATCTGCTCCATTCAAACTGAACAGGTTTGCACCTGTTTAATTTAAAACAAATAGCCACTTTTTCTCCTATAAATAGACAAACCCTCTATTGATTTTTCATTTACAATTTTCGTACTTCTCATCTGCAATAAATCTCTGCATTTTTGCTACATTAAATTTTTGTGAGAAAGAGCGTAAACACTTAGTGTGTTCGTTGTGCAAACAATTTGTAGTGCTGCTATTGTTTGCTGTTGATCATTTTATCCTGGGAGATAGACGTCCACAAACTAAAAGGACCGTGGAGAGGACGAATTTGTCTTAAGAACACAGTGTTAAACACTGGACTTGATCTAAAATTTGTTCAAGAAATTAATCAAGTAAGTTGTTAATTTATTTTCTGGTTTACAATTTATTTATATCAGATTTTTATTTTGTTTTTGTAACAAAATAAAAATCTGTTATTTATTTATTTATTTTATTTTCAAGTTTGATTTTTGTAATCAAACTGTAACGCCCCGAAATATCCCAACCCAGATTAGGTACATTAACTAATATTCATTTAGGAATAAAGATAGATCTCCAACCCTTTTCATCATTAATTGATAAAGTGTATACAAAAGTTCTACATGCAAATTATACATTCAACGGTATGAAAAACACATGAATCTATAGCATGTAAAGCATCAATTACCAAAAATAAATAAAATGCCCTCATGGGCTTACAAGTTCCAAGGCTTAAGCCTGGTTACACAAAAATGGTTTCACGAACCCATACACTTTAAGCCCTTGGCTAGCAAAATATATCACAACAAAAATAGATTCATCTATTCTTCACAAAAAGATGTCCACACCCTTAACTTGGCGGGATCACCACATCTTTTCCTGCACCAAATCCCATAGGGGTGAACATAAAGCCCAATAGAGAATCCTTAACAAAGTATATACATTTATGCAACATTTCTAATATTAAATGCAAATGCCATGCAATGCCAACTAAAAGAGAATTTCATGTACTTGTCTTTTTAAAAGAGTCACCATTTCCAACAATAGCTTGAGATCTCAAAATTCCGAAATTTACAATTTTATTCAATGGGGGCGGTAAATGCGACTCAGGTAATCCCTAGGTCGGTGTCTACAAGTAGGCTCAACTAGCACTACCAATACCCCACTTTACCAGTTGCTAACTGGAATGAAAGTGGTACCTCCTCCGCGCGTGTTTTTGGTCTTTCACCCCAGACACTCAAGCCAACTTAATCAATTTCTTCAACACCTCTTATTCGGACTTACCAACGTATTTACCCCAAAACATTTCAATAATTCTCAATTCTCAATAATTTCTTTTCAATGTAAGTTTCAAATCCCAATTCAATATTTATAACAAGTGATATAATAAAATGCCAATGCCATTGTTACTCATGCAATGCCACAATTATCTATGCCATGTAGTGATTATCCGTGCAATGCAACATCCAACCATCTACAAAATTCCCCAACGATTGTACCATTTACGATTACAATTCCCACTTCCTTTTTTCAATACATTCGACATGTATAATCCATGAACTTTTACATTTATCCAATTGTTGCACCATGTTCACAACTCATATGGCCTCGACATTTGTCATTTCAAGATTTATGTACATACCTACATAAACAATAGATTTCAAGGAAATTTTCTAATTTCACACATATTAAGAAACTTGACATGTTTGATCTAGTGTCATGAAACTTTTATTTGAACATTCATTTAACACAAACAAAAATCATAATTTCTCAACTTCCAACAAAACCCCAAAATTTTCTAGGTTTTTCACCCAAAACAATACATTCCTTTATTTCTTGGTAAAATCCCACCAAACCTCATTTTTATGACAATGTACCTTAACTATTCAAGAAAAATCTTTCAATGAAACAAAGGGTGCATTTCTTCAACAAACTACCAATTTCTTGAGTCAAAAATCAAACCCTTACAACATCATTAAGAAAAGTTCAAAATCAACATCATTCTTGCATAAATAAGTATATATAACTCAAAGGACACCCTACCTCAAGCCTTTGGAGAAAATGAGAGAAGAAACCCTAGAATCAAGAGGTGCCAAAACTCAATCTCCACCATACACAATGTAGCTCTTGCTTTGCTCTCCAAGTTATGTGAAAGGTGATGGATCAAAACCCCATGGATTGTAAGAAATCGAGGCTTTTGGGTGTTCGGTGAAGGTTTTTAGAGAGATGGAGGAGAAAAATGCCTTTTTAGAGTGAGAATGGAGGGTTAGAAAATGATACAAACTCATCCAAAATGAGGTTAAAAAAAAAAAAAAAAAGATTTTCGGATTGCTAGCGTCCCGCACGTGCGGAGCCCACCTCCCGCACGTGTGGCCTTCCCATGCCACACCTCCTCCAGCACCTGCATATTAGGCAATGTGTAACCCTCCCAAGTTCAACCTTCCTGCACGTGTGGCCCCCATCCTGCACATGCGGCCCAAGGCCCCGCACGTGCGGCCCTGGCTCTCCAACCCAGAATTACCCTGGTTCGCTCCCGAACACTCTGGACTCGGTTGTGCACCCTCCGAAACAAGTGAGGCTCAACTCGGAGTTAGACAAGAACTGGAGTTTGAAAGAAAGCTCTCAAACACCACAACTCAAAGAGGACAAAAAGGAAACAACACGCAATGAAACCGGTCATCACAACCTCCCCACCACCGGAAATTTCGTCCCCAAAATTTAAACAAACCAACCAAACAAAAGGGGTTCTGGCAATTATGACTACACTATCAAAATTGCAAATCGCAACATCAATATTCAACTAATATTTACCCTTCTCATTATCATCATTTCGTCAAAACAACAATTGCTTATAGTAGGCCTTCGAAATGAAGCATTTTTAACAAAACATCATTCCTTCACAATTTCATGCTTATAACATGTGATTAACAATTTTAACACTATTCCTTTCGATACTAGGGAATATTACAAATCAAAACAACTAAGCATTTTCAAATAAATCTGGATACTTGGTGTAGACCTCCGCTTCCCGTTCCCAAGTTGCCTCCTCAACCCCATGGTGCCTTTGTAACACCTTCACTAACGGTATAGTTTTACCCCGTAACACTTGCTCTCGGGTATCTAGTATTTGAACCGGTCACTCTTCGTAAGAGGCATCTTCATCCACCACCAAATCAACCCAATCTAGCACATGAGAAAGGTCGGGTTCATAATTCCTAAGCATGGACACATGAAACACATTGTGAACCCCCGAAAGTTGTGGTGGTAAAGCTAACCGGTATGCCACTTCCCCGATTCTCTCCAATATCTCAAAAGGCCCAATAAACCTTAGGGACAACTTTCCACTCTTACCAAATCTCATCAAACCCCGCTTAGGTGAGATCTTAAGGAAAACATGGTCACCCACTTCGAAAGATAAAGGTCGTCTCCTCCTATCGATATAACTTTTTTGTTGGCTTTGGGCCGTAGCTAACCTCTGCCGAATGAGAGCAACTTTTTCGGTTGTCTCCCTAACAATTTCCGGCCCCAACAAACCGATGATCTACAAGGTTGGCCATACAAGGCCTCAAACGGTGCCATCTCAATGCTAGCCTGGTAACTGTTGTTGTAGACAAATTCAATCAACGGTAAATGCCTCTCCCAAGACCCCTTGAAATCTAGGACACATGCTCTAAACATGTCCTCTAAAATCTGAATGGTATATTCCGATTGCCCATCAGTTTGAGGGTGATAAGCGATGCTAAAAGTCAACTTAGTTCCCAATGCCTCTTGAAGGCCTTGCCACAACTGGGCTGTAAAGCGAGGATCCTTATCCGATACAATAGTTACAGGAACCCCATGAAGTCGAACTATCTCCCTGATATATAACTCTGCCAAGTGCTCAACTGAGTCGTTGGTACGCATCGGAATGAAATGCGTAGACTTAGTCAACCTATCAACAATCACCCAAATGGCGTCATTGTCCCGCTGTGTTCTAGGAAGCCCAACTACGAAATCCATAGTAACGTGCTCCCATTTCCACTCGGCTATTGGTAAGGGTTGTAACAAACCCGCTGGTCTTTGGTGCTCGGCTTTCACTTGCTGACAAGTAAGGCACTTCGACACAAAGGATGCAACATCCCGCTTCATACCCCTTCACCAAAACTGACGGCTAAGATCACGGTACATTTTGGTGCCTCCCAGATGTACCGCAAGGCGTGAGTGATGGAACTCCCGAAGCACTTCCTCTCTACAAGATTCAGGTACAAACAAACGGTCTAGGTAATGTACACTTGGATTTGAGTCCAAATCCAGCAAACATGGACTGCTTTGCCAGATTTCAGAGTCGCCACCTAAATATTTTATTTTGGGAAAATTTAAGAAACCCTGACTCATGCCAAAGGCCACGTGTCCGTCATCACCAAAGTTGCCTCGGCTCGAGAACTTGGGTACAAGAGGGGAAGGTCCTGAAATGAGCACCCCCGTTCACCCGATCAAAGGATCAGCCTCTATTAACATGATATGTTGTTTTTGAAAACACATGTGTTCTTATTCCGGTTTATTAGCTGACATACTATGTGATGCGCACAGCATACAAGTATAGACTTAATCACGCGGATTTGAACAAAATAACTCATGTTTGTTTTTTAAAGTGGTTTGAAAGTGCTACTCGCAAGTAGGCTAAGACGCGGATTTGCCACCCTCAAGTGGGCTTAGAAAATATGATTTTCTATTCTCAAGTGGGCTTAAAACGCACAATCATCGAGTTGTTCCAATTTAGGCAATCAAGCCTCCACCCACAGTGTAACACCCTCAAAAATAATACATAAAATCCAACAATTTCGACATGCATTGATATAAGAGAATAAAACATTCTTCCATTCATCAAAGTATTCTTACAAAAAATATTACATGTTGACAACAAAAGTAAATGCCCTACGGGCTTACAACTTTCCAACCCAACACTTGGATACAAAAAGGTGAGTGCTAACTCAAAATACATATTAAGCCATTGGCTTGAATTTACATGTAATATCAAAATAAAAAAGCAACCAAAAAGAGTCTTCAACTCCAAAACCTTCCAAGCTATGTCCTTGGAGGTAGCATATCCCGTGAACCTGAAAATGATGTCCCATACAGGGTGAGCCAAAGCCCAGTAGAGATATACTAAACCAAATATAAGCAATGACTAAAACAATAGCACTTGATAGATGGTTAACACTTATAAGCCAGTTATATCACAATATAGTTACATGACAATTATGTCCATGTTACGTTCCACTTTCCTTTACTTATCCAAATCATTTCATAATCATGGCTCAGAACTTGGCCAAACAATTAATGGGAATACATTCCATATTAAACATTTCCTTTATTCTCAATTCAAGTGAGTCTACAACTCACATTAAAACCACTTTCAATATTGCAATTTAATAAACTCATTTACTGTATTAACACTTCGGGTGATACACATATTTGCTGTATCTATGGAGTCCATCCCCTATCTCCTCCCAAACAGGTTTGAGAGTCCATTCCCTATCTCCCCTCAAACCATGGAGTACATCCCCTATCTCCTTCCAAACCATATGCATATACAATGTATTTAACACTTGTTATACACAATAATCAATCAATACATATTTTTGTTGTATTAATTCAACCGTCATATTCAATGACATATTCAATGTGATTAGTTTTAGTTTTTCCTAATCAACATACAGTGTCTACAACAATCAAGACTATCCTCCACCGATAGTCCAAAGCAGTTATCTCTAAACAGATAATAAATTTATCAACAGATAAAATATCAACAATCCCATAGGTGAGTGATTAAATTATCCAACTACACCATTTAATCTCATAATTCCCCAATTTCATTATCCTCAACTCAATTTCATATTTTCCCAAATTAATTATACAAATTAATTCATTACAACAATTAGGGCATTTTTCCCCCTTTCTCAATATCAACCCTAAGGTTTGATTCCACCATTTCAACAACAATAATACCATTTTTTTTTTTTCAAGGTCTCATACACACATGGGTTTAAACATTTAAAAACCCCTCTTTTATAAATTACACAACAACCCTAACTTTTCCAAAATTACCCAATATCACCAACTAATCAAAATGACCAAAATTAAAAACAAAACTCATAAGATGGAGTAGGGTATCCTTACCTCAAAATTAGAAGCCCAAAGGAGGAGATGACCAAAATCCAATGTGCTCCAAATCCAAGATTTTTCAGATTAAAATGTAGCCCACACAACCCTCTATCTTTCTTACAAAGAACCTAGGGTAGAAACACACTAAAAATAGATGATCCCTAGAGAGAAGGTGTGTAGAGAGAGAGAGAGCTCGGATCTAGGGTTTTGAAAATAAAAGAGATGAAAAAATGAAGTGTTTCCCCGTTGCTGCCTACTGATATAACACAGGCTCGCTCGAGCGAAGGATTGGTCGCTAGAGCAACCAAACACAAAGAACCCTCGCTCGAGCATAGAAAGTCTCACTCGAGCCAACAATTCGAAGCTTCAGGTCTACAACCCAGAAGCATGCTCGAGCGAGGGTACAACAACCAAAGGAGGAAGAACCGGGATCGCTATAACCTCCCCCCCTTAAGGAATTTTGACCCCGAAATTAAGCACAAGTTTTCAAAAAAAACAAGTTTTCCTCAATTTTCAACAATGTTACCAACCAACAATTCACAACCTGACCCAATAGTGGTCATCCATCTCTATTAAAGAGGCAGCTTACAATATGATTCAACATGTATTAACAACATGCTTTTCTATGAAATTTACCAATTTCAATACATATTCCGCAATTCAATTATATAATCAATGCCAACAATATATTTGCATTTCTAAAACAGAATTAACATATGCAATGTTAAAATAACTTCCATTTCAAGGCAAGTTCTGTAATACTTCCATAAACCGAAACATATACAATGTTTTACAACTTAAGACATATTCAATGCTCTTAGGGCACGTTTGATTGGATGGATTAGAGCATGGGACTGGGATTATTAATCCGTGGGTCCAATTATCCTATGTTTGTTTTAACATTTTGGTTTAGGATTATTAATCTAATGGATAATTAATCCAACAAAATTGTAGGATTATTAGTAATGGGGTAGGGGTGGGATTATTAATCCCATGGATAATTTATCTTATTAATCCAATTGGATAGTGAATACCACACTAATTTGATAGAATTATTAATACCTCACTATTAGTCTTGTGAATCAAACATGGCCTTAAACTTTATTAATACAACAAAATTCCCAATACATGGTTTAGATATTAACAAACAAGTCCGAATATTTCTCTCGGACTTCCAACTCACGTTCCCAAGTGGCTTCCTCCACTCCATGATGTTTCTACAAAACCTTTACCAAGGGAATAGTCTTGCCTCGCAAGACTTGATCCCGCCTATCCAAAACTCGAACCAGTCTCTACTCATACGAGGCATCCTCATCTACCTCTAAGTCGGTCCAATCCAATACATGTGATGGATCCGGCTCATACTTCCGAAGCATACTAACATGAAACACGTCGTGCACTCCGGACAACTGCGGCGACAAAGCTAAATGGTAGGCAACCTCGCCAATCCTCTCAAGGATCTCAAAAGGACCAATAAACCGATGGGACAACTTCCCACTCTTACCAAACCTCATCAATCCCCGCCTAGGTGATATTTTCAAAAAAACATGATCACCCGCCTCAAATACCAAAGGCCTCCTCCTACGGTCGGCATAACTCTTTTGATGACTCTGGGCTGTAACAAGCCTCCTACAGATAAGCTCAACTTTCTCCATCGTTTGCCGAACCAACTCCGGGCCCAACAAAGGTGCATCACCCACCTCGGCCCAACAAACTGGAGACCTACAAGGTCGGCTATACAAGGCCTCAAACCGTGCCATACCGATACTCGACTGGAAACTGTTGTTTTAGGCAAACTCCGCTAAGAGTAAGTGCCTCTCCCACGACCCACTAAAGTCAAGAACACAACCTCGAATCATATCCTCAAGGATCTGAATAGTACGCTCAGACTGCCCGTCAGTTTGAGGGTGATAAGCCGTGCTAAAGGTCAATCTAGTGCCCAAGGCACTCTACAAACTCGGCCACAACCTAGCAGTAAAACGTGGATCTCTATCTGTGATGATCGACACTGGAACCCCGTGCAACCTCACTATGTCCCGAATATACAAGTCGGCAAGATGATCTACCGAATCTCTCACGCGCATAGGAATAAGTGCGCCGACTTAGTCAACCGGTCTACAACCACCCAAATAGCATCACTACTCCGCTGAGTCCTCGGAAGACCTACAACGAAGTCCATAGTAACATGCTTCCACTTCCACTCGGTAATAGGCAAGGGTTGTAACAAACCCGCTGGCCTCTGATGTTCAGCCTTCACTTGCTGACAAGTAAGGCACTTAGACACAAAAACTGCCACATCTCTCTTCATACCCCTCCACCAAAACTGACGACCCAAATCACGATACACTTTAGTACCTCCCAGATGCACCGCAAGGCGTGAATGGTGAAACTCTCGGAGTACTTCCTCTCGGCAAGACTCCGGCACAAATAGACGATCTCGGTATCTCACACTCAGGTCGGGATACACAGTCAAACCCTTCTCAGCCTTCCCACTGAAGATCTTCTCCCGAAGAGATTTTACCTCAAGGTCACCTCTCTATGCCTCTAACACTCGAGTCACGAGTGTAGGCTGCGCAACTACAGAAAACAAGGCCGCACCCTCAACAGATTCGCCCAGCAGCAAATCAAACTCGCTAAGAGCACCCAACATCTCCCACTCCCGGATGGTTATACAAGCTACATCACTAATGGATTTCCTGCTAAGGGCATCAACAATAACATTAGCCTTCCCCGGATGATAATGCAACTCGAAGTCATAATCCTCAATAAACTCCATCCACCTCCTCTGCCTCAAGTTCAAGTCTTTCTGTGTAAACAGATATTTCAGATTCTTATGATCCTAGAATACCTCGAACCTCTCACCATAAAGGTAGTGCCTCCAAATCTTCAAGGCAAAAATCACGGCTGCTAACTCTAGGTCATGTGTAGGGTAATTCTTCTCGTGTATTTTCAACTAAAGTGAGCCATAGGCTACCACTTTCCCCTCTTGCATCAACACACAACCCAAACCCTCTCGTGAGGCATCACCATAAACGGCATAACCCGAACCTCTCTCCGGAATAATCAACACAGGAGCGGTGGTAAGTCTAACTTTCAACTCTTGGAACGACTTTTCACAAGTCTCACTCCATACAAACTTGACCCCTTTCTGCGTCAATCTAATCAATGGTGAAGCTAGCCTAGAGAAATCCTTCACAAACCAGCGGTAATACCCAGCTAATCCCAGAAAACTGCAGATCTCAAAAACACTCTTAGGCTGTGCCCAATCTTGCACTGCCTCAATCTTGGATGTATCAACAGACACCCCTTCCCCGGAGACCACATGGCCTAAGAACTTGACTTCTCTTAGCCAGAACTCACACTTCACAAACTTGGCATACAACCTATGGGCTCTAAGCAACTCAAGCACCACTCTCAAGTGTTCCTCGTGCTCCTCCTCAGAAGGTGAATAAATCAGAATGTCGTCCACGAAAATGACTGTAAAACGATCCAAGAATTCCCAGAAGATCCAGTTCATCAAATCCATAAACACTGCCAGTGCATTGGTGAGCCCAAAAGGCATCACCAGGAACTCATAATGGCCATACCGCGTACCGAATGCCGTCTTCGGAATATCCTCCTCCCTGACCCTCAACTGGTGGTAACCCGATCTCAAGTCTATCTTAGAGAAACAACGAGAACCTTTCAACTGGTCAAACAAATCATCAATACGAGGCATAGGGTACTTATTCTTAACCGTAGCCAGATTCAATTTCCGGTAATCAATACAAAGTCTCAAGGCACCATCTTTCTTTTTAGAAAAAAAGGTCGGTGCTCCCCACGGCGAAACACTAGGGCGAATAAAGCCCTTATCTAGCAACTCCTGGAGTTGAATCTTCAACTCACTCAATTCGGCTGGGGCAAAACGGTAAGGTGCCATAGAAATCGGCGTTGTGCCAGGCACTAGGTCAATAAAGAACTCGATCTCTCGATGAGGTGGCAAACTAATAAGATTCTCGGGAAAGACATCCGAATACTCACAACCACTCTCGGCAATACAGTCTGGGTCTCATCACACTCACTACTCATAAAGCTAGCAAGAAGACCACTAAGCTCACTCCGCCTTCGCGGATCATACACCGGTGGCAAAACACTACCAACCCGATCCCCCAAGAGATGGAAACAATCCCCGCTCAAGGTACATGCAGTGACCCTTTGGCGGTAGCAATCAATAACAGCCCGGTATGACAATAGCCAGTCCATACCCAAAATAACATCAAAACCCGACATAGCCATAACTACAAAAGAAAATGGAAGCCGGCGGTCGGTGACCTCTATATCACAGCCCCGACACCCTTGTTTCAAAATCAACTCACCCCCAACAGGTGATACAACACAAATAGGAGATGCTAACTGTGCCAACTCCAACCCCAAAACAGATGCAAATGCAGCAGATAAAAAGGAATGGGATGCACCCATATCAATCAACACATTGGCAACCGAGTTGCAAAACAAAAAGGTACCTCTCACAACTGATGGAGCCGATACAAGATCATGCGCGGTAACAGCATACACACACCCAGAAGGTCTCTGGTCTACCTGCTCACCTCTAGGAGCATAAGACTGCTGCACAGACTGGGATGATGAAGCCCCCTGATTGGCCCTCGAGGCCTGAACTGATTGAGCTGGTTGATGGCTCTGAGTCTGCCTCAAACCAGATGCACCAAATGTGCCACTTAACTGCAAGCAAAACCTCTTCAGGTGCCCCGCCTGACCACATTGGTAACAAGAGAGCGGCTGGCATCTGCCCTGACTGCCTCGAGGTGAGCCAAGATGAAGCTACCCCTCCTCCCTTCTCAAGGGCAGCTGGAGACTTGTGGCCCAGCTGACCACATTTGAAACAGGTAATGTCTCCCTGACTGCCTCTCCTAGAACCTGCACTCGGCACTGGAAAAGTAGACCTCGCTAAAGCACCCTGGGACTGCTGAGGGCTAGAACCCCTTTGCCTCCTGCCATCCCCCTGGCCATCCTGACTCCTCTTGGAGCCCCTCATCCTCTCCTCCTCCTCATGCATCATAGTCTCCATATGGGTTGCGGCATCCACAAGATGCCATAATCCCGGGTCATGGACCCCCCAACTCTAGTCTTGAGCCCGTGCCTTAACTTCTTCTCAAATTCTAAACAACAGCGTTCCTCAGACGCCACAAGCTCAGGTGCAAACCTGGACAGACTGGTAAATGTGGCCTCAAACTCGGCCATTGGCATACTCAGCTGCTTGAGCTAACAAAACTGATCTCTCAACTTCTCCCTGACAGCGGGAGACAGAAACTTCTCCTGGAAGGTAGCAATAAAAGCCTCCCAAGTACCACCAACATGACCCCTCATGAACTTCCACCACTGACCCGCATCTCCCTTCAACTAGAAAGACGCCAAGGTCACCTTCAATGCCCCGTCTTCGATGCCAAGCATCTCAAACGTCTTGGTCATTTGCTCAAGCCACTCGTTAGCCTTCAGTGGATCTTTGGGATCACCCACAAACTCGTCCGGATTAGACCGGAAAAACTCCCTCTTCAGAAAAGAAGGCCCTGCATCAACAACCTAGGCCTGGGCTTGATTCTTACCTCTGAGAATGCCCATGGACTCCCTCAATGCTCCTGCTATCTCGCGGGATAAAGCACCCATGGCCTGTTGACCCACTGGCTCGGCCACATTGGCTTGACCAACACCCTCTTGCTACTCCGGAATATCATCCGGTATAGGCATCTCCTGCCTACCACGCCTACCACGCCTACTACGTCCTCGTCCTAACATCCTAATAAAGGTAACAAAAGACGTTAGCACATTCACAAATGTGCCGAAGCTATAACACTCGCGTCCTAATACAATGGACAACAGTAACTCATTCCACGTAAGCACATAATCACATAAGCACCTACGAATTTCATTTCTGGATAATGACAGTCCCGAGGCGTTGCTAGAGTTCTAGTTAGAAACAGCATTGATCAAGTCCTTTTCCAACAAGACTCACAGAAACCCAATGATCCAATCAACATCCTAGAAACTAAATCCTATACTCATATAGTCACATAAAAATGTTATCACATAAGCACATAACATTACATCTAAGTCTCTAACAAGCAAGACAAACCCATTGTGATACTAATCACTTCCCACGTACCCAAAGTATTCAAACCCGGTACGCTCTGATACCAAGTTACAGGCATTCAAGTAGTTATAGCAGTTAAGCACATAACCTCATGGTAAGAATGCTAAACATGGCAGTCACTTACACGCATGCAAGGATGCTAAAGCGTAAAAGCTTACCTAGTACTCCGATCCAAAAAGGAAGCTAGTTAGTAATCAATGCATGATCCTAGCTATGTCAAGAATGCCTGATGCAACACATGCAAATGCAACTAAGATAGGCTCAGCTATTCTAAGATGTCATGTGAATGCAATTAGATAACATGTATTCAAATTGGTATTGAAATACAATGCAGTTAGTATGATGCGCCGAGCCCGGTGCATGCAATACAGATGAATGAATGCAAACATGCGAGCATAAGGATGCTAATTGAAAATGACCCTAAACTAACCATCGAAAGCTGATAAGTAAAACGGAGAAAGAAATGGGGGTTGGAAGACATGCATCACACACATGCACACTTATTACAACAATTGTGCCCTCTCGACGGAGGGTCCGAATAATAAGCTAAACTAGCTAATCTAAGCTAATTAAACTAATTATTACAAAACGAAACTAATTACTAATCCTAGTTAACTAATTATTACAAAATGAAGCTAATTAACTAACCAGCTAACTAACTAGTTATTACAGACACAAATGAATAGTTAAGCGTATTAACTACTTAAGTACAAAAATGAATGCATTAGCTAGCTTAAGCAAAGCAACTAAGTAAAGCAAATAGAAGGGGCCTCGGAGCGAAAAGCACATGCATGCTCGGTCGCCTCGTTCGGAAATCCATCGCGATGCCCCAACTTGCCTCTGTTTTCAATTGTTCTCAGAACACTGTACAAAGCTCCAGATAGCTTTTACTCCATCATGGGAACCTCCAGGAAGGCTGCCGACCAGTAAAGGGTAGTGTAGACCACCTGCCGACCACCCAAGTATGTTGCAGACCACAAAAAGTGGTCGGCCAGCCACTTTTTCTAGTCTGCCAACCAGAAAATCTTGCCAAGCTCCAATTTGTTGCAACAAAGAACAAGAAGGGGCATAGCAGTGTATTTGCAAGGTATGTGTGCACAACCACCCTCCCTATCATTTCTTAAGCTCAAGGGAGTGCGGTACTCGACTCTTGGGCAACCAACCGAGCATCGCAATGCACGATGGCCGAGAAGCCAAGATTGCACAATTCAATGTGAATGAATGCACAAATAACACATAAAAGCCTTAATCTCTATCATGCATGATCAAGAGGGTTGGCAACCGAGAATTGAGGCACATTTCATCACTTCAAGTATGAAACGTCCCTCGTTTCTCGTGTTTGGACTAACACCCTATTCAAACCAATGCAATGCATGCACATGGAAATACAATGCAATGCAACATGAGCATGGCAAGTATAATGTAAACAACCTGAGTATGCAACCACATAATGCGATGCAACAAGCATGCAACAACATAATGCAATGCAACAAGCATACAACATGCTATTCTACCAATGCTAGGATGGCATGCACACACTATGCAATGCATGCACATGCAAACAACATGGAATGTAACAATATGCAACCACATAATACAATGCAACAACATAATGCAATGCAACAAGCATACAACATGCTATTCTACCAATGCTAGGATGGCATGCACAAAATTCCAAACACAATGCAGGGCATGCACACACTATGCAAAGCATGCACATGCAAACAACATGGAATGTAACAACATGTGAACAACATGCAAACAAACATGCTCAATGGACTTAAACTGAATATGGACAGACCTCAACCATGCCCAAAACAGTGGCCATAATGCATCAAAACTAAGGCACAAAAGGGCCAAGAACACATGCTCATGTGAGGGCCCATCAAATGAGCATAACAACACAACTCTCAAACATGATCAAGGAGTGACAAACATGGAAATGTGACAACACTAAATGCACTGAAATCATGTATGAAATGGTACCAAACCACACAAACAACACAAGTATGGCATGCAAGAGCTCTTAAGCATGAAAGCTAGTGAATGAGACTAGACAAGAGGCATGCAATGCATGGCACAAATGGATGAACCAGCCACAAATAGAGCTGAATTAGGTCAAAACAAAGACCAAAACATACTAAGAGGGGAGCTCAAAGGTCTAAGCATGCATGCATACAAGCTAGGCCACAAACAAGGCAACAATGCATGAGCCTTAAAGGCATTCAAAGAGTGAAAAAGTGGGAACATGGCAATGCTATATGCTCTGAAATAACATGGTAGATGATGCCAAATCATGCACATGTGACAAATGAAGCATGCTATGGTACTCAAAACTCAAAGCTAGCAAGGCCAATTGCACTACAACTATGCAATACATGAACCATATGGCCAAGGCAACCCAAAACAGTCCTAGAGCATGTCAAAATGATGCTAAAACATGTATGGAGCAAAGCCAAAACAAGCTAGCATGAAGGGTCAAAACATCAAGTAAGCTAGGCCAATGTGCATGATTACACTACACCTACTAAAACCAAGCATGAGATGACTTCACCAACAAAAATCAGAGTTGTATTATGGCAAAATAAGACCCAAAACACACTGAAATAGTGGCTCAAAAGCCTAGGCAAGATGGCATACACAACAACTCATTCTTAACGCATAAAGCATCAACCCTTCAAAGCATTGAAAGAGTGACATATGAGAGGGTATGACCACACTACATGGACTGAAATCAAGTATCAAATGATGCTAAATCATGCAAATAGCCCAATCAATGCATCCCAGTGGCTTGGAAACTCAAGGCTAGTGAGCTAGAATGCACTATGGCTATACAAAGCAAGGCATGCATGACCCAAAACACTTAAATCAGAGCTTAAGCATGGTAAAACATGAACAAAAGCTTCTTGGAGTTGAGCCAAAACATGCTAGAATGATGGTCCAAAGGCATGATGCATGTTAGGCTAGCATGCAAGATTACACTACAAGTGTAGAATGCATGCAAGTGGTGACTCAACCAAGCTAAAACAGAGGTATGCTATGTCAAAATAACACCAAAAACAAGTCGTGAACAAGCCAACACATGCTAGAAGACCATGCTCAAACATGAGGCTAATAAGGCAAGCATTCAAGATACAAGGAGAGACGATGACCCCCTCCTATTTGGGACCTCAAAAGACCCTTTTCACTACTGAAATTCCTCTGAGTTTCAATGGTGAGAAGGCCAAAAAGGAGGTGGTCCCAACAGCTTAAAAGGATAGCATAAAAGCAAAGCCAAACAAGGCACAAGAGGGGGTAGACCACCCCCAACACCAACAAGGCCTTAAACAAGCATGTTAAGCACTAAAAATCAGAACTTTTTGCAGTAGAAAGTCAAGCCAAAATAAGCATACAAATAGGTCCAAAAGCTTAAACAAAAAACCAAGGTTTAAGGGCTAGTTGACTCACCCTTGAAGAACAACTTCAAAGCTGCAACTCCAGCAACTTTTCTGAGCTCAAACCAAACCCAAAACACTAAAAACATTTTCTAGGTGCCTCAGCTCCAAGAGTATGGTGTTTCACTATGTGTTTGTGTGAAAAAGTGTGAAGAAACTACACTTTTGAGCACAAATATGAAGAGTAAGAGTAATATAGAGATAGATGGTATATGTATAGCTCAAGCAAGTTTTTTTTTTGAACCTAGAGAAGGGAGAGAGGGCCTCCCTTATATAGAAAAACAAGCCTCAAGCTTGTTGAACAAGCTTGAAGCTAGACGCAATCCCTCCATATGAAGGATGGTTTTTGTGCTCACCAGCTATCACAGCTAGCAAGAAAATATCTTCAAAAAGATGTAAGAAAGCTGCCGACCACTTGAAGTGGTCGGCCAGCTACTTACACTGGTCGGTCGACCAGTGAAAGTGGTCTCCCAGAAAGAAAAGTGGTTGGCCAAGGGGAGAAGTGGTCAGCACACAAAAAGCAAGGTGGTGGCAAGGTGGGAGACCACTTTTTCCAACTGCAAACCACTTGTAGACCACCAAAAGTGGTCTACAGGGAAGAAAACTGGCTGACGGGGAAGAAAAGTGGTTTTAAGGGACAGAAACTGGTCTCCCACCCTCATTCCACCCTCCAAGCAAGGAAAACAAGGTTTTTGCCAAAAACAAACCAAAAAGGATGAAAGACGAAAGTTTGCGAGGCAAGGTACGCAGCCGGAAGCCTCGAAAACTAGTCTACGGGCACCAAAAGTGGTCTACGAGGGAAAAGTGGTCTGTAACCACAAAAAGTGGTCTTCCAGACCTTAGTGTCCCTCTAGGCAAAGGCAACAAGGCATGGTTCGAAAACCAAGCCGAGAGGAGAACGTTAAGCGGTCCCGAGACAAGGCGTGCGGCCGAAGGCTCCGGAAATCGGAAACTAGTCTCCAAGAGGGAAAAGTGATCTACGACCACAAAAAGTGGTCTACAGACCTCTCTCTCCCTCTAGGGAAGGTCAACAAGGCATGGTCCACAAACCAAGCCAAAACACAAAGAGTTCAGAGACGCGGAGGCAAGGCACTCAGTCGAAAACTCCGAAAACTCGAAATGAGCACAAACATGCACAATCACCGAGCGCTCAAACGATGACGTCTGAGTCTTAAGGTCGGTCAAAAATGAGGTGTCTACAACTCAATGTAAACAATGTTGCACCCTCTTTGGACTCACCCAAGTACAATTCAAACTTGCTGATGTCTCCCAACATAACGCATTCCCGAATGGCCACACTCGCCAAACTACTCATGGATTTTCGACTTATGGCGTCGGCCACTACATTGGCCTTTCCCAGATGACAGTGTAACTCAAAATCGTAGTCCTCCAAAAATTCCATCCACCTCCGTTGGAGTAAATTCAAGTCTTTTTGGGAAAACAAATTCTTTAGGCTCTTATGATCGGAAAAAACCTCAAACTTCTCGCCATACAAATAATGCCTCCAAAATTTCAAGGCAAACACTATTGCTGCTAATTCCAAGTCATGGGTAAGGAAATTCTTCTCATGAGTTTTCAATTGCTGTGAACCATAGGCTACAACCTTTCCCCCTTGCATCAAAACACAGCCAAGCCCATCCCAAGACGCATCACAATAAACGGCATAACCCAAGCCTCTTTTTGAAATTATCAACACTGGTGCGGTAGTCAGCCTAGTCTTAAGCTCTTGGAATGAATTTTTACAAGCCTCACTCCACATAAACTTAACCCCCTTTCTAGTCAATCTAGTCAAAGGTGCGGCTAGTCTAGAAAAGTCCCTTACAAAACGCCGATAGTACACCGCCAATCCCAAGAAACTCCGGATCTCAAAAACATTCTTAGGTTGCTCACAATCCTGTACAGAGTCTATCTTTGAAGAATCTACAATTACCCCCTCTCTTGACACTACATGGCCCAAAAACTTCACCTCGATGAGCCAAAAACTCGCATTTCTCAAATTTGGCATACAATTGATGTTTCCTAAGCAAATCAAGCACTACGCTCAAGTGAGCCTCATGTTCTTTATTGGAAGTCGAATAAATTAGGATGTCGTCCACAAACACGACCACAAAAAGATCTAAGTATTCTCTAAAAATTCGGTTCATCAAATCCATAAAGGAAACCGGTGCATTGGTCAGCCCAAATGGCATTACAAGTAACTCATAGTGACCATAACGCGTACGAAAGGCCATTTTCTGGATGTCCTCCTCCCAGACTCTAAACTGACAGTACCCCGACCTAAAATCTATCTTTGAAAATAACAAGACCCTCTAAGTTGGTCAAACAAGTCATCAATTCGGGGTAAGGGGTACTTGTTATTGATGGTAACCCGATTCAACTTACGGTAATCAATACACAATCGCAATAACCCATCCTTCTTTTCGCAAAAAGAGCCGGCGCTCCCCAAGGCAATGTACTAGGGCGAATGAAACCCTTATCTAAAAGCTCTTGCAGTTGAATCTTCAACTCATGCAATTGTGCCGGTGCAAATCTATATGACGCCATGGAAATTGGCGTCGTTCCAAGCACTAAGTCGATGGTGAACTCGATCTCCCAGTGGGGTGGCAAACTAGTAAGATCCTCGAGAAATATGTCCGGGTATTCACAAACTACCCTTGGCAACTCAACACGGGTCCCGTCACTCTCACTATCCAAGAGGGTAGCAAGAAAATCGCTAAGCTTGTTTCTACTACGAGGGTCAAATACTAGCGATAAGACCCGAGCAACCCTGTCTCCCAGAAAGTAAAAACAAACACCACTCGAGGTGCACACTGTGACCCTTTGACGAAAACAATCAATCGCTGCTCGATACGAAGATAACCAATCCATGCCTAGAATAACATCAAAACTCGACATGTCTAGAAACACAAAGGCAAACGGGAGTCGACGCTCGGCAACCTCTATCTCACAACCATGACACCTCCGATCTAAGTCAACTATACCCCTAACTGGTGACTTAACTCTAAGTGGAGACGTTAACCGTGCCACCTCTAACCCCAATGCAGATGCAAATACAGCAGATATGAATGATTGAGACACACCCGTGTCTATCAATACGTTAGCCAAAGAGTTACACACAACAAAAATACCCCTCACAACTGAGGATCCCAAAGAATCCTGGGCGCGGTAAAGATACACGCCCTTGTGGCCTTCCGATCAACTCGCCATCTCTTGAGCATAAGCCTATCAGACCGACTGAGCCAAAGCAGCTCTCTGATTAACTCGCAAAGTCTGAACTGAGTGAGCCTACTGGTGGCTCTAAGTCTGCCTCGACTCTGATGTGCCAGATACGCCTCCCAACTGCGGGCAAGCTCTCTTCATATGCCCTGACTGACTGCACTGATAGTAAGTAGGCCCCTACCCCCTACTCTGAGACTGACTCTGAGATCGGTTAGGTGGTGGTGGTGGCAATATCTGCTGTCCTCCTCTCTTCTGTGGATATGCAAAAGCCTTGTGACCCGGTTGGCCACATTTGAAGCAAGAAAACCCACTCGGTGCACTCTTCCCCGGGCCCACACTGGGCAAGGGAAAGGTAGATCTAGACTGTTGCGATTGAGATTGGGATGAAAAGGTATTTCTACTCTTCTTGTTGGGCCTATTGTCCCCTTGTAACCCTTGACCCCCATATTCTCTCCTCTTCAACCTCCACAGTAATCTCTATGTGTGCCGCCACTTCCACAAGTCGATCATAGTTCTGGATCATGTTCCCGGCAACCTTGAACAAGATCTTGGTTCTAAGTTTCTTTTCAAACTCAATGCAATGACGCTCTTTCGTCGCTACCTACTCCGGGACAAACCAGGACAAATTGGAAAAGGCCGCTTCAAACTGGGCCACGGACATATTGAGTTGCTTAAGGCCTTGGAACTCCTGCCTCAACCTCTCCCTAGTAGTGGGAGGTAGGTACTTGTCTTGGAAAGCCACTACAAATGCTTCCCATGTCGGTTCCATTCGGCCCTTGGCGTATTTCCACTATTAACCCGTATCCCCCTTGAGGTAGTAACTCGCAAGAGTCACTCTAAGCTCACTGTCTTCGATGTGGAGCATCTCAAATGTCTTCACTATCTGTTTGAGCCATTCATCTGTTTTCTTAGGCTCAAGGCCACCATGGAACTCATCCAGCTTGGCCTGCAAAAACTCCCTCATGAGGAAACTCGCCCTTGTCAGAGATGAGAGGGAAGAAAACTAGTCGGGGAAGAAGTTAGGCTTGAAACCGTTAAGAGAGAACTGGGTAGCCTCACTAAATTAGGCCTATCTTTTTGTAAACTTAGAATTTAGTTTTGATGCCACCACCATTGGAAAGTGGACTTCCGAGGCTTCATTTTAGACTCAAGAATCTCCTAAAACTGAGTTCGGATGAGGGAGATATGACTGTTTGGAGTTAGGCATCAATCCGATTAAGACCAAAACTGAGAAACCTTCACTAAAATAGGAATATCTCTTTTCACACTTAGAATTTAGATGTGAGGCTTCCACCATTGGAAACTAGACTTATGGGCCTTCAATTTAGACTGAAGAATGACTTGAAAAGGAGTCCGAATGAAGGAGATATGCCTATTTGAAGTCAGGCCTAGAAACAGATTTTTGATGGCCAGCAGGTGGCCAGTAAATGGCCGGCCAGCCATCATTGATGGCCAGCAATGCACACTTCTAGCCGGCCGACCATGTGCCAGCCACTAGTGTAAAACCCATATATTTTCTCCAACTATTTCCACAAAGTTCCAGCTATCCCTTTTTAGATATTTTCAACCTAAGGCTCATGTTTTCTATATATAGAGGACCTCTCTTCTTTCTTTCAAGGTTAGAAACATTTAGGAATGAGGAAATAATTTTGAAAAATATCCTCTCTCTCTACAATTCTCTCTCGCTCTCTCTTGCAACTTGCATAGCCTATGCCCAAACACTCTAAACCAAACCTAGAGAACTTCTTGATAAGATAATTTGAGCTTGAATTTGAGCTCTTGAAGCACTTGAGAGTGTGAAATTGGTGGTTTATGACTTAAAGGTTCATTCATCTTCAAGAGGTATACCTTCTCTTGCTTTTGTACCATCTTTACACCACTTGTTTTCCATCTTTTCTACTATTTTTGGAGTTGTTTAAAACTTGTTTTTATGGGCTAAAACTTGTGGTTTAAAGCTACCAAAGGTGAAGGGGTTAACCACCCTTCCTTGAACCTTATTCTCTAAGCTTTTGCTCTTGTGTTTCCCATTCTTTTCTCAAATTTTTTTGAGCTTTTTACCACAGAGGTTTTTAGAGGCTAAAAAAGTGGTTTTAAAGTCCTAAAAATGGAGGGGTTAGCCATCCCTCCTTTGGCTTGTTTACTTGCTTAAATTGCTCCATGTTTTAGCTTATTATTTTAGCTACCTTTGTCTTCATTCCAACACATTTTTTGTACTATTTTTGGACTGTCTAAACTCTGAAATTTTGGGTTGAAACTTGTGGTTTAAGGCCAATAAAGGTGGAGGGGTGGCTTACCATTCCTTCTACCTAGCTTCCAAGGCCTTTGCCCTTGTGTTTCCCACCTTGTTGTTACCTTTTTTTGAGTTTTTAAATATTAAATTTCAAAGTTATTTCAATGGCTAAAAACACTTTTTTAAGTCCAAAATTAGAGGGGTTAACCTCCCCTCCTTGTATCTTGCTTACTAGCCTAGCTTGTGCTATGTTTTAGCTTATTAATCTAACTTTTTTTTAGCTCAATTCCAACATGTTTTAGGACTATTTTTAGACTATTTTAGGACTATTTTTGGTTGATGGTTGCATTTGAGCTTTGCTTTGCATGCTTGTAGTGTAATTGTCCTCATGAGCTTGGTGTTTTAGGCCTTAGACACCATCTTATTTGAGTTGATAGCATTTATTTTTGCTTTTCTCACTTATTTTCAGCACTAATAATCTCTACAACCTCCCTCCTTTCTTGGCGTGTTGCTTTGCTTCGAGAGTTGTTTCAAACCTCTTGTTCTTTTAAGCATGAGATTGAGATTGTCATGCTTAATGTTTTAGGGGTTCATTATCAACGGCATGACATCTCTTTCATGTCTTAAGTTAACTCTTGGTTTGGTACTTCACTCCATTAGAGGACTTAAATTCAACCTTTGGACTCAATTTACTAAAGAATGGATGGTAATCTAAAATGAAGTATTAAAATGGGACTAAAATGGTGCAAGATAAGAATTTGGTTATTTTCAATAGGACGTTAATTGAACACATGGAAGCTTGAAGCATTTCATACTCATTAGTGATGAAATGGTTTAAGTTTCCAAGGTCACCACTTCCCTTGATCAATTCATAAAAGGGAGGAGATATGAGTCTTATTTTGTTGCATTCATTGAGATTGCACACTTTAAATCACAAGCCATCATGCAATGAAATTGCTTGAGTTGGTGGTTTGTGGCTTAAACTCATCAATCCTTTGATTTGCTCATGAAAATGAGGGATGAGTTGTGCAAACAGACCCTTGAAATACCCTGTATATGCTCTGTTTGTCCTCTATTGTAGCAAGGAGAACTGGGCAGCAGTGGTCGGCCGGCCACTGATGCAAATTTCAGCAGAGTGTTCTTTTGGCCAAGCAGAGTTATTCTCGAAGTGAGCAGTAGTGTCAGTGTTCTATTGTGCAACAGAGGCATTCCAGAAGCAAAATGATGGCCTTTTCAGGCAGAAACCGAGCACGTGCATGATCATCCCTCGCATTCTAAGTTTATTTAAAGTTTAAATATTTAGATTAAATATTTGTTGTAATTAATTAGTTGTAGCTAGTTAATTTTGTGCTAGTAAATTTTGATAAGTGTTGTAACTAATTAGTTAGTTAAATTAGTTATTCAATTTCGTTTTGTAATTAATTAGTTAACTAGAATAGTTAATTCATTTGTTGTAATAATTAGTTAAGTAGCCTAACTAGTTTATTCATTTCGGTTTGTAATGGCCTAATTAGCTTACCTTTAATTAGCCTAGCTTGGCTTAATTAGTTAGCTTAGCTTAAGTAGCTTAGTTAGTTAATTAGTTTATTCATTCAGACTCTCTTTCATGAGAGTGCAATGCAATAACGTGTATGTCTTCTAATCCCACGTCTTTCTCCCTTTTATTTACTAGCTTATGATGGTTAGTTTAGGGACATCATGTTTCGTTTAGCATACTTCATGTTTGCATCCGTCCGTATTGCATGCACCGAGGCTCGGTTCATCATTCTAACTGCATTGTTAGTTTAATACTTCTTTGAATACGTGCTTAAACCGCATGCTATTTCATTGATTCATGTACCATGCTTATTAGCCGAGCCTATTAATTGCATATTGCATGTGTTGCATTAGTCATATTGCATAGTTAGGAATCATGCATTTTTTTCTAACTCTTTTGTTTGTTTTGGCTTGGAATACTAGATAAGCTTTTATTTGCTTTAGCATAATCACATGTGTGTGAATGTTGCCATATCTAGCATGTTTGCCATGGGGCTAATTGCTTAAGTGCTAAACTCCTTATATGCCTGTGAACAACAGCGAGCTAGCCACAAACAAATTGAACTACTACAGGCAAAGCAAAAACAGCAAGAGCAGAAGGCTGAAAGGAAACAACAGATGACTGAATTGATACAACAAATGGCTGAACAAAAGCAGGAGTAGTCTGAAAAGAGGACCAGAAAAAAGAGTGTAGTTGAGAAAGAGTAGGGGTAGAGTTAGAAATAGATGGAATAAGAACAGGTAAAAGTGATTCATCAAATGTGACATGCCTAGACAAATAAATTTTGCCATAAATAGGATCAAGGCAACGATATACTTTGATAAAGGGGTGATAACCAATGAAGACACAAGGAATTGACTTAAGGGCTAGCTTATGAGAAGCATAGGGTTGAAGCCAAGGAAAGCACCAACAGCCAAAGCTTTTAAGCAAAGCAAAATTAGGGAAATGATGAAATATGACATCATAAGGAGTTTGATTTTGAACTTTAGAACTGGGCAACCTCTTAATGAGAAAGATAGAAGCAGCAAGAACATCAAACCAATAAGCAAGGGGAAGACATGATTGCTGTAGCAAAGCAATGGTAGTAGTGACAATGTGCCTATGTTTTCTCTCGGCAACTCCATTTTGGGGAAGAGTGTGTGGACAACACATTTGATGAATGATGCCATGTGTTCTAAGAAAAATCTCAAACAGAGAACTAGTGTACTTGCCACCATCATCAGTGCGAAAAATTTTAAGAGTAGTCTCAAATTGATTTTCAACAAACACCTTAAATTCCATAAATTTGGTAAACACTTCACTTTTATAGCAAAGAGGATAAACCCAAGTAAATTTGCTAAATTCATCAATGAACAAAACATAGTATTTAAACCCAGAGAAACAAGTGGGTTCAACAAGAGGAGAAATAGTAGAGAGAAGAGCAGAAGAAGAAAAAGACTTGGACTTGGTAGTCATGGGATGAATATTTAGAGAAGAGTAAGAATATTTAGAGAAGAGTAAGAAAGCAGGGAAAACAGAAATAGGATGCACAAAAGAGAGATCACAAGTTAGAGAGGAAATAGGAATAGAGGGAGAGATAGCCAAAGATGGAGACAAGGCAGTAACAAAGCAGGGGGGACAAAGGGCAAAGAGCAAAGTTGGCCAAAAGCAAACTAAAGCTTTCTGAGCAAAGCAAAAATGAGAGTAGAAGGCTGAAAGGAAAGAACAGAAGCCAAATTGATACAGCAGATGGCTAAACAGAAGCAGGAGCAGACTGAAAAGAGGACTAGAAAAAGGAGTGTAGTTGAGGAAGAGTAGGGGTAGAGTTATGTGTAGAGATAGAAATAGATGGAGTAAAAAACGGAAAATGGCGCGCAATGCACGCCGTAAAAACTCTTCTACGACGTGCAACGCGCGTCATATTATGATTAGTCATGGAAAGTCATTCACTTTCAACGACATGCTTCGTACGCCGTTAAAAACTATTTAACAGCAGATTTTGTGCGTCGTTGTTACTTTTTCTACGACATGCTATAGTATGTCGTTAAAAACTATTTAACGACAAATTTTGTACATCGTTGTTACTTTTTCTACGACTACTTTTGCACGTCGTTAATTGGTAAGACAAATAACGACGCTGATTAAGCGCCGTAAAATATGTAATACAACAACTTATTATGCCTGCCGTAGAATATGTAGTTTTTTATTTTTAAATTCAACAAGTTCTATTTGACCAATTTTGTACAATCTAACAAATATTACAAACAAGCATCACAAAATATCAATCAACCACCAAAATATTGTTTGAAACATCAAAAAGAAACTATATCCATAAATTATAAACATTCAACAATTGTCTATACATTCTAAAGATTTGAAAACTATATCCTTAAGTTCTAAACTGTACAAAAAGTATAAACCACCAAAAACTATGCATATCTAACTTTCTAAACATATCGATAACTATTAAGAGATTATCTAAACTACCGACAACAATTCCTATAGTAGTTATAGCTACAACTGTAGCAAATCCACTTGCTCCTATCACAGGGACGAGGGTGCCCAATGTATATGTTAAGGCACCTAAATCCGCGGCAATAGCTGGAGCAACTAACCCTGTTGCATTTCTTGTCTGCATGACAAAGGAAACTTCATATAAGTACAAAAACCAACGACTCAGGGACAAGAATATTTCTTGAGGTATTAAGAAATGATCAAGAAATTTTAAAACATCAACAAATTTGAAGATCATCGTGGTTGCCTCTATTCAAATTTGAAGATTTGATTCGAACAATTTTTTTTTTCTCTTTCCCATAAATATATACAAGAAGCAAACCTTCCCAACACATATGGAACAAACTTCACTGATGTAAGTCCATATAAATAATTTCCAAGAGAGAAAGGAAGCAAAGGGCTGAAACGGAGAAGCATAACAACTCTAAAACCATTTTCTCCAATTACCTTGTCAATCGCAAGAAATTTCTTGTTTCCTTCCACCAATTTAAGAATACGATCACGGGCAAAATATTTGGCAATTAGAAAGGCAACACTTGCAGCCACCTGAAAGGGTAAGAAGATACAAGTTCAAGTACACCCCATTTCCTTAAAATTTGTTCTTTCATACTGGCAAAACTTCCAACTTACCATTCCACTAAGAGAGACAATGATAGTGCCAATAATAGAACCAATAGCAGACTAGCTGACATGGTTAACGGGATAGCTGGTACTGCAAGGATCTAGGACAACATATTAGTCAAAGTGTCAGTAAAGTTGCATTAAAAAAAAATCATACATGAATTATAATGGAACTCTGCACATGTTGGCTATTGTTTATGATCAAAGGGACTATTTATAGAAATTTAAGATAATTCTCACGTTCATATGTAGATCTGCTGAGAATTTGTGACTTGAAATAAAATGATAAATGAAATTCATTCAACTGTTTTTAGCTTGTGATATGAGAAACAAAGACACAACATTTACTATTTTTAACATGAACCTCCTAAAGGATGACATGATGGATGTTAGTGACAGATTAATGAAGCCTTGTAAACATATTATGCTTTAGAGAGAGGGCAAGTTCTTACTTCTAAGCCAGCGTACACTGCTACAAGTAAAGCATACCCAGCTGGCCCATAACTTGTTCATTAAGAAAACTTTTATGAGGGGGGAAAAAAAAGAGCAAATTCACAAAGAAGCAAAACTTGAAGCATATTATTGCAACTATAAATTCTACTTTAACATGAAGATTCCGACTGGAAGGTCCATGATCTAGGAATAAAATGTAGCATAGAGTTTCATGGCACAATAAATCATATAAGGAGTAGTGTTCTTTGCAAAAGAAGAGTACAAAATAAGCAGAGCAGTACAATTTAGGGGCAAGAGGAAACAAGATTATGTAAGGATGTAAACATGAAGCTTATTTTGCTCAGAAAGCTTTTCCCTTGTCTTTTTTGGTACTTAGAATGCATCTTAATCCACTTCATAGGGCACTTAGTTTGGTATAACACATTTTACACGGAAAATAAAAGAATAAAGATTACATATTTACAAAAGAAAAAGACAAAGACAAAGAAATGAAAGGAAGAACTTCCCAACTGAAATGTTATCTCAAAGGATTTTCCTCTTCCAAAGAGAAACTTACCCTATGGATCATGGATTTTGGTAGGGATTTGGAAGGGGAAAGGAAAAGTTGAGGGAAATTGAGAAAAAAAATTAGCTAATATTTCCTTCACATTTTAGTCGTCTTTTCCTTTCCATTTCCAAATCCCTAGTCAAATCCTTAATCCAAACACAACCTTAGGGAGCCCAACAACACTTAAAAGAGACGCATGAAAAGAAGTTGCAAGCCTAAGCAGTGTGTTTAAACATAAATCATATACGCACTATAACAAGCTACAAGTAACCACCAATTTCTTCCTCAAAGCCACTTTGAGGACATACTAGTAAGCATTTCAATACCCATCTTAATTCATGCACACCAAACCACACGATTAGAACACTTTGTGAAATATTTCCAAATAACAAACAATATCTATCACTTTCTTCAAGTGAAACAACACAAGAGGGTCTCTGAAAAAGAACATAAATAATGCTCTATTTGGTTCATTGGAATGAAATGAAATGGTGATTCCTTAGACTCTCTTATGGAATGACCATTCCCTTAACATAGTGAAAGACAATTCTATTTGTAATGCATTTGTCATTATATTTTTAGTCTAACCAAACATGAGAATGAATATTTTGAGGGAATGATCATTCCATTCCACTTCATTGCAATGAACCAAACACTACCTAAGAGTATAGAATTTCTGCAAAAACAGCAGCTTCAAGGCTGCAGAAAATCTAATTCATAATTTCTCAGGAAAATGAACCCACATAATACAAATTCTCATTATACACCCAATTGATTTTCAAGAAAACTAATATAATTTCCAATTCATCATCAGAGGCCTTCTAAAATAGAGAAAAGCTACTCTCCCAGACATAACTTGTGTGTTGTGTGGTGAAGATTAAATTTGAATAGTGTGGGGTTCATGTGTAGAATAAATTTGAACCACAAGTTGATAATTCTGAATAATTTCTGGGTTGATAAGTCTCGGTTCATAGTATTACTCGCTAAAATATAACCAAAGAAAGCCCAAAATGAAAACATTATCTGTTAACGAATATCACTCAACAGCACCCTATGTCTATATTATTGTAGTGTCTATATAATTGTATAGTGTTTACTTGTTAACCCAAAACGTTCAAAAATGGCTTCCTTGTTAACCCCTATGTCTATATTATTGTGTAGTGTTTCCTACAAATCCCTAAAGAGCTTAAATGCTTAGAGAAATTTAGAAAAATTAAACTCAGTAACACTTAAACCAATCTATACAATCCACACCAAGGTCTCAGAAAATCAGAAGTGGGTACAGGATTCATGAAATTACCGTCAATGAAATTAAAAAGTACAATACAAGAATAGCAAAACCAATGACACACTTTTCAGTATATCTCAAAAAAAGTGTTTCACCTTCAATAGAACCAAAATTTTAATAATCCTGAGATGGGTCTTAAATATCAAGAAATTGCGTTCAACATAACCAAATAAAAAAAATTTAATTAATTGACAAACAATTCTACAGCAATTTCTCAAAAATGTCTCACATTTAATTTTTCCTACATTCAAACCAAAATACCACCAATACAAAGAAAATCCACACCTAATTCTCAGAAATTCTCAAATGGGTATTTTGAATTCTTCAATGCAATTAAAAATCAATAAAAGAACAACAAAATCAGAGACATACTTTCAGTATATCTCAAAAAATTGCTTCACTTTTAAGAGATCCTAAATTCTAATAATCCTGATGGGTGTCAATTATCATGAAATTGCATTCAACATAACCCAATTATAATTAAACAATTTTACACCGATTTCTCAAAGTAGTCTCATTTTTAATTTCCTACCATTGGAACCAAAATACCTCCAACACATAAAGAATCTACATCTAATTCTTAGAAATTCTCAAATGGGTATTCTCCAACTAATATGTACATATGCAAGCAAAACCAGACGAACAAATTTAGATTTCAAGTGAAAACAAAAAGTGAATCAAACATCTGCAAAAACTTGAAGAAACCCAGATGCAGAACAGGTACAAGAATGATTAAAAGAAAGAAATTTTTTATTTTTGCATACCACATAAAGAGGTAGGGATTAGATGATTGAAGATGAAGAACTAGAGGGTTGTTGGTAGAAATCTCGACCCCCTTCTTGGAATACCCGCTGCACCACATTATCGTCAATGGACACAAACCCAATACAATTCCAGAGCTTCTCTTAATTGAAGAAAAGGGAGAGAATTTTCGATTGCTTTTTGGGTTCTACTTATATAGATACATACATGATGATGATAAAAAGGCTCACCGAACCGAACAGGTGAGTCTATTGCTTAACTTTAGAATCTTCCACAAGTGAGTCTTTGATTTGACTGACCTCAACGGTGTGGAGCCACAACCAGTCCAGAGGTGTTGACGAAGAAGAGAGGAAACAACGAGTACAAGAGAGTGAAAGAGTGATGACAACTGTGTCGTAGCTGGAGGTTTTGCCGCAAGTTTGACCACCGGCCTCACCGATCGCCAGAGAGAGAGAGGAGAGATCAAAGAACGATCCAAAAGAAAGAGGCTGCTACTGAGAGATTAGGTTTTGGTTTGGGGAAAAAAATCTAATATGAATCTGTGATACGAAGAGTTGGGGCTTTTGGTTTGGGGCTAAAGAGGGCTTTCGTTCAATTTCTTTTTCTTTTTTTTAAAAAAAAATTTTTGGTGTTCAGCGCTCAAAATTTTTATTTTTGTGCTATTTTTTTTTCGGTTGTACCTTTCACGACAACAATTGTAAGTCGTGGAAAGTGTAATATTTTAAATGACTAGCCTTCGTACGTCGTGGAAAGTGCAATTTTTAACGGCGGGCTTTTTGTGCGTCGTGAAATGTTTAATATTTTTAACAGTTGGTATATGCGCGTCGTGTATAGTTAATGTATTAACGACATGTCATATGCACGTCATAAAAAGTTTTATTATTTATGGCTAACATTGCAAACCGTAAAAAAATCTTCATTATTAGCATTTACAGCCCACGCAATAGACATGTCGTGGTTGGGAAATTATTTATGACATGCAAAAAAAGTAAGTGGTAAAAGTGAGAAACCATGACTTGCATTTATTGTATGTCGTTAATGTGGAGTCGTAAAAACTCAATTTTGTTATAGTCGATTCATCAAATGTGACATGCCTAGACAAATAAATTTTGCCAGAAGTAGGATCAAGGCAATGATATCCCTTGATAGAGGGGTGATAACCAATGAAGACACAAGGAATTGACTTAGGGACTAGCTTATGAGAAGAATAGGGTTGAAGCCAAGGAAAGCACCTATAACCAAAGCTTTTAAGAAATGCAAAATCAGGGAAATGATGAAATAGGACCTTATAAGGAGTTTGATTTTGAAGTTTAGAACTGGGCAACCTATTAATAAGAAAGACAGAAGTAGCAAGAACATCAAACCAATAAGCAAGGAGAAGACTTGATTGCCGTAGCAAAGCAATGGTAGTAGTGACAATATGCCTGTGTTTCCTCTCGGCAACTCCATTTTGGGGAAAAGTGTGTGGACAACACATTTGATGAATGATGTCATGTGTTCTAAGAAAAATCTCGAACTAAGAACTAGTGTACTCGCCACCACCATCAGTCCGAAAAATTTTAAGAGTAGTCTCAAATTGATTTTCAACAAACACCTTAAATTCCATAAATTTGGCAAACACTTCACTTTTATAGCAAAGAGGACAAACCCAAGTAAATTTGCTAAATTCATCAATGAACAAAACATAGTATTTAAACCTAGAGAAACAAGTGGGTTCAACAAGAGGAGAAATAGTAGAGAGAAGAGTAGAAGAAGAAGAATTGGACCTGGTAGTCATGGAATGAATATTTAGAGAAGAGTGAGAAGGAGTAGGGAAAGCAGGAATATGATGCACAAAAGGGAGATCAATAGTTAGAGAGGAAATAAGAATAGAATGAGAGACAGCCGAAGATAGAGACAAGGCAGTGGCAGGCAGATTAAGGAAGACAGTGGCAATAGCAGGCTGGCCAAGGGTAGCAGTAGGCTGAACAGCAGCAAGCTGGCCACAAGCAAACTGAACTGCTGCAGACAAAATAGAAACAATAGGAGTAGAAGGCTGAAGAATGATGTGGTGATGAAATGTGTGAAGAAGATGAAGGCCAGTGATAAAGGCCTTGACTATGAATACCTCTGAAGAGAGGCATCTTGGTAGTCTTGTCCTGAACCACAAATGATTTGTCATCAAAAGTAACAATGCGATTATTATCTGAAGTCAATTTATGAACTGAGAGAAGATTAGATAAAATATGTGGAACATGAAGAACATTAGTCAATTTGAAAGGAAAAGATGGGGTTGGAAAAATACTATTGTCTGTGTTGTGAATAGGAAGATGACTACCATTTCCAACAATCACATGATCTTGGCTATGATAGGGACTATAGACTTGGACATTATTAAGATCGGGAGTTATATGATTTGTGGCAGTAGAGTCTGTTAGCTCCACTGCCTAAATGGAACTTCCACTTTTGCCATTATCTAAAAGTGGCTCTCCCACTCTTCTACTTCACCCACCCTATTAGCTAATGGAAGGGGTTGGTGGCAACCAATGAGCTCTCTCAATTGTGTATAAATTGAGGTGAGAAAGAGGAGTTTTGGCAGACAAGATGACAAGTGATTGTAGTGTGTGTAATCTGAGAGATTGTGAGAAGTGAGAATGCTATAGTGTGTAAGTGAGATGTGAGTGTGTAAACTCCCTTCGGGAAAAATTCTATAGTGGATAGCTCTCCGTGGACGTAGGCAATTGTCGAACCACGTAAATATTCTTGTATTATTGTGTGTGATTGATTTCTGGTGTCTCACAGTCCCAACAAGTGGTATCAGAGCCGAATCGGTTATGTTTCGGAAAAACAGAGTGAATTTTTTTGAAACTGCTAGAAATCAAGTTGATCGAAATCAGGTTTTGAGCATACCAGGAGCAAGGTCTCGAAGAGAGGAGTCTAAAACTGCAAAACAGAGCCCCAGAAACACAGCTACGCACCCACACGTGCCACCCAAATGAAGTGCGTGAAAACCACTCTCATCACGTGCCTCCATATACCGTTGACGCAGTCAGCATGTCATCCCATGTGCACACACGCACTGCACGCGCGTCTCAATGAGGAAGATGACCGCGTGGCAGCCACGTCAGTGCACAGTCATCGCCACTCGTTCGCCAGGTCATTGCCACGCGTCCGCCACGCCATTGCCACGTGTCAGTCTTCCAGACACATGTCTGCCACGTCATCACATCCGTTGACCAGTCAACTTGAGGAGCTGCGATCCAATGCTTCGCGGCTAAGGTACACCTTCCGATCAGAATCGTTCAAACTGTTTTGGCTCGATTTGAGTCATTTCTGAGTCCGTTTTTTACAATCCAATAGTGCTTTCCAATTATTTAGAGTATTCCGAACACATCTGTACGGTCATATTTTGTAAATCAAATTTCAAAAAATTTTTAGTTTGTATTTAGACAATCTAAAGTGCTTTTCTAGCTAATTTGACTAGTCTGGATTCAACAACGAAGCCTTTTTTTCAGACATATATTATTTTCTGTATAGACAAGTGTTGATGGAGGAATCACCATCGCCTTCAGGATCTATATTCAAGTTGACTCCTTCCAATTATGCAATTTGGAAGTCAATGATGGAAGCCACCTTGTATTATAATGACCTGTTTGACCATATTTTTATAAAAGGGGTTAAACCAAAAGCAGTGAAGGATGATGACTGGATAAAGATGAACCGCAAGACTATCAGTTGTATCAGACAATGGCTAGACCACGATGTGTACCATCATGTTGCCGAGGAGACAGATGCCTATTCTTTATGGACAATGTTAGACGATATGTACCAGTCAAAGACTGCTCGAAACAAAGCCTTGGTGATGAGAAGGCTTGTCAATTTGAAATTGAAGAATGGTATGTCTGTCGCCGAGCACACCAAAGGAATTGAAAATCGGTGAATCGACTTGCAACCGTCAAGATGTGCTTAGACGATGAAATGCAAGCCGTTCTATCGCTTCGCTTACCGATAAATTTGGGAGATGTTGGTGGTTTCTCTCAGCAACTCTGCACCAGAGAGGAAACTGACCATGAGCATGGTCACTGGCGCCATGTACAATGAAGAGACAAGGCGAAAAGACTTGGGTGGAGATCAATCCCATGCCCTCGTCACAGAAAATAAAGGTAGAGGCAGAGAAAGAGGAAGAAGCAAAAGCAGAGGACGCAGCATAGGAAGATTTCAAGACAAAGGGAAATCCAAAGAAGGTACGAGCCGGCTGAAGTTCAAGTGTTACCATTGTGGCCAGGAGGGTCACATAAAGAAATATTGCTATGCCTTGAAGAGAGAACAAAAACAAGGCAATAGACATCCAAAGACTGAAGATGGGAACACTGCAGTTACTGTCTCAGAGGATATTGTATTGTTCTCTGTTGAAGAAGAAGAATGCCTCCATATTTCAGACAACGACACCGAGTGGGTGGTAGATACAATAGCTTCCTACCACGCCACATCCCGAAAGAAGTTCTTCAGTACGTACCAAGCTGGAGATTTTGGTACAGTGAAGATGGGCAACTCCAGTTTTTCAAAGATTATGGAAATCGGTGATGTTCGCATCCAAACCAAAGTTGGGTGCACGATGGTGTTGAAAGATGTCAGGCATGTTCCCGATTTACGCCTGAATCTTATCTCAGGGATAGCCTTAGATCGACAAGGCTATAAGAACTACTTCAGCAAAGGCATGTGGAAGTTGAAAAAGGGATCTCTAGTGGTAGCCAAAGGACAGGCAGGTGGCACGTTGTACAAGACTCATGTGTTGGTGCATTCAGATAACCTCAACGCAGCAGAAGATGAGGCATCACCAAATTTGTGGCACAAAAGGCTAGGTCACATGAGTGAGAAAGGGTTGCAAATTCTGGCAAAGAAGCCACTTATTCCCTTTGCCAGAGATGTGAAATTGAACCCTTGTGACAACTGCTTGTTTGGGAAGCAACATAGAGTCGCTTTCCATTCATCATCCAGAAGACAATCAGAGTTGTTGAGCAAAGTATACTCTGATGTATGCGGTCCCATAGAAGTGGAATCTTTGGGTGGCAGAAAATACTTCTTGACATTTATTGATGACGCATCACGGAAGGTATGGGTTTATGTCCTAAGAACCAAAGCTGAGGTGTTCCAGCATTTTCAAACATTTCATGCTATGGTGGAAAGGGAGACCGGAAAGAAGCTGAAGTGTCTCCGAATAGACAATGGAGGCGAGTACACGTCAAAGGAGTTTGAAGCCTACTGTGCTACTCGTGGCATCCGACATGAGAAGACTGTTTCTGGAACCCCACAATACGATGGTGTAGCTGAAAGAATGAACCAGACCATTGTGGAGAAGGTTAGATGTATGCTAAAAATGGCAAAGCTGCCATAGCCATTTTGGGAAGAAGATGTTCATGTTGCATGCTATTTGATCAACAGATCGCCATCAGTTCCACTGAATTTTGAAATTCTAGAGAAAGTATGGTCTGGAAGGGAGATTTCTTACTCTCACTTGAGAGTGTTTGGGTGCAAAGCATTTGCACATGTATCCAAGGAGCACAGACAGAAGCTGGATGATAAAGCTACTCCATGCATCTTTATTGGCTATGGAGATGAAGAATTTGGATACAGATTATGGGATCCGAAAAACAAAAAGGTCATTCGAAGCCGAGATGTGGTATTTCAAGAAGGCCAGACCTTAGAAGACTTTGGGCAACAAGCCAAACCCAAAGTTAATGATGTTTTAGAAATAGTTCTCAATCCTGCACCATCACAGCATGCCACTAATGAAGAAGAGCTACCGCAGCATGCAGCCAATGATGTAGAGTTGCAGGATGGATTGCCAGAAGAAGAAGATCCAGAAGAAGAGGGTGTTGAGCAGGGGGAGCCACAACCCCCTCTGCCAGAGACTGTTGGTCCACAGTTGCGAAGATCAACAAGAGAGTCAAAGCCGTCGTCAAAATACCCTACTTCTGATTATATTTTGCTTACTGATGAGGGGGAGCCAGAAAGTTTTTAAGAAGCTCAGAATCATAAGGAGAAGAGTAGCTGGCATCTAGCTATGCAAAAGGAGATGCAGTTCTTGCAGAAGAATCAGACTTATGATTTGGTAAAACTTCCCCAGGATCGAAAACCATTGCATAACAAATGGGTGTTCAAGTTGAAGAAAGATGGCAGCGGAAAACTAGTCAAGTATAAGGCTCGATTGGTTATCAAAGGTTTCAGCCAGAAGAAAGGTATTGATTTTGACAAAATCTTCTCGCCAATTGTGAAAATGACATCCATTCGAGTAGTTTTGGGACTAGCGGCCAGTTTGGATTTGGAACTTGAACAGATGGATGTGAAGACGGCATTTCTCCATGGAGATCTGAAGGAAGAAATTTACATGGAGCAGCTAGAAGGTTTTGAAGTAAAAGGGAAAGAAAACTTAGTCTGTAGATTGAAAAAGAGTCTTTACGGCCTGAAACAAGCGCTTAGACAGTGGTACGAGAAGTTTGACTCATTCATAGTGGGTCATGAGTACAAGAGAACTACTGCAGATCAGTGTGTCTATGTCAGGAAATTTCCCGATGGAAACTTCATCATACTCCTGCTCTATGTTGATGACATGCTAATTGTTGGATAGGATGCCACAACAATCAGATCACTGAAGAAAGAGTTATCACAGTCCTTTGACATGAAGGACCTAGGCCCTGCACAGCAAATGTTCGGCATGTAAATTGTGCGTGACAGGAAAGCCAAGAAATTATGGCTGTCACAGGAGAAGTACGTTGAATGGGTGATTGCAAAGTTCAACATGAAAGATTCCAAGCCAGTCAATACTCCACTGGCTAATCATTTCAAGTTAAGCAAGAGTTCTTGTCCCTCCTCTACTAAAGAAAGAGAAGAGATGGAGGCTATTCCCTACTCATCTGCCGTAGGGAGTTTGATGTATGCAATGGTGTCCACCTAACCAGATATTGCTCATGCTGTTGGAGTAGTAAGCAGATTCCTTTCCAATCTAGGAAAAGAGCATTGGGAAGCAGTCAAGTGGATTCTAAGGTACCTTAAGGGTACGGCAAAAATGTGTTTGTGCTTTAGAGATGCTAAACCAGTCTTGGAAGGCTATATAGATTCCGATATGGCGGGAGATCTTGATGGTAGAAAATCTACATCAGGATTTCTGTTCACTTTTGTAGGGGGAGCTGTGTCTTGGCAGTCCAAGTTGCAGAAGTGTGTTGCTTTATCCACAACCGAGGCAGAATATATTGCCGCAGTAGAAGCTGGGAAAGAGATGTTGTGGTTACAGTGGTTTCTCCAAGAGTTGGGATTAAAGCAAGAGAAGTTCACGGTACATTGTGATAGCCAGAGTGCCATAGACCTGGGCAAGAATTCGATGTACCATTCTCGCACAAAGCACATTGATATTCGGTATCATTAGATACACGAAGTAATAGAAAAACAGTTATTGGAACTGATCAAGATCCATACAGATAAGAATCCAGCTAACATACTGACAAAGGTGGTCCCGAGAAACAAACTCAAAATCGGCAGAGACATTGCCGGGATAGACTTCAAGTGAGAAGTCAGTTCTCCATATGGGCGTGGAGGGGGAGAATTGTTAGCTCCACTGCCCAAATGGAACTTCCACTTTCTCCATTATTTGAAAGTGGCTCTCCCACTCTTCCACTTCACCCACCCCATTAGCTAATGGAAGGGGTTGGTGGCAACCAATGAGCTCCTCCCTCAATTGTGTATAAATTGAGGTGAAAAGGAGGAGTTTTGACAGACAAGAAGACAAGTGATTACAGTGTGTGTAATCTGAGAGATTGTGAGAAGTGAAAGTGCTATAGTGTGTAAGTGAGGTGTGAGTATGTAAACTCCCTCCGGGAAAAATTCTATAGTGGATAGCTCTCCATGGACGTAGGCAATTGCCGAACCACGTAAATATTCTTGTGTTATTGTGTGTGATTGATTTCTAGTGTCTCACAGTCCCAACAGAGTCCACATACCAATTAGAGGAAGAATGAGATGAAGATGTAAGAAAAGCAGGTTTGTCAGGAGATGGATTTGGAGTTGGTGTTTGATAGGAAGTATCTAATCTGTGCCAGCATTCAAGAGAAGTATGGTTTGGTTTGCCACAAATCTGACAGACCAAAGAAAAGGAAGATGGATGTGATGGATGATGGAACGATGAAGATCTTCCTCCTTAACCTCGATTGAAAGTGTTTTTAGAAAAATATCTACCTCCTCTTCTATGAGAAGAGCCTCTGTATGATGATATATTTCCACGACTCCCAATCTGATAAGAAGATGACTTGTTTGAAGTCTCATTTCTAGTTGCAGTGTAATCAAAAGTAAGATTTGAAGAAGAGGATTTATGATCGACCTCAATATACAAAGCCTCTGAACAGAAAAAAGAAGCAAGATCCTCCACAGTGATGGCCTCTGATCGAGCTCGAATAGCTACTTTTAAAGCATTATATTCAGATGGAAAGCCATTTAGAGTAATCAAGACTAGATCCTTATCCTCAATAGGAGAGGTAGCAAGTGCTAGCTGATCAGCAATACTCTTGATATGAGCAAGATATTCTTCCATGGACTCAGATTTCTTCATGATACTACTGAGTTTGTTCTTGAGTTGGTTTATGTGAGATCTGGAGAGTGACATGAAGCGCTTATCAAGATACTTCCAGATTTCTTGACAGCTTTTGCAATGAAACACAGATGTAAACACCGTGGGAGTTAGAGTTACTGTAATACAGCTCAGCAAATGTGAATCAATTTGTGTCCAACTTAGAAATTCAAGATTGATCACATCTTTACCTTCTGAATCTGTGATCGTTATAGATGGACAACCAAAAGTACCATCCACATAGCAGAGAACATTCATGGCTCTGAGTATATTTTGGAGATGTGTTTTCCAAACAATGTAATTTGTAGAATCCAATTTGATAGTAACAAAAGAATTGAGACTTGAAATCAGAAGTGTGAGATTAGAAGGAAGAGAAGCCATAGAAACAGATTCAAGAACTCGAACTCAAGAATATAATGTGAGAAAGAAGATGAACAAGGATCGATACTCGTTTGAGTAAATCTGCTCTGATACCATGATAAGAAAATGAAATCTTCAATCTCATTTCACAACAAACTAGTACATGAGTATTTATAATACAAGAGTGCAACCTAACCAACTATTCACAAACATGTATATAATCTATACATACACAGACCTCTCTAACTGATTCAGTTAGATAGGCAAGTTATCCTCTATTTTCATTCGTGGGTTCTACTTGCTTGAGCTGGGGATATATTGCTTGAGCTGGAGGTATACTCTTACCAACCAACACATAGAATCCTAAAAAATGAGTAGGCATAATCATCGTAGATGTAGTTATAATAAAAAAATTAATAGGTACTCTTGGAGTATCACATGTCATTACAACATATAATTTGGTCTCTAAAAGTGAAAATTTTGTTGCAAAAGACATGTAGGGACCAATTTCTATCATCGTGAGAATAGTTACTAAAAGGTCGTCCCAAAAAGTAAAAAATAAGGCTGTTAGCAACAAAATTTTGAAAATGTCACTAATAAATACACTTTTAGGGACAAAATAATTTAGTCTCAAAATACTTTATTTTTTGACACAAAAAATTTGGTCCAAAAAAGATAATAATTTATCACTAATGTCTAATTTTTGTTGCTAAAAATATAATAACGACACTTTTGGAAACAAAAATATTTGGCCACTAAAAAATAAATTTTTCCCTAAATTTTGGTCTCGAAAACCTTAATTTTTTATAGTGTGTCTAAATTATTTCATTAATCATCATTCACCATGCTTCCTGATTTTTCTCAATCACCTAATATAAAATTATAATACTATACTTTTTTTACCAATTATAATACCATAAAACACCATATGATCTTGCTCCCAGAGTAATAGACCACAAACCCAGATTGAATGGTCCATTTAAGTTTGCCAACTAGAAGCGGAACCATTTTCATAAATCTACCTTAAAAATTCAAAATTAAACAACTTTTATACCATTTATTTGGGTTTACAAAATTTGAGTTTCATGTACTTGCCTAGTCTGATTAAGGTCTCATTTGGGAAATAATAATTTTAGTTTAAAAGTCAAAAAAATTATTTTTAAAAAAATCAAAAAGCCTATAACCTATATCAAAAAGTCAAATATTCTCTTTTATCTCTACTTTTTGCACATCTTTTCGTAAAAAATCAAAATATCATTCCAAACATATAAATTTTTTTACCTCATATTTTAGCTAAAAAGCCAAAAAAATTACTAAAATAGCATGTTCCCAAACGAGGCCCAAGTTTCTCAAACTCTTCAGTTGTATTTGTTGAACAACAATGTTAGGGATACTAAATATTTTATCAAAAAAAATTATTAAATGCTTAAATTTTTTGGTAAAATATTTAGGGATTCTATCATTTTTCTTTTTTGAAATTAATCAAAGTACAAAAAAAATAATAATAATAACATCATTTAATTATGGGATCAATTTGATTTATTTTTCACAAATTAATAGCGGTCCAAGGTTCTTTTGAAACTTTAGGCTAATTGTTAAAATTAGACCTTATTTTACCGGGCCATTGAAAATTCAAATCCTTCAACAATAAGAATTTTTTGCAATTTTTTTAGTGACTTTAGACAACATGTTGAGTGACCTAATAGTTGAATGACCTCTATCATAAATGATCCGCGGACAGGGTCAAAACAGGGCCGGTTGAAGCCTAAAGCAATTGAAGCAATGACTTTAGGCCTCAATTGCAAAATGGCCCCAAAATTTTCGTATATAACCATAAGTCAAATACAATTCAATTGTTTCTCATAAGGTCTACTTTGTTGAAGGCCTCCACAAAACTAACACAAGAAAAATGTAAAAAAAATATATATATTTCCATGAGCATAAATACAAGTTTTAAAATTTTGGTAAAAATGTCCATTGGTTTTGTATATGTTTGTCATATGCACACATTTTTTCGTTTTTGTTTCTTATATATATATATATATATATAAAGGTTCACAGTGAAAAGGGCTCCATAAATTTTAAAAAGTATATAATATATAATTTTAAGACAGCTCACTTTAAAAGAGACGCCGCCAATTTAAAATAGGTTCTTCAAACCTTTATTAGTTTTTGTTTTGAATTTATAAATTTTATTTATTTGATAACTTTTGGCACTTTTAATTGATTATTTTTTTTTTTGTCATAACTAAATATTTTAAATAACTTCTAAATTTTAGTCATGAGAATGGAAGAGACATGAATTTTACATGATAATTTACTAAAAATAATAAATATTATTTACATTTAACTTTAAAATATAAAAAGCATTGCAATAAAATTTTGCTTTAAGCCTCGTAGAGGCTTAAGCCGACCCTAGTCTAACAAAATGAATAATCCAAACGTCAAAGTGGCAACTGTGGTGAGTCCCCCTGTACAAAATTCTCCCTTTATTTTTCGTTTTAGGAAAAATTGCAAATTAGTGAAATTGTGAAAAAAAAATTAAATTATAGATAAAAAAATTTATAGTGTAACTCTGACATAGAAAAATAATTTGAACCATGAGGACAAAAAATTTACAACCTTCATGAAGATGTAAATATTCTTTTACTATCCCATTAATTTACAATTTCCCATACTTTTTATGTGTATTTTTCTATAAGTTATACATACTTTTTAACTTTTTACAAAAAGATGTGCAAAAAAGTAGAGAGGTGATGTGATCCAAAAAAAATAAAAAGATAAAAAATGTGTGCTTATTAGTTTATGCCAAACCAGGACTCATCATATCATAACATAAGAAAAGTGTTTCATTAAAATATTTTGATGATATATAAATTATTTTAAAAAAAATGGTGCAATTTGGATGTTTGTTTATCCACTTAATCCAAAATTCTGTCATTTATATTCATGATCAATTCATCAATAACATATTTGAAACCCAATAACCCATTGAGTATTAAACTTCATCAGAGTTCATTTTCTCATTATCTTCTGTTTTTGGGTTACTATTAATATGAATTTTTTTCTCATTTCATTCATGACTATTTAATTTCTTTTTTCAAAAAATAAAAATAAATAAATAAATCACTTCAACGCAACATTGCTTCAATGCATCGAGATTTGCACCTCTCTTTACAATCCAATGACGACATAGGGGACCAGAAATACCATTCATATGGACACCGTATTTCACATGCATTTTCACATGTCCTTCTTTTGGTTTTTAGATCCAGATTTTGATATTGATTTGTGCACACAATATCGTCCAACAAATCACTAGCCACAAGAACCACCAACACCAACACAAACAACCTCTTCAAAGACATATTTTTCAAACCTAAAACAAAGGGAAAGGAAAAGACTGGATAAAGAAAAATGGTTGAAGTTGTGGTTACAATGAACTATCTATAACAGATTTATGAACTCTTCACATTTAATAAGACATTTAATTAGAATGTATTGACATTAAAATTATCAACTGAAATGTATTTAGATCACGGCATTAATTGTGCATTAAAATTTGGTTATTTGATGGAACTGCAACCTAAACACAATTTAATTCCTCTTGACATTGACGCGTGTTGGATTTTGATTAGATTCTCTTGTTTAATCCTTCAAATTAGCTTCTTTTTATATTTTACTTTTAAATATTTTGTTTCTAGTAATACCATACGTTTGTCTAGGAACATCCACTTTAGGTGTTCCATGTTTTGGCACATTTTAAAACTTTCTAGCATCCAAAATTGGGATTTAAGACAAGTTTGTCAATTTTGGTTGCAAAAGTAATTGCAAAAATTGCAAGTTCTTGCACTATCTGTCAAGAAATTAGCATAAATACTCAAATTTTCTCTTAGTTTTTTAGTTGATTCCCAATTCTTGGATATTGACATTCATCGTCCAATTTTTCCACGTGTCACACAATTGCCATCATTTATGATTATTGTCATTATTTGTTTGAGAATAATTTGGAAACAGATTTTTTGTTTAAAATAATAAATAAATAAATAAATAACCATTTCTTCATTGAGTGTTTTTTTTTTTTGGTGGTATATTTAAGAAAATAAAAGGAAATCCAGGGAAAAAAAGAACTTTGATCCTCTCTCAATTTCATAAGATTACAAGAAGTTATCAAATACATGTCAACAGTCTATAATTAACAAGTTAATGTAAGTATTATAACTTATGTTAATCGTTTCTTAATTTAAAATTAAAATAAAATACCATTTCAGTGGAATTTCGAAGAAATAATTGCTCATTGATGAAAAACTTTGCAATATAAAAAAATTAATTCACAAAATTTTCCATTAAATTGAGATTATTTTATGAAATTTATTGAAATACTATTTTCCCTAAAATCAATATTTGTGGATTTGATTTTTAATTTTTTTTTTAAATGTTTATCTTTTTGTTCAGCCAAAAAAACACTACAAGAAAAACACTTTTAGCGACCAACTTTTTGGTCGCAGAAAGTTGATATCTGGTCGTTAATAGTTTTTAGTGACCAAAAAAAGTTGGTCGCCATTTAGTCGCCAAAAGCCCATCACAGAAGTTTTTTGGCGACCACAATTGAAGTTGGTTGCTGAAAGTTACCATTAGTGACCATATATTTTGGTTGCGAAAAAGATTTAAATTTGTTGAAGATTGATCATTTGCGACCAAAAAACTGGTCATGAAAATGGAGGTTTTTGGCAATCACAAATTAAGTTGGTCGCAAAAAGTCTATGTTTTAGCAACCACAGTAGTGGTCACCAATTGTTATTCCTAGAACCTTTCTCAAAGACCTACTACGACTAAAATGTTATTGGTCGCAAAAAAGCTTTTAATTTCAAAAAACAATTTTTTAAATGTAATGCTATTTTTTTTTAATACCTATAATACATTTGCAATTAATACATAATTCAAATGTAATGCTATTTCTTCACTACTTTTTTTATGGGGACAAAAACTAGTGAAGAAAATAAAATTCGTTACTAAATAAAAATAATTCGTGAGGAATTTATAAATTTTGTCACATATAATAAAAAAATAAAAATGATAGGTGACAAAATTTATTTTCATCAATAAATACTTCATTTTAAGTTATGGAATCGGCTACCAAAATGTATATTAGTCGACAAAAGTAGAAGATTTAGTCACTAATTTTTTTTAGTCGGGGTATATTAATTATTGGCAATTAAAAAAAATTTAGTCTCTAAAAATACCACAATTGGCAACTAAAATTTTTTTTAGTCGTTAAATATGCCACAATTGGCAACAAAAAAACAAAATCTCTCTCTTTAAATAGTTATCACTCATTTCTAGATTTATACCTTATGTGTGGTATTTGTTTATAACTTATTTTTTTTAATATGATTGAATTATGTCATAAATTGCATATGGTATAACATTAGCTTTATAATATTATTGTAAATAATTTCAACTTGAAAAAATAAGTAAGAATTAACCACGATCAATGCATTTATATAGCTAGTATATTACTGGCAAATTAAACATAATATCATTTCCTTTGAATATATAGACATGCTTTTTATTAAATCAAATCTGTGATGGGTTGTTATCATCATTGTTATTTTTTTTGTGGAGATTTTGACTTTGTATATATATCTTTTTCTAGAATTAGAATTTGAGAGAATATTTGTCTTGTTTCAACATGTGGAGAGTGTTAGGATCTAAATTCCTAAGATCAAGAAAAGAGGCAATTGTTTGGGTGTCTATCCCTCCCAAATGTTCATATTCTCTTGAATCTTGAATTTCGAGTAAGACCTTTTGAAGATAAAAAAAAAAATTAAAAATTGAAATGTAAACTATTTTTCTTTTCATATTACCTTCTCTCTCTCTCTCTCTCTCTCTCTCTCTCTCTTATTTTTTATTTTATTATATTTTTTTTTACAATCAAGTTACCTCATTGTATAAACATAGAGTGAAAAATATATACTATTATACAAAAAAAAAAAAAAAAAATTGTGTAACTTTTAGATTCCAATGTGTTACTTCAATTTTATTTTTTTTTTATATTTTTTTTTTGTGAAAATTCTATATAGACAAAATACAAAAAGACACATGTTATTTACTAATTTAATTGTATATATTTTAAGGTAGCAATCAATTAATTGAACATTATAGTAACACATTTTAATTTTTCTATTTTTGACCTTTCAAATCCCTTAATTAATGGATTTTTCAAAGAATTTATATGGAAATCAAATCAATTGAAAAAACCAGGCTCTCTCCACAATTCTTTTCTATCTTCCTCATGTGTGTCACGCCCAAGTATTACCAATTTCATTTACTTAATTCCATTTCAGAGATAACATGCGGAAATAAACTCGTATATTCAACTCGTAGAAGTGAATAATATTGCTCTCATTCGTATGCAAGTAAATACAACATGAGTACAATAAATAAATTGCCCTTGGGCTTACATCATTAACGAATCAAGAAGAAGGGTGCAACCTTTTTACATATATGGCATTCCGCCAATACAAGAGAGGCCCCGTGGCCAACAAATAAGAAGATCCAAATCTTGCAGCATATTCAGCTCAACACCTGAAAAAGATTCAACAACGTGGGATGAACATATAGTCCAGTAGGGATCTCAACATGGCCCTCAACAATAACAACTTACAGATAGCTATGATCATGAATGCTCAATCTCATACTAGGATAGTAATGTGACAGTTTACACAAAATATACATAAGTATGAACTTTTCTTGAAAACAACCATTTCAATCAACGCCAAGGCGATTCATCTTTCTTTTTTCGTTTTATTAATCCCCATTCCCAATCTTTCATAGCATTAACAATTACTTAGGAAATAATTTCACTAATCCCATTACTTTCTTCCATTTCCCACACCTAGAACAGATGTACCTTTTCAAAACATATTTTCAAAGTATTTGATCCTCTTCACACTTTCCAAAAGATAAAAATGACGTTTTGGTTTCTTCCCGATACAATCATATCTATACATGCATACCTTATATAAAAGGGAGATAACAAATCATTAACATGTATAAAATCAACTAATGAGGCAACTCAGCCCTCCAAAACTGTAATCTTCCCAATCCATGAAATTCTCAAATACATTGAAACAACAACAACAAAACTTTGCTCTACTAGCTATGTGCATAGTAAGCCAAAGATACACCTCTCACAACAACATACCAGTTTACCAAGCGCTAGCTAGAAGGGTATGGTGCCTTCGATTCTCAGCACAGTCAGTTCTCCAGGCGCTAGCTGGAAGGTAACAGTACGTCTGATTATCAGAGCGTGGTATAACACCAAATACCACAATACAACCGGGTACAACCAACATGTGTCATGCATACACATAAACTATCAAAATACAAGCAATGTGTTAAAATATATGAACACATAGGTGTGTGGAGTCCATCCCCTATCTCCTCTCACACACTGGGGTACATCACCTATCTTCTCCTGAACATGTACACATATAATGTACCTCAGTACTTCATCACATACAATGCTCAATTAACAGTGGTGTAATGCATACACGACAATTCAACACAACCGTGTCATCCTCCACCGATGACCAAGGACAAAACCTCTAGATGCATGGATTAGTACATCTATTAAAAGGCTCAATTAACATGAGATCACAACCCAACAACAACACTAACATGGTAGTTAAAGATACAACCTCCATATGTGTGTATTTAACACTCAAGAAACACCAATCCAACTTTCATACTTATATCAAAGATACTTTTCTCATTTCACAGAACAAATTCCATTCCTTTTTGTTTTCACAAAACCAATTCCATTCCTTTTGTTTTACTAAACCAATTCCGTTGATAATAAAGCCATAACTCACATTAGTCCACTACATTCATTTCAAAACCATTCCAAAGCCAAAGTTAACCCCTTAGGCATTAACACCTTCACCCAACTCACATTAACAATAGAGATTTACAACATAGGTTAACTACCCTCCATTTTAATTTACCAAATCAAAATATAATTTAGGGCTTTTTTTTCTTTCAACTATAACATGCTAATTTACACTCCAATTAGCCCAAAACAACCATCAATGATAAAATAACCATTTTCAAACAACCAACCCTAGGTTCCTTCTCATGATTTCAAACAAATCCAACGTGGATATGATTTTCATGCAATACAAAAATGCCACATGTCTATCTATAGACGAAGCATTGAAAAAGAATAAGGAAATCCCTACCTCAAATGTAGAACCCAAGGAGAAGAAGAGCAAAACTCGGAAGTGCTCCAAATCCTAAATTTCTTGGATCAAAACGAAGCCCTCGACGATCAACATACTTTTTACAAAGGCCCAAGGTGAGGAAAACGCTCTTACTAGATCAAACCCTAAAAGAAGTTAGGTTTTAGAGTGAGGAGCTCTCAAAAATCGATTTTGGGAAAGTAAGAGAGAGAAAAGAAAAGTGAAAAGTGATTTCACGGACTGATATAAAACAGGTCCGCTCGAGCGTACAACACCCCGCTCGAGTGTTAGACGCAGGTTCACGCTCGAGCGTCCAAAGAGCCGCTCGAGCGCCGGATGCACCCTCCCAAAATTTTCTGCAGACGACCAAAATGCTGAGAGAAGGAAATTCACGCTCGAGCGTCCAAACTGCCGCTCGAGCGGAGAGGCAACAACAAAAGCCCGCTCGAGCATCAAAAGCGCCGCTCGAGCGGATAGACCAAAACCTGGGCAAAAATTCTAAGTTTTAAAACACAACCAACTTATTCCCAACCTGCCCAACATAACCCAAAACTCTAAAACAAAGAGTATGGGATAGAAATGAGGATAAGACAACAACAAATCTACGGAACCGAGTCCGGATTACAGTTAAACAATGAAAGGGAAAACCGGGATCGCTATAGTGTGGCATCTTCTCATTTCAAATTCCTTAATTAATGGATTTTTCAAAGTATTTGTATGGAAATCAAATCACTTGAAAAAGCCAGACTCTCTCTTCAATTCTTTTCAAAGTATTTTTCGTTCTATGCACAAGATTCACATAATCAGACATGAATTACCATAACAAGCCTACTCAATATTCTCTTAATCTAAAAACCATTCATGAATTATGCTTAGAAAAGAATACCAAAAAGAAATATTGGAAATATGAATTTATTATATGTATTTAAACTTGGTGTATTAGTAAGTCACACTAAAATGAATCTAGTCAAAACATTCCAAATTCGAAATACTTTTTATGAGCAGGAGGCGCTACTAAGAAATACTTGTGTGAATGCACCATAAACCCACCCTTGACCTTCCATAAATTAAATCAAAATATTTGGAAGGTTCCTAATTTTTATCTTGAATTTTAAAATTTTGAAAGCAGTTATATATGGTATGAATAATATAATATGATGGTAAGAAACAAATTTTAATTTTTTTAAAGGAAATAAAAATCAGTGGAAGATGATTAGGTTAGAAAGATATGAAATATTTTTTTATCTTTCCTTTTATAAACTAAAAATTATAGAATTATTAATATTTTGAAAACTTTTACTTTAATGGATTAGTCAATTTAAATTTATTTTTTAATTCAATAAATTTAAAAATTTATTATGAGATTTTGGAACTCCCACAATATTCCTCACGAAAATCTCCTTTTATTTATGACATGGATAGGCCCATAAGAACCACGACCCATAGTGGACAAACCCAAGCCCACCATTTATATCCCATTGCATAACCCGGGTAGCAAAATCCAAGATAGCTGGAGGCCAACTGAACATAGAAGGTCAATAATACTCGGACACGTAGCGGGTGCAGAACAGGCCACGTCAGCAGAAAAAGATCCGCAAAGTTATTGCCACAACACATCACCATTAATGCAGCTCATCATAGCATTTATTACGACAACACCTCTCAGCCGGAATTGCACCTCCTCACCCTGAACAAGGTAAACCACGGCATAAGCTTTTGGCAGGAGGGTCAAAACGGCAGAGACAGTGAAATGATTACCAAAGGATATAAGCAAAGTGAAAAGACAAGAAGAAGGTGAAGTTTTCCTATCTCTCTCTCTACATCATCTATTTCCCCTTCTAATTCACACACCGGAGGGTTTGCCGGGGGACTACCCCATTCCCCATTGAACTTGTTTGCAGGTTATCCAGTGGGCTTGAGGAGCTTGGATCGGTCTAGTCCATTCACCGGAACGAACTGTATCATCAGTTGGCGCCGTCTGTGGGAACTGGTTTGTCCGTACGCCAGTTGTGTTCATTGCCGTCGGAGACCCTGTTCCAGTAACCTTTTCACCTCACTCGTCAAGTGTATGGTCACGACTAGATCCATGGCTTCCCACCATAATGCTGCCGATCATCAAACCGACCCTCCCAATCCAAACAACCCACCATAATACTTCATCGAGCTTACTAATAGCATCAACCATATGGTTGAGCAAAACCAGGCCTTAATAAACGCTCTGCTCCAGAGAAACCTCCCCATTCCTCCACCACCACCTCCAGATATCTTGCCCAACCCGGAACGCACTCCCGGCCATACTGCCCCACTACCCAATCCACCTAACTTGGACGGTTTGCAATCTCCCCACCCACATGTGAATCCACCACCCCCACCTCCACACCCATCGGTTATAGCACCACCTCGAGGAGAAGCCAAGAAGATCCAACACTGTCTCCCTCGCGGTGACAACATCCTCTCGACGCCAACTCCGAGCCATGAAGCTCCAGCTACAAGGGGTTATGCAGAATATCCAGCATAAGCCCTCCACCACTGCAAACTCGCCATTTGTCGCCTCCATCCGAGACAAACCCCTGCCTGCCAAATTCAAAATGCCCACCATTGACTCCTTCGATGGCACAACTAACCCGATCGACCATCTGGAGACCTACCGCACCCTCATGATCCTCCATGCCTTCCCTGATGAGATCATGTGCCAAGCCTTTCCCGTGACACTGAAGGGGTCGGCTCGGCTGTGGTTTAGCCAGTTACCACCGGACTCGGTCTCCACTTTCCAGCATCTCAGTGACTCTTTCTTGAGCCACTTCATCGGCGCTCAGCGCCAACGACGCCCGGCCACCCAGCTACTCAACATCCGTCAGACCGAGGGGGAATCATCACAGCCTTGCCACTCGCTTCAACACCGGCCTCAAGTTCGAAAATGACGACAAGGTCATCCTCACAGCCTTCATGGCCGGTCTGCGGGTATCTGATTTCCTTTTCTCCCTCTCCAAGAACCCCCCGACCTCCATGGCAGCCCTACTCTCCAAAGCCCAAAAATACATGAATGCCGAGGATTTACTAGCCACTCGGCAAGATCCACCAGCTAAAAACCCGACCCCCCGAGAAAAGAGAAAAGACCAAGAACCCAGCAACACCCAGTATCATAGCCAAACACCTCGATATACCGACCCGGGTCGGCTGGCCGAAAGCAGATATCGCCTCAATTCTCCCATGGAACATGTCCTCAACTGATCCAACGGACTACCCTCAAGTGGCCTCCTCCACGGAACCCTTCCCGGAAAAAGACCAATCTAAATATTGCCGTTTCCACCAGGACCATGGCCATAACACTGACGATTGCATCAGTCTCAAGGATCAGGTGGAGACCCTCATCCGCTAGGGGCGTCTAAGTCGATTCACAGACACCCGCTCTCAACAGAGGCAAAGAACCGAACCCCACAGAGATAATCGCCGACACACCCCACCGCGGCAGCCAGCTCAACCAAACCAGGGTCATGACCGACCCCCCCAACAGCCTCGACCTCAAGGTAATCCACCTCCACCAGTTGGTGAAATTAGAGTTATTTCAGGTGGTCTTGCTTGTGGGGGACCATCTCGCTCAGCTCAGAGGGCAGAACTTAGAAAAATACGACAGGGCTCAGACAAGGCAGTCGCCACGGTAGACCGACCCCCCAAACAGCCCAAGCAGTGGACAGAGCCCATCACCTTCACGGACGCCGACTGTGCAGGCATCCGTTATCCTCATGATGATCCTCTCGTCATTTCCGCCATCCTCTCCAATTATAAGGTCAGACGAGTTCTCATCGACAATGGCAGCTCTTCGGACATCATCTTTCTCAACTGCTTCCGCCAACTTAAGGTTGGGGAAGAAAGCCTTTTCTCGCTCCAAACCCCTCTCGTCGGCTTCACTAGCGATCGCGTGACCTCCATTGGTTCCATCGATCTTCCCATCACAATTGGCGAGTACCCACGGCAAGCCACGAAGTTGCTCACCTTCCTGGTGGTTGATTGCCCATCTGCCTACAACATCATCCTCGCCCAAGACCGCCTCAACGCCTTGCAAGCCATCACATCCAGCTATCATCTTGACCTCAAGTTCCCCACCGATCTCGGCCTGAATACCAGGAGAATAGATCGTGGCAGGAGTGTTATGTTGCCTCACTTAAAGAAGTCAAGTTGAAGGAGGCGATGATCATTGAAGGACTTGATGTCCAGGATGAGGACGAGCTGATCAGAGGAGAACCGGTGGAAGAGCTCATTGAGGTTCCTATTGACCCCACCAACCCACTGAAAACTGCCAAGATCGGCAGCCAATTATCCCCCCAAGCAAAAGCCGACCTCACTGCCCTTTTGACCAAGCACAACGACGTCTTTGCTTGGACCCACTTAGACATGCCAGGCATTGACCCCTCCTTCATCACTCATCGCCTCAGCATCGAACCTCACTTCCGACCTTACCGCCAAAAACAGCGTATATTTCACCCAGAACGCAACAATCTCATAGCTGCAGAGGTTGACAAACTCCTCGAGGCTCAGTTTATCCGAAATATGGATTATCCTAGGTAGCTGTCCAATGTGGTGCTAGTCCGCAAGAACAATGACAAGTGGCGTCTTTGTGTCGACTACTCTGACCTGAACCGAGCTTGCCCCAAAGATAGCTATCCACTCCCCCACATTGATTTGTTGGTCGACGCCACGGCCGGTAACCAAATGCTCAGCTTGATGGACGCCTTCTTCGGGTACAACCAAATCATGATGCACCCATCTGACCAGGAACACACATCCTTCATCACCGATCGGGGCACCTACCACTACCGTGTCATCCCGTTCGGACTGAAGAACGCGGGGGCCACCTACCAACGGTTAGTCAACGCAGTCTTCCAACACCAGATTGGTCGGAATATGGAGGTGTACGTGGATGACATGCTAGTCAAAAGCAAACTCTCCGCCGACCATCTGACCGACCTACGGGAGACCTTTGCCACCCTTCGCAAGTACCAGATGAAGCTCAACCCAGAGAAGTACGCCTTTGGCGTAGGATCCGGAAAGTTCTTGGGCTTTATGGTCAGTCAGCGCGGAATTGAGACCAACCCTGAGAAGATCAAGGCCTTGATTGAGATGCAGTCACCCAAAACCGTTAAGGAAGTTCAGAGACCCGCTGGCAGAGTGGCGGCCCTCAACCGGTTTATTTCCCGCACAACAGATAAGTGCCTACCATTCTTCAAAGTCCTTCGGTAGACTTTCGAATGGACGACTGAATCCGAAAAGGCCTTCCAGCAGCTAAAGCAATGCATGGCCAACCCCCCCTTCTTTCGCAGGCAATCCCAGGCGAACCCATCTTCCTCTATTTAGCAGTATCAAACACTGCCGTTAGTGCAGCTCTCATTAGGGAAGACGGCTCGGTTCAACGGCCGGTCTATTACATCAGTCGAGCTCTCAAGGGAGCAGAGCAGAACTACCCACTGCTGGAAAAGTTGTCCTCGCCCCGTCATCGCTTCCCCCAGACGACTTCGTCCTTACTTCCAGGCCCATTCTATAGTGGTCCTCACCGACCAACCCCTGAAGAAGGTCATGCAGCAACCAGAACTTTCTGGCCGACTTATGCAGTGGTCAGTGGAACTTAGCCAGTTTGATATCTCCTACCGACCCCGCACAGCAATCAAAGGACAGGCCATTGCCGACTTCATCCTAGAATTCACCAACCCTGCCCCAGCCACCACCTCTCCATCACCGCCAACTCCTGCTGAGCCAGAGGACCCCCATTCTTGGACTCTCAACGTCGACGGGTCATCCCGGAGGAAGGTGGCCGGTCTCATTCTCACCTCCCCCGAAGGTGGTTGTATCAAGTGTGCCCTCCGTCTTTTGTTTGAAGCCAGCAACAATGAGGCCGAATATGAAGCACTGATCGCAGGACTCCGCCTCGCCAAAGATCTTGGTGTTAGCCACATCCGCGTATTCAGTGACTCCCAGCTCATCGTCAGCCAGATCACGAGAGAATTCAATGCTAAGGATGACACGATGCGGGCTTACAGAAACATGGCACTCCCCCTTGTTGGCCTTTTCAATACCTTCCACATCAAGCACATACCTCGGGCCGAAAACTCCAAAGCAGACGAGATGGCTCAGCTGGCCTCCGCAGACCAGTCCGACCTCAACCACGGAGTCCGCCTCGAGTACCTTCCCCACTCGGCCATCTCATCCGACCTACAAGAAGTACAATTCCTCCGGCATGAACCCATCCCTTGGGCGTCCGACATCCTCCTATTCTTGACCACAGGACAGCTCCCAGATGACCAACAGCAGGCCGCCAAAATCAGAGCTCGGTCGGCTAACTACGTTTTGATCGACGGCGTCCTTTACAAACGCGGTTTCTCACGGCCATATCTGCGGTGCCTTAATCCGACCCAAGCAACATATGTGATGCAGGAAATCCATGAGGGCATTTGTGGCAACCATTCGGGCGGTAGGTCTCTGGCTCACAAGATACTCCGCACCGGTTACTTTTGGCCAACTCTTAACCAGGACGCGACTGACTTTGTCCTCAAATGCGATAAGTGTCAGCGTTTTGCCAATATCCCCATGCTCCTCCTGCAGAGTTTATCACACTTTCCAGCCCCTATCTGTTCGCCAAATGGGGGATCGACCTGATCGGCCCACTTCCCACCGGCCGAGGCCAGACCAAGTTCGCGGTCATCGCCATTGACTACTTCACCAAATGGGTAGAGGCCGAACCCCTCGCTACCATCACCGAGCGAAACACAACCAGGTTCATCTGGAAATCGATCGTTTGCCGGTTCAGTATCCCTCAGGCCATCGTGTCAAACAACGGCAAACAATTCGACAACGCCAAATACATAAAGTTTTGTGCGGATCTCCAGATTCAACCATGTTTTTCCTCTCCCGGTCATCCCCAAGCCAACGGCCAGGTCGAGGTCACCAATCGGTCCCTTTTGAAGATCATCAAGACTAATTTGCCCGAGGTCGCCAAGGACTCAATGAGGAACTACCAAATGTACTCTGGGCCTACCGCACTACAGCTCGGACCCCTACCGGGGAAACCCCTTTTTGCCTAACGTACGGCGTTGAGGCGGTCATCCCAGTAGAGGTCGGTCTGCCAACACCCAGGGTTCTACATCCAGATACAACATTGACTGAGGAACTCTGTCGAGCGGACCTAGACCTGATTGAAGAACTCAGGGACACCACTGCGGTCAGACTAGCCTCATACCAGCAAAAAATAAGAATGCACTACAACCGCAAAGTCCGACCACGGGAATTCGCCATAGGAGATCGTGTCTTAAGGGAGGCCACTCTTGCCACCAAAAATCCGACCGAGGAAAATCATGCCAAATGGGAGGGACCATACATTGTGAAAGCCCCCATGTCCGGCACTCTACCTGTCCAGATATGGAGGCCGAGACCTTCCCATCCTCGAACGTCAACACCTGAAACGCTACTTTCAATAGGCTGTTACTTTTGTATTACTGAATTGTTGTACTTTTATTTTTACGCATAATGTAATTCTTGATCATTGTACTACATTTCTCATAGCAACAGTTTTGTCTCTCCGCCACCCTTGTCGCCTCAATCACATTTTTGCTTGCAGAGCATTCAAAGCCTGGCCTGAAAGAGCACCTCAAAAGCCTCGGCACCGAAAGACTTCAAAACCGGCCAGACTGAAAGACTCAAAGCCTTCCCACTGAGACTCAAAAGCCTCACCACTGAAAGACTCAAAAACCTCAAAAGCCTCACCAGACCTGAAAGCACTCAAAAGCCTCGGCCTCACCACTGAAAGACTTCAAAAGCCTCAGCCAGTCTGAGCACCTCAAAAGCCTTGGCCAGACCAAGCACTCAACAGCCTCGGCCAGACCGAGCATTGCAAAGCCTCAGCCAGTCTAAGCACCTCAAAAGCCTCGCCTGCATCGAGACCGCAAAGCCTCACCACCGACCACCTCAAAAGCCTCGGCCAGACCGAGCACTCAAAAGCCTCAGCCAGGATGAGCACTTCAAAAGCCTCAGCCAGACTAAGCATTCAAAGCCTCATCCAGACCGAGCGCTCAACGCCTCAGCCAGACTGAGCCCCCAAAGCCTCACCTAGGCTGACTGCCACCATTGCTGGTCCAGAGCAAGTTACTCGCAGCTCTAATTCCAGGTCCGCACTGAGATCGTCCTATCAACGAAACTGCAAAAAGTAGGACACTCAGTCACAATCCGAAGCCTAGCCACAATCCCTGGACCACATTTTTACTCAGTCAAATTCCAAAGATGCTCTCACGTACTTCATTTATCGACCAGATTATCTTCCCCACCATCCAGCTTGCTTCTCAAATTTCTTCTCTACAAGCTTTCAGTGGAACATTTAAGTATTAATCCCATTCAAACCTCATTTCACACAATTTCTCAATTTCAGTCAACCACTCTCCTTTTTTGAATATTTTATACAAGTCCAATCTCACTCTACATGAAGAAATTTTACCAATTCACTCTTACCCTGCGCGATAGAATTTTTAACCCAACTCTGCATGAAGTTTTTATTACAAGTTGACCTAACTTTGCACGAAGTTTTCATTACAAATTGATCTCTACTCAACCTCATCACTAGTTCAAGTTCACTTAAGTTCAAGTTCACTTAGTTCACTTAGCTTAAGTCCAGCCTGTCTTGTAGTTCAATGTTTTCATAAGTCCATCACCAGTTTTTATTACAAGCATTTGTCCATTTCAAACACACCAAACAAACAAACGTAGTCAATCACAAGACATAAATGAAGTTTTATTCATTCACAAAATGTGTACAATAGTCTACTACAATACTTCAAAAAAAAAAAAACAACAAAAACACAAAAATGTGTACACAAAAACAAAACAAAAATTCTTCAGTACATGTCTTCAGCTCACTCCCCTTCTTCACTGGAGGCCAGATCCTCTTCTTCAACACCTTCATCCAGAGGGGTCTGGGCCACATCATCTTCCCTAATAGTCACACTACTAAGGTCGAGTTCTGGGAACAGCTCTTCAGCCCTCCGTTTGAACATTTTCCACCCATTGTCCCAGTACTCTGCCATTTCGTGCTTGTATAAATCTGACTGCTGGAAGCTTGCGATGACTTCGGATTCAGTTCTCCCTCCAGCGGTCGCCCTTGATGGGCCAAATTTCAGATTCCTCCTTGCTGTTGGTGGCGACCGCAGTATCGACCGCCATGTGAAATTCAGGCGACCCTTTGAATTGGTCAATCACAGAATGTACAGATCGGTAGGTACACCCTTTTAGAGGTCGCCGCCTCTCCTCATCCAACTCTTTCCGCAGGGTCGCCTTCTCAGCAGAAGCCTTGGCCCTCTCAGCTTGCAATTCCTTTTTGGCCTCCTCTCGCCAGCTTGCCTCGCCTCTCTACCTCCAACTCCTTCTGGAGAACCTCATTCTCAGCGGTCGCCTTGGCCCTCCCCGCTTCTAACTCCTTACGAAGCATCTCCTTCTCCTCCTCCTCCTCCACCTTGGCACGTTCGCCCTCTAACTCCTTTTGCAGAGCCTCAACCTTGGCATCCGCCTCATCCTTCTGCCTGACCAGCTCTTCATTGCTGTTCATGGCCTCTTCGTGCCGCTCGACCGCAATGGCACAGGCTTTCTGGGACTCCTCCAACTTTTTCTGCTCACCAGCCAACTGGAACTCGAGCGACACAACCTTGCAACGCGTGTCCTCCAAATTCAACTTGATCGATGGCAGCCAAGATGGGCCTTTCCACTCAAGACTTCTCCTTCTTCAACTTAGCTAACCCAAATTTGGCCTCTTCAAATTTTGAGTTTGGCTCCCAATTTTCCTCAAGAGGGCCCTCGCCAGTAGTAGTTACTCCATTTGGGCGGAGCATAACCCCCTGAACAGGTCGGCCTCGTTGAATCCAGAGGCCGAGCGCAGAGCCGTTTCTTCCACGATCTTCACTAGACGGTCCGCCTCGCCTGGCCGATCTCTTCCTCCAACCTTCCAACCACAAATACACAGGTAAATGGTCACGCCAGACCTACTCCTCTTTCCTGGGGTGCAAGCCCCCTTTGGGTCTACTCTCCCCCACTTGGCTCAAATTTCACGACCCAACTCCTACAGATCGTGGGGGTGACCTCCACAGCCTCCAGTGTGGGGGTGACCCCTACCACTTCTGGGGTGTCCCTGACCGCAGCGGTCTCCACCGCAACCGGGGTCTCCTTCATCTTCTTGGGCCCAGACTCCTCTGCAGCCCCTTCTGGGGCACTTCTCTTCTTCTTCTTCATCTTCAGAGCTTCTCCCTCTTTTTTGGCCTTCTCCTTCACAGGATCCACAGGGGGCCTTCGCGGCTCAAAAGTGCTCAAGTCCTTCCCTCCCAGCGGCTTTGGGCGTGGTCGGATCCTCTCATTTGCAATCGGTTACGCCGATCGGTCATCCTGCACTTTCTTAAATTGCGTGGCTTTGGCAAGGATGGCTTGATCCTCTGCCTCCTGTGCTTTTCTCCTCGCCCACCAAATTTCGGTCAAGATCCTCACCGACCGGTCAGGCCCACCGCTCAAACAACGCAGACGGCTGAACAAGGTCGTCCCATTTGGCATTCTCCTTCTCTCTCCACTCCTTCACCCTCTTCACCCTTTCCTCAACCTCCGCCCCCAGTCTTGCCTCCATTGACCTGGTGGGCACCTTCCAGATGGTTCGCGCGCCGCGCCCCCCATTGACAGAAACGTAAAACCACCGTGCCCGCCATCCCTTGATTGGCGTTGGCAGCCCCGCCACCAACCCTTCCCATTATCGCTAGTGGTGACCCACGCTTTGTCGCTCATGCCCTTGTAACAGTAAAGAACTCTTCCACCAACATGGCCTCTCCTCCGTTTGCTTTCGGCCATGCACTTGCACAAGCCAGCAAGATCTTCCATGCATTGGGCATTAGTTGCCCTGGCGCCACCTCTAAATAGTTGAGCACGTCCACCACTATTTGCGGGAGTGGCAACCTCAGACCGCCCTTTAGCGCTTCCTCATAGAGGGAGAACTCTCCTAGCCTGATGTCGGATGGCCTTTCCGTCGATGTTGGCAGCAACAACTCCACCTCCACCGGAATCTGGTATTTCTCGCAAATCGCCTCCAACTCCGCCCTAGTTATTGACGACTTGTCTGGTTTCGTGTGCCAATGATCAGGCTCCACCTGACTGATAGGTTTCGGAGCGGCAATCATGGTGGAACCATGGAAGTGTATCGCAGGACCTCCCACCCTCTCCGTTTTGTACTGCGCTGCTAATTCCACTGCATCATCATCTCCCAGCGGATCCACCCTCACACCCTCGTTGCCTTCTTGTGCCATCTTTGAGGTATGTCTACGAATCGCTTCTGATGCAGGCACTAGGAAGTTGAAAAAATGCCCCAATGGTGTATCGCGAGCAACAAATGGGGTAAGACTTGGAATGTTTTGGTTCTTTGAACACAGGTAGGTGAATCGAATAATGCCAAAAGCCCACGGTTTACCTGTATTCTAAGGATCCAAATTAATTTTTGCCAGTTTGAAAACTTTTCAAATTATCCGCCAAAACCGTCTTTTCAACACCATAATGACCTATCGTTTCATTTTTACTCCAACGCCTCACTTCCCAACTACGATTCTGCCGCGTGTATGGTCCCGATACACTGACTCCTGCCATTACTTTGTCTTTTCCACTTCAAATCATCACATGGCATGCCGCCTCTGGTCTCAGGCCTTCCTTCGCCGACATTTTCATGCAAGACTTCGGCCACCTCGACTCACCTCGCCACCTCAAGGTCAAGACTCATGGCACTTTCTCCACTCGCCACCATCGCAGCTTAAGACTCGGCTTCAAGACTCTTCCACTCGGCCACCTCGTCGGCACTTCCAAGACTCGGCCACACCACACTTCGGTCAGACACTCCGCCAAATTTCTTCGCCGACCCACCAAATTTTAGTCAACCTTGCCACGAACCATCTCCTCACTACTATTCCTTCGTTGATCAAGTCGCACTCGGGAATGGGGGACTACTGACATGGATAGGCCCATAAGAACCACAACCCATAGTAGACAAACCCAAGCCCACCATTTATATCCCATTGCATAACCCAGGTAGCAAAATCCAAGACAGTTGGAGGCCAACTGAGCATAGAAGGTCAATAATACTTGACACATGGTGCGTAATGTGCCACGCCACAGACAAAGATCCGCAGTTATTGCCACAACACATCACCATTAATGCACTTCATCATAGCATTTATTATGACAACACCTCTCAGGAATGGCACCTCCTCACCTCGAACAAGGTAAACCACTAAGACAAGCTTTCATGGAGGGTCAGAACGGCAGAGACAGTGAAATGATTACCAAAGGATATAAGCAAAGTGGAAAGACAAGAAGAAGGTGAAGTTTTCCTATCTCTCTCTCTACATCATCTATTTCCCCTTCTAATTCACACACCGGAGGGTTCGCTGGGGGACTACCACGTTCCCCGTTGAACTTGTTTGCAGGTTATCCAGTGGGCTTGAGGAGTTTGGATCGGTCTAGTCCATTCACCGGAACGAACTATATCATCAATTTATAATATATATATATATATAATTTATAATTTAGGAGTAAATATTAGGACATGAGTGTACAAAAAAAAAAAAAAGTGTCCAAAAGAAATTAAATGTGCGTAATTAAATGAAAATATTTTGGAAGGTTCCTAATTTTTATCATGAATTTTAAAAATTTAAAAGTAGTTATATATGGTATGAATAATATAACAATATGGTAAGAAACAAATTTTAATTTTTTTAAAGGAAATAAAAATCAACGGGAGATGATTAGGTTAGAAAGATATGAAATATTGTTTTTTATCTTTCCATTTAAAAACTAAAAATTATAGAATTATTAATATTTTGAAAACTATTACTTCAATGGATTAGTCAATTTAAATTTATTTTTTAATTCAATAAATTTACAAATTTATTATGAGATTTTGGAGCTCCCACAATATTTCTCACGAAAATCTCTTTTTATTTATATAATATATATATATATATATATATAATTTTTAATTTAGGCATAAATATTAGTACATATGAGTGTACAAAAAAATTCAAAAGAAAAAAAAAAGTGTACAAAAGAAATTAAATGTGTGTAATTAAATTAAAATATTTTGACGGTTCCTACTTTTTATCATGAATTTTAAACATTTGATAATAGTTATATATGGTATAAATAATATTTTAATATAATAAGAAACAAAGAATGAAATTGAAAAGAGATAAAAAAAAAAAAAAAAAATTTATTATGAAATAATAACGGTGATTTCACACTGAAAATGCTAAACTGGAATTAATTGGCTTCAATCTCGGACACCCCACCCCCAATTCTCTTCCCTTGCTTTATATATATTTATTCCACCGCCAAGAATGTCTCCTCAAGCACGAAAAGTCGAGGACTTCTTGTTTCACCGCAAAGAGGCCAGAGCCAGTGAAGACAACTAGGGTATGTTTGGTAACGTTTACGTTTTCAGTTTATATTTATAAAAATTTTATAAACTAGTTTTTGTTTATTTTTTGTTTATTTTTAGAAAAACATAAACTACAAACGCGTTTGGTAATTGACAAAATATTTTAAAAAATTTTAAAATATAAAAAAGAGTGAGAAATGGCAAGTGGTGGTAAGTGGCGACGGAAGACGGTGGCGAAAAGTGGTGACGGTGGGTGGTGGTAGCAAGTGGTGGTGTGGTGGTGGCGGTGGTGGTGGTGGGGATGGTGGTGGGTGTGGTGGTGGGTGTGTGGCAGTGGGTGGTAGTGGTGGTGGGTGGTGGTGGCGGTGGGTGGCTGGTGGGTGGTGGTGGGTGGTCTAATGGGTGGTGGTGGGTGGTGATGGTGGATGGGTGTGGGTGGGTGGAGTGCAGTGGGTGGTGGTGGCGGTGGGTGGCGGATGGCGGTGATGGTGGTGGTGGTAGTGGTGGGTGTGTGGGTGGTGGTGGTGGGTGGTGGGTGGTGCAGTGGGTGGTGGGCGAAGGGTGGGTCACGGGTGGGTGGTGGGTTGTGGGTGATGGTGGTGGTGGTGGTGGGTGGTGGTGGAGGGTGGGTGGGTGGTGGTGGTGGTGGGTGGATGGTGGCAGGGTGGTGGTGATGGTGGTGGTGATGGTGGCGTGGCGGTGGATGGTAGTGGCGAGTGGATGGTGGGTGGGTGGGTGGGTGGGTGGTGGTGGTGGTGGCCGCAAGGGGTGGGTGGTGGTGGCGAGTGGATGGCAGGTGGGTGGTAGTGGCGGAAGACGGTGGTGGAAAATGGTGGCAGGTGGTGGCTAGTGTTAGGTGGTAAAAAAAAAAAAAATTGAAAACTCAAAATGGAAACACATTTTTTGTGTTTTCATTTTTTGGCCAAATTTATAAACTAAGACCACTGATTTATAAATCAAAAATTTTACCAAACAAGTTTTTATTTGAGTTTTTAAAATTTTTGTAAATATAAACAGAAAACTGAAAACGTAAGTGTTACCAAACGACACCCTAGTGTTTCAAAGAAGGAGAAACAACTGATCTAGCCTGTGTCCAAGCTCGCGAGCTTTGTAAACTCTATGTTCTGTAATGGTAATTCGAAGAAGACGAAGATCTCAAACTCATCATCAACTGGAGGTTACGGGGATGCACGTGTGGAGAGAAAAGTGAAGTCCACTCAAGCATCTATGTGTTCATGGGCATCTTCATATTTATCTTGCTTTTGATTTTGATTTTGTATATATATATTTATCTAGAATTGGAATTGGAGAGAATATCATTTCTTTTGAATATATGGATACGCTTTTAATTTTCCATGTTAAAGTGCTTCTTGTTGGACTTCATCAACAACTTTCTTATCACTTGTTTTTTCTTTCTTTTTTTTTTTTTCCAATTTATTATGACAATATATATTGATCACGTTGGAAATTGTATGAACAACAATTTATCACATCATATTAGCTTTACTGGCCTTTTTGAAATTTGTATGCCAGGTATGGGTTGTATGGTGGTAAATTTACTGTGTGCTTGTGTATTGTCTGTTATAAATGTGTATTGTTACTAGGCCACCATAACAAGGCTATTTACTTTACTTACATAAGGGAATAGATCTGCGAGCCATATCAGAATCATAATTCAACAATCTTTCCCTGAACATTGCTTGTGTGATTCCATGAAGAAGCTCATCCTACAACACCCCCCCTTCTCCAAATAAAATAAAATAATAATAAGAGAGAAGAAGCTCCTGTGAATGAATGCCATTGTTGATTCTCTTTTGTGAATAAGCCCAAGCCATTCAACCACTACCCCGCTTCCCGCCTCTAATCCTGTGTTGGATGTGCGGGAGTGACATGGGATGGGATTTTGAGTTACTACTTACTTCCATATGCTAAAAGTAATAATTATTGAAAAGGTTAAGGTGTTGGTGAGATAGGCAGTGTGGGCATGCATGGGGCAATCATTGCTGGTGGGCTGGGTTCCGTCTAGATTGTTGCTTTTTTAGGAACCTATGGTTGATTATCTCTTTATTGAGAAGCAGTTATGATTTAAACTGGTTGCTAGCTAAAATTTAAACTCCAATATGTTGAATTGAAAGAAATAGAATTATTGTTGGGTTGTTCAACATCTTTAGCTTTTCTATCTTCAGTTGATTTTACTTTAAGAAAACACCTTGTTTTTATATCATGAAAGCCTCATAGTTAGCTAGGGTAAAGTAGATGAGCAGATTAGGGTTTTCTATTTGGGAGAAAATGAGGGTTGGTGTTTGATTTTTCCCTATATTTGTCTAAGTATGTTTCATTGTGCATTGAAAAAGTTGTTTTCTGCACTGCATACAATACTTTATGTGCTTCATTAGCGCAACCAAATGTATTTACATCTTAAGAAGCACTGTTGCGGTTTTGTTGGGTGATAAAGAGAATAAATTTTCAATTTTTGTTCACTCTAGGCCTGGGTTCTTGTTCAACAAGGCAACAACAAGATCAGCCTATTTCTTAAATCGTCAAGTTAATGACAGCATACAGGTTTTTATTCGGAACATTTATTCTTGAATTCAAAATTTTTACCCATCTTCTTTTCTTTTAAGGTGTTTGTCACAGAAGAACGTAAAGCTCCTTTGCTTTAAAAGTATTGGTTGTGTTTCTGCTCATTCTGTCAAGTGTTTAGTAGTTAGCATAAAATCCTTCTCTTATGGGAAGACAAAAGATTATCATGCAAACGAACACAATTTTTACCTTGCAGTAATCTAGGCAGTCAAATTTTGCCTCAGCAAATATATGTTTTGTATTGTTTGTGTAAATCCCTTCTTTTTTCTTTCTTTTTCCTCAAAAATATATCTTCCTGGTTACATAAGCAAGATGGTAAGCACACCATATCTTGAAGGGATCCTGCTGATTCTATCTCACCCTACCCCAGTAGGAAACCTGTTACCTGCCCAAAAGCTGTTTGATGCATATTAATTTATCCAAATTGAAAATAAAGCTTCTTCTACCCGTCCTTAGAGGTTAAAACACTCAATAGGGGAGTAAAGGTTCATCTCAGGTGGCTTAGTAACATAGTAGTTTGGTCTTTTGCAAAACCATGGATTGTGCAATGACATAAGTACACCATGTAGCTCAGTGATGTTTTTAACCTTTTTGTTGTTCGTATTCTTCAATCTTCTAAACTACTCATTTAGGTTTGTAGGTTAGAACTCGTACTTGTTTTCTCTAGCATTCTAAATTTTATTCTAAACTCTTGTTCAACCATAACTTCTAGGGCCCATGCACAGCTCTAACTTCATCCCTCGTCAATTTAAAAAAGGACAAATGCACTTAGCTTTGACAGACTAGCTAAAAAATTGTTAGTTTAGATAGACTAGTAACAATTCATCTTTTGAATTTATGAATATTTAAAAGGGCATGCATGATGGATAGTGCAAATTACTATTTCATCACACCATTGCCAGATGCATCTAGAAGATTTTGACAAAGTAGCTATTGTGTGTTCGTCATTTGTTCACATTCAGTCCTGTAGTGTTTGGCTTGATTTCTAGTGAATTCTATTTGACTGTAACTAATTCTGGGATTAGCTTATTTCCTATGGATTTTCAATTTATTTTTGCAAGTTATATATTCCTGTGGATTTTTAGTTTATTTTTGCAAGTTATATGTCTTAGCTAATTTTAACCTATATGAAATTTGAATTATGTAATTCTGTTTTCATGTTAATATGATTTGCTCATGAAAACTTCAGGATTAACTTTTATTTATTTTTACTGGCTTAATAGTCTGATATTTGAAATTATTTTAAGCCAACAAACAATTTAAATCTTCTTTCTGTTAGGATTGAATATAATTTATCTGGCCTTTTATATGAATGTCACCCTAATTGCTTTGCCTCCTTATATAGAAGGATACTGCAGAGACCTGTTAGAAATTTCTCTTTCTAGACAAAAATCAATAATGGGTTTGGAATCTTATATTTACCAAGTTTGTTTCTTTCTAGGTAGATTAGGGAGAGGCAAGCATGATCCTGGCAGAGCATATTTTGTTGAAGCATGCACTCTTGGATCCTTTTAATGAACGATTTCTTTTTCTTTCAGATATGTGAGCTGATGGCTACTATTTATCATTCATTTATTTTTCTCTACAGTGATTTTAAGAAAGTATTTTTATGTTTGTTTATATAGAGAGAGAATGGGAGGAGAAAAAGTTGAAAAATAAACATATTTTATTTGATCAAGTGGTGTTTAATTGTCTGGGACACAAGGAGCATCAAGGATTTTGTTGCCATTTTTGTTAAATATAAGTTTTTCTTTTGGCCATCTTACCTAGTCTTATTTCATCTACTTAATCTTGTGAATGACAGTACGTGGCTAAGGTGACACCGAAGTGTCAACAGAGGTGCCATGTGGCCTAGTCACATTGCCTAGATAATCTTGGCTAGGTCGAGGTTATCTGCGGAGAAACCGGAATCCAAGGTAGTCGGATAAGGGGACAAGAGTCCTAGACAAAAGAGGGCTCTAGCCTGGATAAGGATAAAGCTCTTAAGGAGTTTATCCCTATCTAGCAAGGAGTCCAGGATAAGCATTATGTGCTAGAGTCTCATGAAGTGAGGCTTCTAGGGAAGCTGGACACTAAAAACTATAAAAGAGAGGTGCCCTCATGGGTCTCAGGTATGGGTAATATGCTTTGAGCATTAACTTGTGAATTGAATATTTGAATTATTATCTTTGAGAGATTACTGACTTGATCGTCAGAGTGTCCCCAGGTAGAAGAACCATCGCCGGAATCTCATCTTCTTGTGCAGGTTGTTGGGCTTAATCTATTCTACTGGTGCTCTCCAACTGAGTTCCCAGTTTGGTTGTGTGGTAAAAAATCAACACCCACAATTTGGCGTCGTCTGTGGGAACTTAAGGAGAATAGATGGCCAGCAACGGGCAGGAAGAAGAAGTCAGGGATGATATCAACAGTGAGAACTGTGAACATATGGATCCTAACGTCGAGAAAGAACCATGTAACGAAGGGGCTCAAGATCCGAATCATGGGGAAAAGGACATTGAAAAAGAGGGGAATGCTCCGAAGAGGCCTAGCCAAGGTGAGTATTACAATGAGGGTGACCTCCAGGTGTGGAAAGATAGGTGCTTGAGAAGGGACAGCAAGATGAAAGAGATGGGCAAAAAGCTGGCTGACCTTCAGTCAGTGATCCACTTTATGATGTCTAACAATGTAATGCAGCCACCTTACCTACTGCAGGATACCCCAGTCCCGGTTGCCAAGACCATTGCCCAGAAAGGGGGGTAGAAAGCAGTCCTAGTAGTCCCACAACATGATAGAGAAAAGGAGTGCTCGCATAGACCATTACGAGAGGTTTGCCGCACAAAATCAACGTGAGAATAGTCACAAAAGACTGCACGAACAAAAGGGACTTAGGCCAAGGAACCTCAGCATATTCAGGGGAAGAAACTTTGCTTTGATATAGTAAACGAGAGGAAATCAAAAGGGCCAAGGAAAAGAAGAGCAGAAGGCAGTTTACTATGTGAGTAAAACCTTCGCAAGTGCAGAAACCAGGTATCTATCCTTGGAAAAGTTAACATTAGCTCTAGCGATGGCTTCCAAAAAGTTAAATCACTATTTTCAAGCCTACAAGATTGTGGTACTGACAGAGCATCCCCCGAAGTCCCTGTTGCAGCATGAAGATTTGACAGGAAGAAAAGCCAGAAGGGAAGTGGTGCTTGGCCAATACGACTTGGAGTTCAGGCCTAGAATAGCAATCAAGGGCTAGGTCCTGGCTGACTTTGTGGCCGAGTTCACTCCTGGTGCCATCCCATGTCGGGCACCCGTGAGCCGCAGCTTCGGATGTCCAAGAGATCCAGAAGAGACCCAACTAGGGCCAAAGGATCCCACCCTAGCAAAACAGAAGAAGGCAGAACAACCAAAACCCTGCAATATTTACACCCGCGACTTCTTCCGCCTGTTTGTTGATGGAAGTTCAAACCGACAAGGAACGGGGCAAGGGTGGTTTTGATATCCCCAGATGGGTGAATGATAGAGAAATCAATCCATTTAGGGTTCAAGGCCTCAAACAATGAAGCAGAATATGAGACACTAATTGCAAGGTTGAAACTAGCATCAACAATGGAAGCCGACGAGGTGGTAGTCTTCTGTGACTCTTAACTTATAGTGAATCAAGCAATGGGCGAGTACGCATCCCGAGATGAAAGAATGACGGCCTATGTCAAAGAGGTTGTCAAACTACTGGCACTGTTCCAAGATTGTCGGCTACAGCAAGTTAGCCGAGATGATAACAGTTATGTCGATGCCTCGGCTAGCTTGGCTAGTGCAATGAAATCAAGAAAGGCAAGGACAATAATGGTTGATTGCTAGGCCCAAGTATAGAACCACTAATCACAGAGTACGAAGCAATAAGTGTAGAGATAGGTCCAAGTTAGATGGATCCAATACTGATGTTCCTCAAGGACGGAAAGCTACCAGAAGACAGAAGAGAAGCACATAAGACAAGATTGAAGTCAGCCAGGTTCTACTTGTCGGCAGAAGGCCATTTCTATAGAAGGTCCTTCACTGGGCCCTTTCTAAGATGTGTACACCCCTCCCAAGTTGAGGACTTCTTGTATGAAATTCATGAAGGAGTATGTGGAAGTCATGCTGGGGGCAGATCACTTGCTCATGGGGCCATCACTCAAGTGTATTGGTGGCCCTACATACAGAAGGATGCTGAGGCCTATGTCAGGAAGTATGAGAAGTGTCAAAGATTTGCACGTTTGATACACCAGCCAGCAGCAGACCTGAATCTAGTATCCAGCCCTTGGCCATTTGCCCAGTGGGGAATGGATCTTGTTAGGCAACTGTAACGCCCTCAAAATAAACCCATGAACCATACATTCATGACATCCATAAACTTAAGAGAATAAAGCATATTTCCATTCATCAGAGTAATAAATATAACATATTGACAACAAAAGTAAATTCCTAACGGACTTACAACTTTCCAAGTCAACACTTGGGTTCAATAAAAGAAGAGTTCTAACTCTTTATACAAAATAGCCCTTGGCTCGAATTTACATGTAATACACAAAAAGATAACAACAAAAGTTCTTCGGCCTCTAAGCCTCCTGAGCTACGTCCTTGGAGGTAGCATATCATTTGAACCTGAAAATGATGTCCCATATAGGGTGAGCCAATGCCCAGTAGAAACCAGATATGAGCAATAACTAAAACATTTGCATTCGATGAATGGTTAACACTTGTAAACCAGATTATAACACATTTCAATTCCATCACAATATTTCCATGTTTCATTCCACTTTCCTTTACTTATCCAATTCAATTCATAAACATGGCTCAGAACCTGGCCAAACAATTAAATGAGACTACATCCCATATTAAAACACTTCCTTTATTCACAATTCAAATAAGACTACAACTCATGTCAAAAACACTTCCAATACTTCAATTATCTACGTTATGCAAACGCAATTAGAATTTTAGGACTTTCACCCTAGACACTTCGGCCAACTTAGTTATCAATGGAGTCCATCTCCTATCTCCTCCCAAACAGGTTTGAGAGTCCAACCCCTATCTACTCTCAAACCATGGAGTACATTCTCTATCTCCTCCCAAACAACATATATATATAATGTATTTAACAAATATCATACACAATGATCAATCAATACACATATTCGATGTATTATTCCAACCGCCATATTCAATGACATATTCCACATGATTAGTTTCAGTTTTCCCTAATCAATATACAGTGTCTACAACAATCAAGACTATCCTCCACCGATAGCCCAAAGTAATTATCTCTAAACAGATAATAAATTTATCAAACAGATAAAATCTCAACATTTTCATGGGTGAGTGATTAATTAATCCAATTACACCATTCAATCTCATAATTTCCCAATTTCATGGTTTCCAACTTAATTTCATATTTCCCCAAATTAATTATACAAATTAATTTATCACATTAATTAGGGCATTCCCTCCATTTTTTCAAATATCAACCCTAAGGCTTAATTTCATCAATATAACAACAATAATTTCATTTTCCAAGGTCTCACATACATTTGGAGTTTATCATTTGAAAACCCCCTTTTTAAAACTCTAAAACAAACCCTAACTTTTCCAAAATCACCAAACAACCCCATCTAATCCAAAAACACAATATTTATGTCAAAACTCATAGAGAGGAGTAGGTTATCCCTACCTCAAAAGGAGAGACCAAATCTAGAAGATGATGAAACTCGAAATGCTCCAAACCCAAAGATTTTCGGATTGAAATGTAGCCCACACCAAGCTCTACACTTTATGCAAAGGAACTATGGTAGAAGATCACTCAAACTAGATGATTTCTTAGAGATAAGTTATATTCTAGAGAGAGGAGCTCTCAAATCAGGGTTTTGAAAAGTTAGAGAGAGAGAGTGTGGGTTGAAAAGTGATTTAAAATAACACAGTCAAGATCTGATATACGTATAGTCCGCTCGAGCGGAGAATAGGGCGCTCGAGCGTAAGACACAAAAACTTTACCCGCTAGAGCGCAAACAGACCCGCTCAAGCGCAAGGATACCCGCTCGAGCGTAGAATACACTCCTCCAGTACTTTTACAGACTCTAGACACCCGCTTGAGCGCAACAAACCCACTCGAGTGCAGACCCGCTCGAGCGTAAGGAACTTCGCTCGACCGCGAAAAACACTTCTGCAATACTTTTGCAGACGCACCAAAATGCTAAAAGGATGCAAACTCCGCTCGAGCGTAACAAGACCCGCTCAAGCGGATCAACAAAAATCTGGGCAACAAGATTAGAGACCAAAACTCAATCAACCTGTTTGAAACACGCTCAAGACATTTCTAAACTCAAATTCAAAGAGTTAAAGGACAGAAATGCAACACATGGAACAACAGACATCCACGGAACCGAGTCCGAAATACAAAACTAATGGAGTGAAAACCAGGATCGCTATAACCTCCCCCCCTTAAAGAATTTCGTCCCCGAAATTAGATATAAGTTTCAAAAGCATGATTTCTTAATTCTCAACAATATTACAATTCAATATTCAGTAACTTGACCCATTACTGGTCATTCCATCTCTTTTCAACAAGTTCCATTATCATATTCCACCATTCCATAACATATTCAATGTTAATGATATATTTGCATTTCTACAATACATTCAACATATACAATGTCAAATTAAACTTCCATTTTCAAGGCATATTCCATAATACTTCCATAAACCGAAACATATACAATGTTTTACAACTTAAGACATATTCAATGTTCGTAAAGTTTATCAACAAAACGAGATTTCCAATACATGATTACACATTAATAAACAAGTCCGGATATTTCTCACGGACTTTGAACTCACGTTCCCAAGTGGCTTCCTCAACGCCGTGATGTTTCCACAAAACTTTTACCAAGGGAATGGCCTTGCCTCGCAAGACTTGATCCCGCCTATCCAAGACCCTCACCGGTCTCTCCTCATACGAGGCATCCTCATCAACCTCTAAATCGGTCCAATCCAATACATGCGATAGATCCGGCTCGTACTTCCGAAGCATACTAACATGAAACACGTCATGAACTCTGGACAGCTGCGGCGGTAAAGCTAAACGGTATGCAACCTCCCCAATCCGCTCAAGGATCTCAAAGGGACCAATAAACCGAGGGGACAACTTCCCACTCTTCACAAACCTCATCAAACCCCACCTAGGTGATATTTTCAGAAAGACATGATCACCCGCCTCAAATGCTAAAGGCCTCCTCCTACGGTCGGCATAACTCTTTTGGCAACTCTGGGCTGTAATAAGTCTCCGACGGATAAGTTCAATTTTCTCTGTTGTTTCCCACACCAACTCCAGGCCCAACAAAGGTGCATCACCCACCTCGGCCCAACAAACTGGAGACCTACACAGTCGGCCATACAAGGCCTCAAATGGTGACATACTAATACTCGATTGGAAAACTATTGTTGTAGGCAAACTCCACTAAGGGCAAGTGCCTCTCCAACAACCCACTAAAATCAAGGACATAGCCTCGAAGCATATCCTCAAGGATCTGAATAGTACGCTCGGACTGCCCGTCAGTTTGAGGATGATAAGCCGTGCTAAAGGTCAACCTAGTGCCCAAGGCACTCTGCAAACTCTGCCACAACCTAGTAGTAATACGTGGATCTCTATCTGAGACGATCGACACTGGGACCCCGTGCAACCTCACTATGTTCCAAACATACAAGTCGGCAAGATAATCTACCGAATCTCTCACGTGCATAGGGATAAAGTGCGCTGACTTAGTCAACCGGTCTACAACCACCCAAATAGCATCACTACCCCGTTGAGTCCTCGGAAGACCTACAACGAAGTCCATCGTGACATGCTCCCATTTCCACTCGGCAATAGGCAAGGGTTGCAACAAACCCGCTGGCCTCTGATGCTCGGCCTTCACTTGCTGACAAGTAAGGCACTTAGATACAAAAACTGCCACATCCTTCTTCATACCCCGCCATCAAAACTGGCGAGCCAAATCATGATACATCTTAGTGCCTCCCGGATGCACTGCAAGGCGTGAATGGTGAAACTCTCGGAGTACCTCCTCTCGGCAAGACTCCGGCACAAACAGACGGGTCTCGGTACCTCACACTCAGGTCGGGGTACACAATCAAACCCTTCTCAACCTTTCCACTTGAGATCTTCTCCCAGAGGGATTCTACCTCAAGGTCACTTCCCTGTGCCTTTAACACTCGATTCACAAGTGTAGGCTGCGTAACCACAGAAAACAAGGTCGCGGACTTAATAAATTTGCCCAGAAACAAATCAAACTCGCCAAGTGCACCCAACATTTCCCACTTCTGGATGGCTATACAAGCTACATCACTAATGGATTTCCTGCTAAGGGCATCGGCCACAACATTAGCCTTCCTCGGATGGTAATGCAACTCGAAGTCGTAATCCTTAATAAACTCCATCCACCTCATCTGCCTCAAGTTCAAGTCTTTCTGTGTAAATAGATATTTCAAACTCTTATAATCCGAGAACACCTCGAACTTCTCACCATAAAGGTAGTGCCTCCAAATCTTCAAGGCAAAAATCACAGCTGCTAACTCTAGATCATGTGTAGGGTAATTCCTCTCGTGTATTTTCAAATGCCGTGAGCCATAGGCTACCATTTTCCCCTCTTGCATCAACACACAACCCAAATCCTCTCGTGAAGCATCACAATAAATCGCATAACCCAAACCTCTCTCCGGAATAATCAACATTGGAGCGGTGGTAAGTCTAACTTTCAACTCTTGGAACGACTTTTCACAAGTCTCACTCCATACAAATTTGACCCTTAATCTAGTCAAAAAAATCTTTCACAAATCGACGGTAATACCCAGCTAATTCCAGAAAACTGCGGATCTCAAAAACACTCTTAGGTTGTGCCCAGTCCTATACTGCCTCTTTCTTGGATATATCAACAGATACCCCTTCCCCAGAGACTACATGGCCTAAGAACTTAACCTCTCTTAGCCAAAACTCACACTTCGCAAACTTAGCACACAGCTTATAGGCCCTAAGCAACTCAAGCACCACTCTCAAGTATTCTTTGTGCTCCTCCTCAAAAGGTGAATAAATCAGAATGTTGTCCACAAAGACGACCACAAAGCGATCTAAGAATTCCCGGAATATCCAATTCATCAAGTCCATAAACACTGCCGGTGCATTGGTGAACCCAAAAGGCATCACCAGAAACTCATAGTGGCCATACCGCGTACGGAATGCCGTCTTCGGAATATCTTCCTCCCTGACCCTCAACTGATGGTAACCCGATCTCATGTCTATCTTAGAGAAACAACGGGACCCTTTTAACTGGTCAAACAGATCATCTATACGAGGCATAGGGTATTTGTTCTCAATCGTAGCCCGATTCAAATTTTCGATAATCAATACAAAGTCTCAAAGCCCCATCTTTCTTTTTAGCAAAAAGGGTTGGTGCTCCCCACGGCGAAGTACTAGGGCGGATAAAGCCCTTATCTAGCAACTCCTGGAGTTGAATCTTTAACTCACTCAACTCGGCTGGGGCAAAATGATACGGTGCCATAGAAATCGGCACCGTGCCAGGCACTAAATCAATAGAAAACTCCACCTCTCGATGGGGTGGCAAACTAACAAGGTTCTCGGGAAAAACGTCCGAGTACTCACAAACCACTCTCGGCAACTCAGCCTGGGTCTCATCACACTCACTACTCATAAAGCTAGCGAGAAGACCACTAAGCTCACTCCGCCCTCGCGGATTATATACGGGTGGCAAAACACTACCCACCCGATCCCCCAAGAAATGAAAACAATCCCTGCTCAAGGTACATACAAGAATCGGCAAATAATAATAGCCCAAGATAACGATAACTACCCATACCCAAAATCACATCAAATAGCCATAACTACAAAAGAAAAATGGAAGTCAACAACGACCTCTATATCATTATTTCAAAATCAATTCACCCCCAACAGGTGATACAACTCATATAAGAGATGCTAACTGCGCCAACTCCAGCCCCAAAACAGATGCAAATGTAGCAGATATAAAAGAATGGGATGCACCCGTATCAATTAACACACTAGCAACCGAGTTGCAAAACAAAAAGGTACCTCTCACAACAGATGGAGTAAGATCGATAACAAAGATACACATGCCCCAAGGTCTTCGATCTACTGCCACCTCTTGAGCAACAAAGGACGGATCGAGACGATAAGGTTCTCGATTGGCCCTCGAGGCGATAACTCTACCTCGACCCAGATGCACCAGATGTGCACTCAACAAAACCTCTTGACCACACTGATAACAAGAGAGCGGCTGGCCTCTGCCCTGACTCTGGCTCTGAGGACGAGTTGAAGAAGAAGCAGCTCTCTGACCTCCTCCCCTCTACGGGCAAGCTGGAGACTTGTGGCCCAGCTGACCATATTTGTAACAGGTAAAGTCTCCTTGACTGCCTCTCCCAAAACCTGAACTCGGCACTAGAAAGGTAGATCTCACAAAAGCACCCTAGGACTGTTGAGGATTAGAACCCCTCTGCCTCCTACCATCCCCCTAGCCATCCTGACTTCGCTTGGAGCCCCTCATCCTCTCTTCCTCCTCATGCATAATAATGTCCATATGGGCCGCAGCATCCACAAGGTGCCCATACTCCCGAGTCATGGACCCCGCAACTCTCACCTTGAGCCCAGTCCTTAACTTCTTCTCAAACTCAAGACAACAGCGTTCCTCAAACGCCAGTAGTTCAGGTGCAAACCTAGATAAGCTAGTAAATGCATCCTCAAACTCGGCCACTGGTGTACTCAACTGCTTAAGCTGACAGAATTGATCCCTCAACTCCTCCCTGACAGCGGGAGACAAAAACTTTTCCTGAAAGGCATCAACGAAAGCCTCCCAAGTCCCTCCAATACGGCCCCGCATGAACTTCCACCACTGACCCGCATATCCCTTCAATTGGAAAGACGCCAAGGTCACCTTCAATGCCCCGTCTTCGATGCCAAGCATCTCAAACGTCTTAGTCATCTGCTCAAGCCACTCATCAGCCTTCAGTGGCTCTTTAGGATCCCCCAGAAACTCATTCGGATTAGACCGGAAAAACTCCCTCTTCAAAAAGGACGGCCCTGCCTCAGCAACATGGGCCTGGGCTTGATTCTCAGCTCTGAGAATGTCCATGGATTCCCTCAATGCTCCTGCCATCTCCCGGGCTAAAGAGCCCATGCCCTGCTGACCTACTAGCTCGGCCACATTGGCCTAACTAACACCCTCCTGCTATGACGAAATCTCATCTGGTATAGGCATCTCCTGCCTCCTAGGCCTATCACGCCTATCACCACATCCTTGTCCTAACATCCTAATAAAGGTAACGAAAACATTAGCACATTCACAAATGTGCCGAAGCTAACTCACTCGCGTCCTAATACATTGGACAACAGTAATTCACTCCACGTAAGCACATAATCACATAAGTACTTACAAATTTCATTTCCGGATAATGACAGTCCCGAGGCATTGCTAGAGTTCCGGTTAGAAACAGTATTGCTCAAGTGCTTTTCCAACAGGACTCTCAGAAACCCAAGGATCCAATCAATATCCTAGAAACTAAATTCCATATCCATATAGTCACATAAGCACATAACATTACATCTAGGTCTCTAACAAGCGAGACAAACCCACTGTGGTACTAACCACTTCCCACGTACCCAAAGTATTCAAACCCGGTACGCTCTGATACCAAGTTGTAACACCCTCAAAATAAACCCATAAACCATACATTCATGACATCCATAAACTTAAGAGAATAAAGCATGTTTCCATTCATCAGAGTAATAAATATAAAAGTATTACATGTTGACAACAAAAGTAAATGCCCTACGGTCTTACAACTTTCCAAGTCAACACTTGGGTTCAACAAAAGAAGAGTTCTAACTCTTTATACAAAATAGCCCTTGGCTCGAATTTACATGTAATACACAAAAAGATAACAACAAAAGTTCTTCGGCCTCTAAGCCTCCCAAGCTACATCCTTGGAGGTAGCATATCACCTGAACCTGAAAATGATGTCTCATATAGGGTGAGCCAATGCCCAGTAGAAACCAGATATGAGCAATAACTAAAACATTTGCATTCGATAAATGGTTAACACTTGTAAACCAGATTATAACACATTTCAATTCCATCACAATATGTCCATATTTCATTCCACTTTCCTTTACTTATCCAATTCAATTCATAAACATGGCTCAGAACCTGGCCAAACAATTAAATGAGACTATATCCCATATTAAAACACTTCCTTTATTCACAATTCAAATGAGACTACAACTCATGTCAAAAACACTTCCAATACTTCAATTATCTACGTTATGCAAACGCAATTAGAATTTCGAGACTTTCACCCTGGACACTCCGGCTAACTTAGTTATCAATGGAGTCCATCCCCTATCTCCTCTCAAACCATGGAGTACATTCCATATCTCCTCCCAAACAACATACATATACAATGTATTTAACAAATATCATACACAATGATCAATCAATACACATATTCAATGTATTATTCCAACCCTTATATTCAATGACATATTCCAAATGATTAGTTTCAGTTTTCCCTAATCAATATACAGTGTCTACAACAATCAAGACTATCATCCACCAATACCCCAAAGTAATTATCTCTAAACAGATAATAAATTTATCAAACAGATAAAATCTCAACATTTTCATGGGTGAGTGATTAATTAATCCAACTATACCATTCAATCTCATAATTTCCCAATTTCATGGTTTCCAACTCAATTTCATATTTCTCCAAATTAATTATACAAATTAATTTATCACATTAATTAGGGCATTCCCTCCCCTTTTTCAAATATCAACCCTAAGGCTTAATTTCATCAATATAACAACAATAATTTCATTTTCCAAGGTCTCACATACATTTGGAGTTTATCATTTGAAAACCCCCTTTTTAAAACTGTAAAACAAACCCTAACTTTCCCAAAATCACCAAACAACCCTATCTAATCCAAAATACACAATATTTATGTCAAAACTCATAGAGAGGAGTAAGTTATCTCTACCTCAAATGGAGAGACCAAATGGAGAAGATGATGAAACTCGAAATGCTCCAAACCCAAAGATTTTCGGATTGAAATGTAGCCCACACCAAGCTCTACACTTTATGCAAAGGAACTATGGTAGAAGATCACTCAAACTAGATGATTTCTTAGAGAGAAGTTGTATTCTAGAAAGAGGAGCTCTCAAATCAGGGTTTTGAAAAGTTAGAGAGAGAGAGTGGGTTGAAAAGTGATTTAAAATAACACAGTCAAGATCTGATATACGTATAGTCCACTCGAGCGGAGAATAGGACGCTCGAGCGTAAGACACAAAAACTTTACCCGCTCAAGCGCCAAGGCATAATAGCAAAGCACTACCCGCTCGAGTGCAAAGATACCCGCTTGAGCGTAGAATACACCTCCAAAGATTTTTACAGACACCGCGTGCAACAAACTCGCCGAAGCAGACCGCCGAGCGTAAGGAACTCCGCTCGAGCACAAAATACACTTCTGCAATACTTTTGCGGACGCACCAAAATGCTGAAAGGATGCAAACTCTACTCGAGCGTAACAAGACCCGCTCGAGCGGATCCCCAAAAATCTGGGCAACAAGATTAGAGACCAAAACTCAACCAACCTGTTTGAAACACGCTCAAGACATTTCTAAACTCAAATTCAAAGAGTTAAAGGACGGAAATGCAACACATACAACAACAAACATCCACGGAACCGAGTTCGGAATACAAAACCAATGGAGTGAAAACCAGGATCGCTATAGCAACTGCCCCTAGCAACTGGACAAAGAAAGTTTTTGCTTGTAGCAACTGACTATTTCACAAAATGAGTAGAGGTTAAGCCCCTTGCAAAAATCCGAGACATTGATGTGAAGAATTTCATCTAGAATAACATAATCACTGTTTGGGATTCGAAGAGCCATTATAGCAGACAATGGCACCCAATTTGATAGTAAAATGATCAAAAGCTTTTGTGCCAAGTACAAGATCAAGAACTATTACTCCACTTCCAGTTTTTCTCAGAGCAATGGTCAAGCCGAAGTATCTAGCAAAACATCTTGGATGGGATCAAGAAGAGGCTAGAAGCAGCCAAGGGGAAGTGGGTGGAGGAGTTGCCCAATGTGCTTTGGGCTTATCAGACTACGCCAAGAAGATCAACTGGGGAATCACCTTTTGCCATGGCTTATTACACTGAAGCAATTATCCCACTGGGGGTCGGCATCCCTGGAATCAGAACCCAATGAATGGAGAATGGGACCAATGAAGCATTTTTGGCCTGAGATTTGGATCTTGTAGGAGAAAGAAATGAGAGAGCAACAATTTGGCTAGGGGCATACCAGCAGCAGCTTGCTAGGGCTTACAACAAAAAGGTCAATCCAAGAGAGTTCAAGATTGGGGACCTGGTCTTTAGGAAAGTGGTCGGCAACAAGAAGGACCCTAGGGAGGGCAAACTTAGCGCAAATTGGGAATGACCTTACATAATCATCTTGGTTGCCGGTAATGGAGCATATCGGCTTGAAGACATTGATGGCAAGGAGTTGCCAAGACCTTGGAACACTTGCAATTTGAAGTTTTTTTATCATTAATTTTCTAAGATTTATGTAATGATTTATTAGCCGAAGCTTTAACACATTAGATCATTTTTCATATATTATGGTTTGACGATGTTTTCAATTGAAACATGATGAGTAACTTAGACTTATTATATGGAAAAGTTGAATTATACTTGCATATAATAAAGTTGAATGAGTAACTTAGACTTATTACATGGCAGACTTGAATTATACTTGCATATAATAGTGTTTAACAAAGTTGAATGAGTAACTTAGACTTATTATATGGTAGAGTTGAGTTATACTTGCATCTAATAGAGTTGAACTAAGTTGAATTAACTTAGACTTGCCATATCGGCAGAGTTGAACTAAATTGAATGGAATCAGACTTGCCACGTCGGCATAAGTGAGCTAAGTTTGCTCTAAGCAGATTAACAAAGAAGCCAAGGTAGAACACCTCGGCGAGTCTTTATTTGAATCTGATTCCGGCAACAGACAATAAACAAATGCTTAATGTGAACTTAAGTGGAACTTAGGTTCACATTAGGGGACAGGAAGCAGGAATGATAAATAAGCTTTAGAGCTTGACACATGTTGAAATTTCTAGAAAAAATTTTACTAGTTAGAATGGGCTTGACACTTGTTGAAATTTCAGAACAATTTACAAGTTCTAGTTAGCCGAGGTAATAAGGAAAAAAGTATCCGAGGTACTTATTTCCCCAGATAACCGACCAAATTGTCAGGCTTAAATGTAACGCCCTCAAAATAATACATAATCGATCATTCACAAGTCCTAGAATCATAAAGGAAACATTATGTTTTCATTTATCAGGGTTTTGTTTACAAAAGATGTTACATGTTGACAACAAAAGTGCATGCCCTACAGGCTTACAACTTTCCAAGTCAACACTTGGACACAACCAAAAGAGGGTCAGAAGCACTTTACAATAAAGCCCTCGGCTTGGAAATAAAAAATATGTAAGCATAAATAAAACAACAAAAGAGAGACTTCAACCTCGAGACCTCTCAAGCTATACCCTTGGAAGTGGCATATTGTCTGTACCTGAAAAATGGTGTCCCAAGTAGGGTGAGCCAAAGCCCAGTAGAGATATGCTAAACCAAATATGAGAAATAACTAAAACATTAGCATCTGATAAATGTTCAACACATGTACATCGATTTACGCCATTTCTATAATCCATCAACATTGATATTTATCTTTCAACCCGGTTTCATTTCTATTTCCAATTCACTTTATTGACATGGTTCGTTTATCCAAATAATTCAAATGAGACTACAACTCATAAAACAACACTTCAATTCATCAACAATTCAAAATGAGACTACAACTCATATTATCAGCACTTCAATCATCAACATCATTCAAATGTATGTAAGGTTTCGGGACTTTCACCCTAGACACTCTGGCCAACTTAATTATCAATGGAGTCCATCCCCTATCTCCTTCCAAACCATTGAGTACATCCCCTATATCCTCCCAAACAAGATACATATGCAATGTATTTAAACACTTTGTCATATACAATGATCAATTAATGCACATATGCAATGTGTTATTCCAACCATCATATTCAATCACATATTCCAATTGATTAGTTTCAGTTTACCTAATCATCATGCAATTCTACAACAATCATAGCTATCCTCCACCGATAGCCCAAAATAGTTATTTCTAAACAGATAAATAAATTTACCAAACAGATAAATTATTATATTTTCCATCGGTGAGTGATTTATCAATCCAACTACACCATTCAATCTCATGTTTTCCCAATTCCATAATTTCCAAACCAATTTCATATTTCCCCAATGTTTCATAAATTACACAAACAATTTGTATAGCTCAAATTAGGACATTATTCTCCCTTTCTCAAAATTTGCAATCGAGGCCAAATTTCTTTCATTTTACATAACTATTTCCATCATCAAGACCTCATATACACAATGGGACCCAATCATGGAAAACCCCTCTTTCAACATTTCAAATTTCAAACCCTAACTTCCCAAAATTTCCAAATCTCGCCATTTATACAAAATGACTAATATTTATGTTAAAACTCATAAGAATGAGTAGTTTATCCCTACCTCAAATGGAGAGACTCAAAGGAGATGAAGAGAAAACTTGAAAGTGCTCCATATCCACACTTTTTCGGATCAAAAGATAGCCCACGAGATACTCTAGCTTTTTAACAAAATGAGTAGGGTAGAAATCCTCTTGATCAAGTATATTTGTAAAGAGAAGGAGTGTGTAGAGAGAGAGTGTGTGTCGGATCTAGGGTTTAGAGTGGAAAAGAGGTTCAAAAATGGTGTAAAAACACGCTGTTGCGAACTGGTATATTCAAGGCTTGCTCGAGCGACCAGACACAACAAACACCTCGCTCGAGCACTCAATTCAAAGCTTCAGGTCTGCAACCCAGACGTACGCTCGAGCGCAAGAGTGCTCGCTCGAGCAAAGGAACACAAAATATAGAGCTCGCTCGCTCGAGCGACAAAAGCCTCGCTCGAGCGAAGAATACCAACCTTCAGGTTTTTCAGAGACGCAGACGCACGCTCGAACACAAGAGTTCTCGCTCGAGCGAAGAGACACACCACACAAAGCTCGCTTAAGCGCAAGAACCCTCGCTCGAGTGAAGAAGATAAAACCCAAGGCTCGCTCGAGTGACAAAAGCCTCGCTCGAGCGAAGGAACCAAAATTTGGACAGCAACCATTTGTTCCAACACCCAACCAACCTGTTCCAAACTTACCCAACACATCCCAAAACTCAAATACAAGGAATTAAATGATAGAAACAAGAATAAGACAACAACAACCAATCACGGAACCTAAGTCCGGAACACATTATATGACAGGAAAAACCGGGATTGCTATATTAAAAAGGTTGCAAAGGGAGAAGTCTTGCCAGAGGACAACAAGTACAAGTGAAGGAAGAACACTTGGGAAAATGTTTGAAATAAAATATTTTTAAAGTGGGGTTGGACTGAGATCACGGTAAGAGGAGAACTCCAAAGTTATTTGGCCCATGGTGACCAACTATGGTTGCACCTGAGATAATGCGGGTCCGAGTTGATACTTGTTCGAGGTATTCCAACCCAAAGTTATCACATAGAATATAATTGGAAGAAGTAGACAAATATTCTAAGTCTGAAAGCATGAAAGGCATATAAGAGAAGCAGTAAGGCTTGAAGAAACATTCAAACACTTAGAGGAAAAGAAGGCATTCATTCAAAGAAAATTTGTTCAAGTCCAGACAAAAAGGCACTTTGGCCTATCATAGTAGACAACTTGTTTAGATTACAAAAAGGCACATCGACCAAAAGTAGAAGTACAAAAAAGAGAAAATCCTAAGTGCATGAATCCATAGTTTTTTCCTCAACCTGCCCTGCCTCGGCAATTAACGTTGTTTTAGCCTCGACAGATAGCTGGGCAGACTTTTCATCTTGGATCTCAACGTTTATTCCTGAAGTGTCTGGTCCAAACTCTTTTCAATAGCCTGGACCTCGGCTTTAGAGGTGATCTTCTTTGGGAAAGGACTCTTGACGACCTCGTCCTCCTCATCTTGAGTCAAGTCAAGGACTTGATCATTCAGAGTATAAGACTTGGCCCCATTACCAGCCTCATCTTCTTCTTCAGCATCGTCGGATTCATTCTTCTCTTCATCGACCCCATGGTTCGATCCTTTGGAAGGCCAAGGAAAAGGTACTTGGAGTTTGCTGATGTCTCGGAGGTCAAAATCCATTGGGATAGAAAGCTTGTTCAAAGCAGCTGTCCAGCCAAGATAAAAACCTCGGTTGTAGGCTGGGTTCGCTTGTTCTTTGTAAGCATCGCACACAGCGGCTTGGCCTTCGGCGTAGGCCTTTTCGTTAGCCACCTTGATTTCGGCCACCTTGGTTGCCAAAGCCTCTTGCAGTTCGGCCTTAGCTTTGGAAATTTTGGCCTCGGACTTTTTGGCCTCGATCCTAAGCACAGTGGCCACTGCTTCAGCTACTCTGCATTTTCCTTGGCTTGGTCTTGAGCTTGTTTTGCAGCCTTAGCCTGATCTAGCAACAACTTTATTTTTGCCTCGGCGTCATTGAAGGACGTAAGAAAGCCAGTAGTTTCTTTGGTCTTGTGGACCAACTCTTTCTTAAAATCCTCGGCCTTTGTTGCAAAGGTATGTGCATGCTGGATGGCCTGGAAGAAAGAAATAAACAAAGATTAGTAACATTTCTAAGTGTGAAAACTTGAAGTGAAAAACTAAAAAAGACAAGTATCAAAGACTTACCAAGATAGAGTGTTGCATCATCAAGGAAAAATTTCCATATTCGGAGATCTTAGCCATGCGGTTCAAATCTGTGGACAAGAGGACAGCAGTGGAGAGAGCAGAGCCGACCTCGATGCTATCAATAGCACTATCGACAGGCTTCATTAGTCGATCACTAATCATAATAGCAGGGGCCCAGGGTTCGTTGGCTCTGAAAGCACTTCGGGCAATTGCTTTTTCAGACCTCGGCTTCTTCGGCCAAGCAGTGTCAGATGGCTTGGTCTTGGTAGGCCTCTTCTCGGCAAGTTCAGAGATCGGCATGGTATCCTCTGATTCCACTTGGGTGACAGAGGCCTTTGCCTTAGCCATTTTCACCCTTTTTGGTTGTTACTGGGAATGTTGGGATGGAGATGGGGAGGAAGATTGAATCGTGACCACTCTTGGCAAATTGGCCAGGAGGTCCTCAACAATGGGCTTGCTGCGACCCATTTCGTCGGCAGTAACAGCGATGGTGACTCTTGTGCCAAAATGAATTGCTGGTAGGGCAATGGGTGGGTTTGTTAGGTCGTAAGCCGACGCCTCAAATTCTCGACGTTTGCAGCTCCGAGTTCTACTTGCCAGTGTATTTGGTGGAGCTCAACGTCAGCGTCGGCACTAAGCTGGTGTAGTCAATTGATGGGCAGATGTAGATGCAATCTCAACTAGGTCTGATGAGAAGGCCTGATCTGGCCTTGGAGATGAAGCAGCCAGGGGAGTTGTTGCAGATGAAGGAGTTAGAGTTTTGCTTCAACGAGGAACGTCGAGCAAGCCGGATTTGTATGACGGGATGTAGTTAAGTAGTAGAGAGGCCTTGCGTTTCTCGATTGGCAAGCCCAGCAGCTTTTTGAGATCTTTGCCGGGGAAGAAAGTGGTGTGAAAGTCCTTCACTAGCTAAGAGAGATCTACAAACAAGAGGAACATTAACATTAACAAAAATAAATTGATAAAGTCTTTAACAGAAAGAGAGTTGATAACTCAATTCTTACCTTCGTCCTCTCTAAAAACTGCTCAGCGCAAAGGATAAAGGTGAAGATCGTCATCAGAAATGAACTCCCAGTTGCCCGAGAAGATCAAGTAGTCATCTCCAGCACCTTTATTGGAGTCAGGAAGGTCGGCTACGAGTTTGTAGGTAGTGGATCTGGGCTTGAGGTAATATATGTAGCTTTTTTCAGACTTAAGGCCACACATGGTGTAACAAATTGGATGTCGGCTAAGGTTATCCTGGTTTTTTCTCGGCGTGCTAGTTCTATGATGCCATTGATAACCCTATATGAAATTATGGCTAATTGCATGGGGTTGAGTTTGTAGTAGTGATGGATTTACCTAAATAGGATGTCTAGGGAGAATCGAAGTCCACACTCAATGAAAGCCACTACAGGGAAGGGCATGGAGTTTCCAATAGGCATAACGGAATCCTCCTCTCCAGCCAACCGGATCTGAACGCCGGCTGGAATAGAAAACTCTCGCCTAAAGTTTTCTAGTTTTTCTGGGGTATCTACCCTCCACCTGAACATACCTATTATCTCAACTAAGATAGGTTTAGAAGCAGTTTTGTAAAAAAGGGGCTTGGTGAAGATTATGGAAACCTCGGCTAAACCCTAGGAAGCACCAGGGTGAGGGTTTTTTGGAGATCTAAGGGAAATTCGTTTCAAATTTCCCAGGGAAACAAAGCTCTAAAGGCAAATCCCAAACCTAAGGCCTCGTTTAGGAACAGGCTATTTTAGTAACTTTTTGGCTTTTTACGAAAAGATGTACAAAAAAGTAGAGAGGTGATGTGACTAGTTTTAGTTGGCTTTTTGGCTAAAATAGTCAGTCCCCAAACGAGGCCTAAATCTACGTAGAAACAAGAATCGAAGGCAGAATCTGGAAACAAAGCAAAGAAGACCAGAAACGAAACTCAGAAATCAAGAGTACAAAAAGAAACACAAAAGTGCTCACCCAAAATTACCAAACACTGAGTGAGTGCGTGCAATATAGTGTGCAAAAGGTTCAAGAAACAAGAAACGATTCATGATGACCGAAACATTTTAGTAATAACAGAGCACAACTATGAGAATGAATTCAATGGCAACATAGGAGCGGTTAACTGATACAGTATGACGACAAAATTATGAAAAGCAGCAAGGCGGATTCAAGAACAAGAATTAAGGTGCAATGTTTTAAACATGACAAACAGAATCAGAGAATGAACAAGAAGATCGAATAGCAAGAGGCATACAAGTAGTCGCATAACAACGTCATATTCAAGAACAGTGAGGGACTGAGATTAAAGAAGAGGAATCGAAGACTTACCAAGTAAGGCCAAGGAAACAACACAGGCAATACGCTCATCGGAGTCGGACGATGACAATCGTGAAAAGAATAAGTACTTCGCTGAAAGCCATGGATGGAGTAGTTGCAGAGCTTGAAAAACTTGAAAATGGAGGTCTGGAAGAGAAGTGCTAGAGAGAGAGAGAGAGTCTGAGAGACGAAGGAATTCCTGAAATACAAAAGTGAAAAGACGGAGAGAGAGAGGGAAGAGTTTTTGTCAAAAATATGAAAGGCAATAAAAACAAAATGAGGCGCCTTAGGTGACGTGCTTGTCAGGTGGCATGCGTAGAAACGATGCGACCTGATAGCGCGTATTAGGTACGAACCAGTGAAGAAAGGACGTATGGAGAAAACGGTTGGAAAAACTGTGCGTAACAGCTCATGCGCAATTGTAACTCTTGCAATTCTTGAAGTAATGAAGCCATGATCTCAGTCAAAGAATTGATCTCAGTTGAAGATGCTTAAAGAACTGAATTCTTTGGTTCTTGATCATTAGGATAATAGACTGTAGAATCTTGACCGTATGAAACCGACAAGTAATGATCTCGGTCGTGGAAGAGGAATGAAATTTAGCCGAAGTGCTATATGGACAAACGGTGTAGGTTCCATCACTTCAGGTTGCCGAGGTAATAGAACCTAGGGGGCAATTATGGGAGAGTAATTTTGTGAATGATAACACGTGGCTAAGGTGACACCGAAGAGGAATGAAATTTTAGCCGATGTACTATATGGACAAACGGTGTAGGTTCTATCACCTCAGGTTGCCGAGGTAATAGATCCTAGAGGGCAGTTGTGGGGGAATAATTTTGTGAATGATAACACGTGGCTAAGATGACAGCGAAGTGTTAGCCGAGGTGCTACGTGGCCTGGTCACATTGCCTAGATAATCTCGGCTAGGCCAAGGTTATCTGCGGAGATATCGGAATCTAAGGTAATCAGATAGAGGAATAAGAGTCCTAGACAAAAGAGGGCTCTAGTCTACATAAGGATAAAACTCTTAGGGAGTTTATCCCTATCTAGCAAGCAGTCTAGGATAAGCATTATGTGCTAGAGTCTTATGAAGTGAGGGTTTCTAGGAAAATTGGACACTAATAACTACAAAAGAGAGGCACCCTCATGGGTCTCAGGTATGGGTAATATGCTTTGAGTATTAATTAACTTGTGAATTGAATATTTGAATTATTATCTTTGAGAGATTACTGACTTGATCGTCGGAGTGCCCCCCGGGTGGAAGAACCACCGCTGGAATCTCATCTTCTTGTGCAAGTTGTTGGGCTTAATTTATTCTGCGGTGCTCTCTAGCTGAGTTCCCCGTTTGGTTGTGTGGTCAAAAATCAACACCCACAGTTTCCATGTTTTCAATTATGTCAATGTAGTTCATAATTTATTAGTGTTA